>QXTE01000072.1:7830967-8189064 GCA_003942145.1 Platysternon megacephalum
TTTGCTGCTTTTACAGATCCAGACTAACACGGCTACCCCTCTGATACTTAATTATTATATTTGCTCTTTTTATATCTAGCAATAGCCTAAGTTCCAGATGTATTTTCTTTCTTTTTTTGTTTTTAATAAAATTTACCTTTTTTAACAACAGGATTGGTTTTTTTGTGTCCTAAGAGGTTTGCGCACATGTTTAATTAGCTGGTAGCAACAGCTGATTTCCTTTGTTTTCTTTCTCGGCTCTTCCCTGGAGGGGGGGTGAAAGGGCTTGAGGGTACCCCACAGGAAGGAATTCCCAAGTGCGCCTTCCTGGGTTCTCAAAGGGGTTTTTTGCACTTGGGTGGTGGCAGCATCTACCCATCCAAGGTCAGAGAGAAGCTGTAACCTTGGGCGTTTAATACCAGCCTGGAGTGGCCAGTATTAATTTTTAGAATCCTTGTGGGCCCCTGACTTCTGCACTCAAAGTGCCAGAGTGGGGAATCAGCCTTGACACAAAATAATTTAGGTGTGGCCCAAACACTCAGGGAATACTTTTCTCAGTGTTCAATGAATATCAGCCTGAAGTCAGGGTGGATGATGGAAAATACCACATCCAAGATGGAAGCAAAACTGAAAGACCTTAAGGTGCTCAAATCAGGGGACCAGATAATTTTCATCCCAGAATACCAAAAGAACTGCCATATGAAATTGCAAACCTCAGTAGCAATTATTCTGAATAATTGAATAATCAACTCGTGTGGTACGGGAGAATTGCTAATATTGTACCTATATTTAAGAATGGGGAAATAGGTGTTCTGGGCAAATGCTAACCCATTCATTTGATCTCAATAGTATGTAAGATTCTATCACAAATTTTGAAGGAAAGAATAATTATATACACGGACATAAATGGAAGGAAACACCAAGATCCATCTTGGTACTGACCATATTGAATATTTTTATTAATGACCTTGGCACAAAAGGTAGGACTATACTAATGATATTTGCTGATGAAATAAAATTGGGAGGCATTGTTAAAACAGAGGAGGATCAGACTATTATACAGAAAGAATTGGATGACCTAGCAATTGGAGTAATAGAAATGGGATGAAATTTAATAGTATGAAGCGCAAAGTGCAAGGTTATGACAGGTGAAGAGAAGAGCTAATAGAATGATGAGGGAATGGAGAGCCTCTCTTGAGAGGGGACTGGAAGAGCTTGGCTTGTTTAGCCTAGCAAAAAGAAGGCTCAGAGGGGATATGATTGCTTTCTATACATACATCAGGGGGTGGGGGTAAACATGAGGGAAGATGAAGCTCTATTTAAGGTAAAGTACAGTGTTGGTACAAGAACAAATGAGTATAAACTGGCCATGAATAAATTGAAGCTGGAAATTAGAGGAAGGTTTCTAACCACCAGAGGGTAAAGTTTTGGAACAGTCTCCCAATAGGAGTTGTGGGAGCTGTGACGGGTTGGATCACAGAAACCCCCTTCAGGTAAACCTGAAGCTTTGGGGCAAGTAATTCAGACCCTGGGTCTGTGTTGGAGCAGACGGGAGTGTCTGGCTCAGCAAGACAGGGTGCTGGAGTCCTGAGCTGGCAGGGAAAACAGGGATAGAAGTAGTCTTGGCACATCGTCTGGCAGCTCCCAGGGGGGTTTCTGTGACCCAACCTGTCACAGGAGCAAACAATTTAACTAGTTTTAAGATAGAGCTTGATAAATTTGTGAGTGGGATTGGATGATGGGATTGCTTACAATAGAAGGGGGATGGGCATGGTGGCCTATATCTTATGTTCCTAAATCTCATGCTTCAGGGCTTCAGATGGTCACCAGGAAGGGAATTTCCCCCGCAATGTATTTAGTTTGTTTTATCCTTCCTCTGAAACATCAGGGATGGCCCTGGGTAGAGATGGGACACTGGGTGGGGAGACTGGTGCTCTGAGGTGGTACAGAAAATTCTCTTTCTCAGAAGCATGGCTACTGGCTCTTGCTCACATGATCAGGATCATACTGATGGCGACTTTTAGTTTTGGGAAGGAATTCCCCTCACACACACCCACCCCCAATTGGCAGGGGCCTTGTGGGGGGTGGATGGGGAACCACCTGCTTTTGCAGAGTAGGGCGTGGATCATTTGTTAGGATACCTGGATATAGCTCACCAAATCAATACCCTACTGTTGCAGGGGCCTCAAGCATTGATGCCTCCCGTTCTCTGTCTGGGGCACAAAATTGTTTAGTCTTCTGATAGCTGTAAACTTTACTCTATTCCAGGTTATTGAGCTCAAGGTAGGGGTAGCTCAGTGGGGTTTAGTGGCCTGTGATGTTCAGGTAGTCAGTCCAGATGATCTAGTGAGCCACCTGGCTTTAAACTCTATAAAATGAAGGTACTGTGTCCACTGAGATTGCCCAATCATGCCCTTCTTGCCTTATAGAATCATAGAAGATTAGGATTGGAAGAGACCTCAGGAGGTCAGCTAATCCAACCCCCTGCTCAAAGCAGGACCAACCCCAACTAAATCATCCGNTGGAGAGCCTCTCTTGAGAGGGGACTGGAAGAGCTTGGCTTGTTTAGCCTAGCAAAAAGAAGGCTCAGAGGGGATATGATTGCTTTCTATACATACATCAGGGGGTGGGGGTAAACATGAGGGAAGATGAAGCTCTATTTAAGGTAAAGTACAGTGTTGGTACAAGAACAAATGAGTATAAACTGGCCATGAATAAATTGAAGCTGGAAATTAGAGGAAGGTTTCTAACCACCAGAGGGTAAAGTTTTGGAACAGTCTCCCAATAGGAGTTGTGGGAGCTGTGACGGGTTGGATCACAGAAACCCCCTTCAGGTAAACCTGAAGCTTTGGGGCAAGTAATTCAGACCCTGGGTCTGTGTTGGAGCAGACGGGAGTGTCTGGCTCAGCAAGACAGGGTGCTGGAGTCCTGAGCTGGCAGGGAAAACAGGGATAGAAGTAGTCTTGGCACATCGTCTGGCAGCTCCCAGGGGGGTTTCTGTGACCCAACCTGTCACAGGAGCAAACAATTTAACTAGTTTTAAGATAGAGCTTGATAAATTTGTGAGTGGGATTGGATGATGGGATTGCTTACAATAGAAGGGGGATGGGCATGGTGGCCTATATCTTATGTTCCTAAATCTCATGCTTCAGGGCTTCAGATGGTCACCAGGAAGGGAATTTCCCCCGCAATGTATTTAGTTTGTTTTATCCTTCCTCTGAAACATCAGGGATGGCCCTGGGTAGAGATGGGACACTGGGTGGGGAGACTGGTGCTCTGAGGTGGTACAGAAAATTCTCTTTCTCAGAAGCATGGCTACTGGCTCTTGCTCACATGATCAGGATCATACTGATGGCGACTTTTAATTTTGGGAAGGAATTCCTCCCACTCCCAATTGGCAGGGGCCTTGTGGGGGGTGGATGGGGAACCACCTGCTTTTGCAGAGTAGGGCGTGGATCATTTGTTAGGATACCTGGATATAGCTCACCAAATCAATACCCTACTGTTGCAGGGGCCTCAAGCATTGATGCCTCCCGTTCTCTGTCTGGGGCACAAAATTGTTTAGTCTTCTGATAGCTGTAAACTTTACTCTATTCCAGGTTATTGAGCTCAAGGTAGGGGTAGCTCAGTGGGGTTTAGTGGCCTGTGATGTTCAGGTAGTCAGTCCAGATGATCTAGTGAGCCACCTGGCTTTAAACTCTATAAAATGAAGGTACTGTGTCCACTGAGATTGCCCAGTCATGCCCTTCTTGCCTTATAGAATCATAGAAGATTAGGATTGGAAGAGACCTCAGGAGGTCAGCTAATCCAACCCCCTGCTCAAAGCAGGACCAACCCCAACTAAATCATCCAAGCCCGGGCTTTGTCAAGCCGGGCCTTAAAAACCTCTAAGGAAGGAGATTCCACCACCTCCCTAGGTAACCCATTCAAGTGCTTCACCTCCCTCCTAGCTCCATCCTCTTTGGAACCCCCCTTCAGGTAGTTGAAGGCTGCTATCAAATCCCCCCTCACTCTTCTCTTCTGCAGACTAAATATGTCCAGTTCCCTCAGCCTCTCCTCATAAGCCATGTGCCCCAGCCCCCTAATCATTTTCGTTGCCCTCCTCTGGACTCTCTCCAATTTGTCCACATCCTGTCTGTAGTGGGGGGCCCAAAACTGGACACAATACTCCAGATGTGGCCTCACCAGTGCCGAATAGAGGGTAAAAATCACTTCCCTCTATCTGCTGGCAGTGCTCCTACTAATGCAGCCCAATATGCCGTTAGCCTTCTTTTGGCAACAAGGGCACACTGCTGACTCATATCCAGCTTCTCGTCCACTCTTATCCCCGGGTCCTTTTCTGCAGAACTGCCACTTAGCCAGTTGGTCCCCAGCCTGTAGTGGTGCATGGGATTCTTCCATCCTAAGTGCAGGACTCTGCACTTGTCCTTGTTGAAGCTCATCAGATTTCTTTTGGGCCAATCCTTCAATTTGTCTAGGTCACTCTGGACCCTATCCCCACCCTCCAGTGTATCTACCTCTCCCCCCAGATTAGTGTCATTCACGAACTTCCTGAGGGTGCAATCCATCCCATCATCCAGATCATTAATGAAGATGTTGAACAAAACCGGCCCTAGGACTGACCCCTGGGGCACTCTGCTTAATACCGGCTGCCAACTAGACATCGAGCCATTGATCATTACCCGTTGAGTCCGACGATCTAGCCAGCTTTCTATCCACATTATAGTCCATTCATCCAATCCATACTTCTTTAACTTGCTGGCAAGAATACTATGGGAGACTATATCAAAAGCTTTGCTAAAGTCAAGATATATCATGCCCACTGCTTTCCCCATATCCACAGAGCCAGTTATCTCATCATAGAAGGCAATCAGGTTGGTCAGGCATGACTTGCCCTTGGTGAATCCATGTTGACTGTTCCTGATCACCTTCCTCTCCTCCAAGTGCTTCATAATGGATT
Source organism: Platysternon megacephalum (assembly GCA_003942145.1). Classification (NCBI taxonomy): domain Eukaryota; kingdom Metazoa; phylum Chordata; order Testudines; family Platysternidae; genus Platysternon; species Platysternon megacephalum. The sequence continues at coordinate 7,835,907 of QXTE01000072.1, forward strand.
CCTTGAGGACCTGCTCCATGATTTTTCCAGGGACTGAGGTCAGGTCTGTAGTTCCCCGGATTCTCTTTCTTCCCTTTTTTAAAGTTGGGCACTATATTTGCCTTTTTCCAATTGTCTGGAACCTCCCCCAATCACCACAAGTTTTCAAAGATAATGGCCAATGGCTCTGCAACTACATCAGCCAACTCCTTCAGCACCCTTGGACGCATTAGATCCGGCCGCATGGAATTGTGTGTATCCAGCTTTTCTAAATAGTCCCGAACCACTTCTTTCACCACTGAGGGCTGCTCACCTCCTCCCCATACTGTGCTGCCCAGTGCAGCAGTCTGGGAGCTGACCTTGTCTGTGAAGACCGAGGCAAAAAAAGCATTGAGAACTTCAGCTTTTGCCACATCATCTGTCAGTAGGTTGCCTCCCCCATTCAGTAAGGGTCCCACACTTTCGCTGACCTTCTTCTTGTTGCTAACATACCTGTAGAAACCCTTCTTGTTACCCTTCATATCCCTTGCTAGCTGCAACTCCAGTTGTGCTCTGGCCTTCCATTATACACCCCTGCATGCTCAGGCAATATTTTTATACTCCTCCCTAGTCATCTGTCCAAGTTTCGACTTCTTGTAAACTTCCTTTTTGTGTTTAAGCTCACCAAAGATTTCTCTCTTAAGCCAAGCTGGTCGCCTGCCATATTTGCTATTATTTCTGCACATCGGGATGGTTTGTTCCTGCATCCTCAATAAGGCTTCTTTAAAATACAGCCCGCTCTCCTGGACTCCTTTCCCCCTCATATTAGCCTCCCAGGGGATCCTGCCCATCAGTCCCCTGAGGGAGTAAAGGTCTGTTTTTCTGAAGTCCAGTGTCCGTATTCTGCTGCTCTCCTTTCTTCCTTTTGTCAGGATCCTGAAATCGACCATCTCATGGTTGCTGCTGCCCAGGTTGCCACCCACTTCTACTTCCCCTACCAAGTCTACCCTGTTTGTGAGCAGCAGGTCAAGAGGAGAATGGCACCTAGTTGGTTCCTCCAGTACTTGCACCAGGAAGTTGTCCACAACACTCTCCAAAAACTTCCTAGATTGTCTGTGCACTGCTGTATTGCTCTCCCAGCAGATGTCAGGATGATTGAAGTCCCCCATAACAACCAGGGCCTGTGATCTGGAAACTTCTGTTAGTTGTCCGAAGGAAGCCTCGTCTACCTCATCCTCCTGGTCTGGTGGTCTATAGCACACGCCCACCACCACATCACTCTTGTGCTCTCGCCTCTAAACTTAACCCAAAGACTCTCAACAGGCTTTTCTCCAGTTTCATACTGGAGCTCTGAGCAATCATACTGCTCCCTTACATACAGTGCAACTTCCCACCTTTTCTCTCCCCCCTGTCCTTCCTGAACAGTTTATACCCTGCCATGACAGTGCTCTGGTCATGTGAGTTACCCCACCATGTCTCTGTTTGATTTAGTTTCTTTCTATTGTGTTTTAATTAAAATATAATCTGATATTCTATGTTTCTATGACACCCAGAGCATGCAGTTGCATCCCTGATCATCTTGGCTAACAGCTGTCCTTGGCTATCCTCCATGAATTTACCTTTTTTTTTTTTTCCCCCATTGTTTTCGGCCTTCAGCATCCCCTGGCAACGAGTTCCACAGGTTGACGGTGTGTTTGTTTTAAACCTGCTGCCTATTAGCTTAATTGAGTGACCCCCTGGTTCTTGTGTTATGTGAAGGAGTAAATAACACGTCAGTCATGATTTTATAGACCTCTACCACATCCCTTCCCCGCCTCCCCCAGGCGTCTTTTAACTTTTTCTCCTTGTTTCCGACTGCCGGATACTGCGAAGATGAGAAATGAGTATACTCCAAATGCAACTGCTGGAGCTGCTTCAGGGATAAGAAGCAACAGAAGCTGGAGGGGGAGGTCTGTGGTAGCATAAATGCATTGTGTGCTTAATATTCTACCTCAACTAAAGGTCCAAAAACTTCCCATTGGTACATTACACGTTGGTGTCTGCATTAAAACATATCATCATGGAGGGATTCTATCTGAAAGGAACATGACTTCTGAGACTTTTCTAATGTCTGTCTGCCACAAAGAGGCAGCTTCCTTTGGGGGTAGAAGCATAAGCCTTTCAACTCTTGTCTGCTTCAGAGCTCCTCTGCTTTCAGAAACTTTCTTCCTCAAACTATATTTGAACAATAATTCACTTTGCAAGTTGGCTGCCATCAGCATCTACATGAGAGTTTGGGATTCAAAAAGTTTAGTAGATGGATTGTACTTCTGAAATTTCTATTTTAATGTCTGGAGTGAGATGCTGCAATTTAATTATGAAAAGATAATTCTGAGCATTGAATTCTTTGGATCTGTAGTCAAGAAACTTTCTAATTCGGGAAAGATTCCAGTCTGGTCCTCTTGAGAAAAGAAACACCTGCCAGCAGTCACAAAGCTGTAGGGTAAGTGTTTTGCCACACTGGGCCCAAAACAGAAAGGGATGACAGCTGTGTTTGATTAGACTTCTACAAAAGATCTGTACTCAGGGCCAGATTTTTAAGCCTTACTCCAAGTGACAGTTAAGCACCTAAATAACCTTAAAACTCTGGCCCTTAGTTTCTTGTCAGTGCACTTGTTTAATCAGATCCTTTGAAGGACAGAGGCAGTAGGGAAGGTGTGTTTTTAATATATAAGGGTTTGATAATTAATTATCAGATGTGTTCTTAAAGGTCAGTTTTAAATGTATATTTCTGTTTAGCCAAAGGGAAGTCCTGACAAAGCAATTTTAAATACATAGTCCATAAATGAGCGGTCTGATGATTCTTTATTCTTAGATTTTAAAAAGCAATAGAATACCTGAGTCTTCGAGCTAAGGAATTACTGTATTTCAGCAAAAGAGCCTGCTGACCTTTCATTGAAACTGAATCAAGTAACTAATTTCAATAAATATTTGAATAAGCAGTCTCCTTATTGATTAGCTCATTCATTCTTTTCTGAATTTCCTTTTGTTATTTTAATAAATGTTAATATTTTAACAAAAATGTCTATGTTCCCTCTATAACTACCTAAACCTAGAAAAAACATATTGGTCCTTTATTAATAGACACTTTATGGAGTATATTAATTATTAAGGCAGCCAACTCACTTTGCCTGAATAAAGAATTGTGTGTTTCATTATTGCAATATAATTTCAGCCTTTAAATGTCAGAAATCATAGCATTGTTATTTTGAGATTAATAGTACTTTATGCTTACTATGTAGTAGCTATGTTCAGTGCATCTACAAAGCTCTCTACAAACTCCTTTTGAGGGTAAACTACCTTTTGCATTTTACTAACAGATACATTGAGACATTAATGGTCCTATCTGGCAAGGTGAGGGATATCTTCAGTGAAGTACTGGGCTACCCATCTTGCAGGGCTGGCCGGTGGTAGTTTTTCCAGGTCACACAGGGTATCGGCAGTAACAGAGCCAGGAAAAGATCCCAGAACACCAGAATTGAGAGCTACAGCTACAGTTGTGGGCATTTCTCATGAGCAATGCATTTGCACCAAAGTATACATTAAAACACGTGTGTGTGTGTGTGTATATGTATTTTTTTTAATCAGCAACAAGAATTGGTTCAAAATTCTCCACAGCAAAGTCTTAGGCAGTTTTTATCTTGCACAATATGTACACAAAAGATGGATTAATTCTTTCAGAACTACCGTGGTCCACAGAAAGGCGCTGGATGGGGAATTATTTCAGGAATTTTCATTACGTGTATTATTATGTAGTGTGTATATGTAGAAACAGCACAATGAGGTATTGTATTTATTCATGATCTCATACATCAATGGTACATTATATGTAGTAAATTACTAACATTTTCTTTAAAGCTTTTCATAAAAAGCATAGAATCACAGATATTAGAGATGGAAGAGACACATTTGGCCACTTCCTCCATTTGCCCTGCCCCTGCAGAAGGGCTCCCTGTAGTTCTAGTCTGTCATGCAGTTCAGTGGTTAGCACTATTCTATGTGCAATATAAACCTTTAGAAACATTTGAGAAAAAAAATGTACTCCAAAGTGATATGGTGACTCAGAAGAACTCTTGTAAACTTTCTGTTAATGAAGGGAAGGAATTATTTCACTAATAAAACGGGTCTCAGTTTTGGCTAGCGACCCCAGTAGGCTTTTTTTCCTGATAGAGTACCTGGATTTCAGCATTTAATTTGTTCCGGGAGTTGCAGGCACTACCACTTCTTTTTCTGTGTCTACAAAATACACTGGCCATCCTACTTCCATTCTGTGGTGGTCTTGCATAGCAGAAGCCTGGGTGAAGTCAATCAGAATAGGTGTGAGCTCACTTTGAGTGAGGCATGATGGGAATGCTCTCTAGAACATAAAGTCCAGTCTGAATGGTAGGGTGCCATTCTTTGTTGCCGTCACTGTTCCGCACTCTCCCATTGGCCCAGAAAGCCCACAATGTGCATCCACTTCTGCTGAGAGAAATGACCCAAAATGGCTTCTGCTAATCTCTCAGTACCAGTTAATCAGAAAGAATTAATGACATGTGACCAATCACAGTTCTTCAGATATGATTATACAAATTTCTTAAATTTACAAGTCGTTTAGTGAATTCAAGTACAAATGGAGGATAACTTCAGTACAGGGCTTAAGTCCTTTGCCAAATCAGGGCCCTGAAGCAGACTATTCTCCATATTAATTTTTCTCAAAGCCAATGATTGATCCCCACTCTATCCAGGTCTCCTTGACATTGCAGTGAGCACTGCAGAACACACAAGAGATTGGGATGGGAAGAGAGAATGAAGCAGAAGTCTTTATAAATCTGATAAAACACAGATTTCTTGAAATATCAGATACTAAAACCAACTTTTGCTTACACTTTTGCAATGTTGGTGCAAAACCATTTGATTTTATAGATGAGGTGTATGTAGTAGGTTTTCAGTTGGTTGTTTTTTGCCTTGATGAAGAACTGCACAGTTAGGATTTATCATCAGAGAAGTTGAAATACTTGGGCCAGTCGTTATTCAGGCAAAATTCCTGTTGAAGCCACTGAGAACTTTGCCCAAAGACTGCAAGATGAGATCCCTTAAGGCAACAGCTGTGGGACAGCATTCCATTCCGCATATGAGAACAGCAGCTTCGACAGCTGCCCTTCTGTTAGTTTTCCTGGGTGTACAAATGATTAACAAACAGACATCCTAAAAGTGCTCCCATCAATGCAAACACTTCCATTAACAGCAGTGTAATAAAACATTGACACAGACACATTGAGCCAACAGTCTCATTGCACTTATGAAACAGAGAAAGCTATTATGTGAGATTTAGACAATCCCCCTTTCTCTCTTTCAGGATGAAAATGATACTTAATTTACAAGGGGAGCAACATAAAATTGTCATTTTTACAGCTTATACTGGCATTGTTTTTCCTGCTGTACATGAGGGAGAGATAGATAGATTAGATTAGTGTTTTTCATTGCAATTATTATTGATGGAACCACTTGTGGTCCAAAATAATATCTAGAATGATTCCACTGTCTCTCTGGAGCAATGGTGATTTACGCCAGCTGACGGTTCAGCCCACAATGTGACTTCATGACTGATTGTGGGTGGGGTGGGGGAAGCAGATGTGTAGGGAGGCGGAATATAAGCTTTAGTGAGAACAGGAATCTTCCTTGTGTTCCTAACGGGTTTAGCTTTCTAATGACCAAGCGTTATCTGTTTTCTTTCTCCCCCTTACTTTGCATTGCAATTAATTTCTGTGATTCATGGATGGCTCAGCACTACCCCGTAACATCAACAGTATTGGTGCTCGAGCATAGGCGAAGGGGAGCCGTTTTTTGTTGGTTTGTTTGTTTGTTTATACAAGCAAAAGTAACAAAACATGTGTCTGCCGGTTGCAACAAAACGAATAAAACTGCATGTGCTAAGTGTTCTTACACTCCTTCGGGTTCAAAAATAGTGTTTGGACTGTCATGGAATCAACTTACATTATTCAATGTCAGACACACTTAGACTCAGATGTATTAGTAATTCCTTTGGTCGTCTTTTCTTAGTGGTCTCCATGGCAACTATTTCTACTGCCATTAGTACCTCTGGGGACAAGCCTTGTTCACATGTTTCTCAGCTGCTTCTTTTCTAACTAAGTAATTAATAGCTGCCATGTAACCATATTTAGATGTTTTGTGACCTTTGTTTTATTTATCTCTGTGAACCACGCATCTTTTGTGTTCCCTTCTGTTTTGGTTGCTTTCATTAGCACTGGCTGTTGAATTCCTTCTTCCTGCTGGTCCCTCTTTAGGAAATAATTGGGGATGGTCTATTTCTGATGTCACTTTGGACTGAAATGTCTTTGAGTTACTTGTCCGTTCTAATGATAGGACATCATGTTTGGCCTGATTGTTTAGAGGCCCAATCCTGCATTTCCTTGAGTACTTCCATTGACTTCATTGGAATCACATAAATGAACGAGGAATGAAGATTAGGCCTGTATGCTTTTGCATATCTCTATTTATAATCCAGTAGCACTTAGAGGTTGCAAGTGAGAATGAAGTCCCGTTATGCAAGACACCGTACAAACACTGAAGTCTATGGGATGTAGGCATATGCTTAAGTGGTGTCCTGAATAGAGGTGGACTTAAGCATGTGTTTAAGAACTTTCCTGAATTAGGGCGGTAGTGAGAGACAGTGTGTCCCAAAGAGCGTACAATCTTAAAGGATACGCAAGACAAACATTAGAAGGGGAAACAGGGGCACAGTACGTCGGTGACAGGGCTGCAAATAGAACCCAACTCTCTTGATTCCTACTTCACTAGTAAAGCCGCTCGATCGTAATATCTCCCAAATGTTATATATGAGGAAGTGAAGCCATTCCCTGCTCATATAAAATACTATTCTTTCTGTTGCTTGCTTTCTAAAGGGATATCTTTTTTTCAGTGACAGTAGGTCTTTTTTGTTTTCCCCCCTCCTTTCTCAAAGGGGTCTGAATTTGGAGTGAAAAATATGATTTTTTTTTTTAAATTACAAGTTAGAACATTTTGTTTTGGCAGTGATTATTGTCATACCAAACATGCAAAAAAAATTGAAGTTTTGTAATTTTCAATGTGAAACCAGTCATGCTGCAAAATATTTCTTTTACATGACAAAACCTAAATTTCTCTCTTACAAAATGGTCCACAGAATTATATTCCTCAGACTTGTAAGTGAAATTTCACTTTAAAAAATGTCATGATTTGAGGATGCTAAAATCACCCTCACCCCCAAGGTCAGTATTTCAAGAATGCAACATACAACTTTTCCACATTTTGTGTTATAAAGCACAATCAAAGTCTACTTCCTGTGTATCCCCATCTGCTTTATTTCTGTGCTGGTTAGATTTACTGTGCCAGATTTCAGGTTTATTACAGAGAGAAGGTGGGTGAGGTAATACCTTTGATTGGACCAACTTCTTTCAGTGACAGAGACAAGCTTTCAAACTTACGCAGAGCTCTTCTTCAGGTCTGGGAAAGGTACTTCAGGTTTGAAATACCTCCTTGTAGAGTGGCCACTCGTTTGTCAAATAAATACAGGACAATTATAAGAAAAATCCAGAAAAATGCTTTGTTTACAAGGGAAAACATTACAACATTTTTATTCTGGGTATAAAAACCATCGTAGACTATGATTGTTCACAGGGCTTGGTGAAACACAGAAGAACATGTGGTCTATTATCTTGATATGTGACACAGGAGATTCAGCACTAAATAAAGATTGTCCCTTAAAATAAAGAATGGGCATGTCACCCTAATTCCATTTCTGAAAGCTGCCTAAAATATCCCCCTCCCCCCCCACACACACACAAATATATTTTTCAAATGTTGATAGAGCTGGTACTTTTTTTTTTTTAAGTAAACAAAATTTTGATTACATTTCTTCAGATATTTTTTTTAACTAGCTCTATACCATTGGCTAGTCTGGTTACAGAAGATAGTGTATATTTATGGCTCGGCACAGGACGATGAGGAAAGTCAGCACCTTGCCGTATCAGGTCTTCTACAAACCATTACCTGCTGTAATGCCACCACCCAACCCACAGAGAAGAGGGAATGCATTCTCAGCCACCAACACTTCTCAACGAAGAATGCTGTGCTATCTACATAGTCATTCCACCTGATTGGCTCTCTTTAGAGAGAGAAGTGGTCTCTAAAATCAAATGAACTGGAGGATTTCATTAGCAGTGACTGTGGTGCATAAACTGACTGACCCACATCCTTCATCTTTTGAAGTGTCACCATTAGAGCTGGTTGGGGAATGGTTGTCCCATCCTGTGAAAATTTTTGAGATATGAAAAAAAATTCCATCTTGAATCAGGCCAAAGTCAAAATCTCAAACATTTCTGTGAACCAAAAATCTGAGGTAAAAGAAATTCAGTTTGGGTCAATCGAAATATTTTCTTTCAATAATTTTGAAGTGATCTGTTTTGATTTTGACCATTTTTAATTTTATTTCACAATTAGCTTATATTTTGAAATTAAACGTTGTTTTGAAATGGAAAACCAGATTTTCTTTTTTGAAAATGTCGAAACAAAATATTTTGACAACTTCAAAACTTTTTTCAGGTTTTTTTTATGTTGAAAACTTACTGACCCAAAAAAACTCTAATCACCATTCTGATGCACTACTGACACTGAAAAAAACACTGTAACATGCAGAAATATACAGACTGTATGAGACCATTGACCATAATCCAGTGCAAATAATAAATAATTGTTAATTAACTGTTAGAGGAAATTAAGACCATTTAGAAAATAGTTTCTCTTCATACAAAACAAAAACCAAACAACCAGACAAAAAACAAATTTAGTGAAGTGATAAATTCCCCCCTAAATCTGCTTCTTTCCCCGCAGCCCCTTACTACAACTATTTTGATTTATTGACAAATGGAAAGTAAAACAGTTTCCATCAAACTCTGTAGGCCTCAGGAAGAGATTTTAAACTTTCTTGGGCAGGGATTTCATTTAATTCTCTTACCAGCTGTAAAATACCATGTACATCTACTGTGCTGACTTCTGTAGATTAAATGCATTCCCAAGCACCAAAGTTTGGGTCAGATACAAACTTTCCCACAGTTCTGGGGTGTTTGGATGTACGGTTTTGGTTTATTGCTACTGTAAATACATATACCGGTAATAAATTATAATAAATGCCTGGTGGTGAAGTCAGTGACAATTACTGATCAGATTCAATTACTGTTGACTGAAGCAAAGAGAGATGGAAAAATTGGCAAGGGAATTTTTATCACCGTAATGGCACAAAGGCCAGACAAAAGAAGCACAATGCTTTCCAAGTTAACATGCTCTTGATTTAACAAGATCCCTGGCTGTCTTTTTGTTGGTTCTTCCTTTGTCTGTTTGTTCTTTTGTTATGGGAATTTGGCAGGTTCTTAACCTGAGTGCGCGATATGATTTTTTTTTTATGCTATTGAGGGCTGTAGGTCCCAAAGGTAGGTAGTTTCTTACATAAGAACAACAGGATCGACCCTGAGCTGGTATATATCCCTGCAGCTACACTGGAGTCAATGGAGCTCTGCTGATTTATACCAGCTGAGGATCTGGAGTAATATTTCTGCTAGTGCTGGAAGACAAATTGTTACTGCCAGATACAGAAGTTAGTACTGAAAAATACCAGCATGGCTCTTCCAGCATACAGCAGTAGGATTTATGAATGGGAGGACTGCAGTAGATCAGGATGTGCACTTGTCATATTTTTCATTCTGTGCATATATATTATACTGTATAAAAATATCTTCCCTAAATTAGAGAGATGGGCATGAACTGCAAAGGTCAGATCCAAATTCAAACGGCCCGACGGTTCAGGAGTATTTGGAGTTGGGCGTTTGATTTGACCCATTCTAGAGAAAGGTGTTAGCCATGACATTGAAATTTGTATCCAAAATAACCCAAAGTGTGTGGGAGTTCAGGCTGATCTCTATTGTAAAACCACTCCCCCCCAAAGGCCTAATGTCTCTGGACCTTCCCTTGCATTATAATCCAGTGGAATATAGGCCCATTGCAGAGCTGCCACATTTGAGAGTTGGGGTGGCTGATGGGAGCCTGCTTGCTTCACAGGTTCCTCCTGCTAGATGGATCATGGAGTGATCTTGGTGTTGGCTACGGAGACGCTTGCTGGCTCACCTTCCAAAACAGGCTAGGGCACTTACCTCACATCTGACCAAAGAACAGGCATAAGAGTGGCTCTACAAAAGTAAAGAGCACCTTTGGGGTGGCAGCGGAAGAGTGTTTCCAGAGATATTCCACCGTTGCCTAGTCCTACCTAATGACTTACTGAATGAAAACATTAAAAGTGAGAACATGACAAGCAGGCATGTACATCAGAGTCACGGTGGGAAAATAATACGTAAGTATAGGCTTCTAAAAGATTTAGATGCTCAGGCTGAGCATGTCAAAGCTGCCTTCGGGGATCTGGACACCCAGTTCCCATTAATTTCTAATGAGAATCAGGCACCCAAATCTCCTAGGCAGCGTTACTACTCTCAGCCTAAAAGGTGCATTTAAAAATAGCTACAAAACATAGGCGCAAACCACATGTTAAAACTAAGATCCAAAAAGAACCATTATCTGGGAACATAGATATTATAACCACACCCCAAACAGACACATATAGGATGGGTGCAGGAGTGCGTTACCCCTGCTCTACGTGAGCTCTGGTCCTCAGGCTAGTAGAAATAGGCAGGTACAGCATCTTGCATTACCATGCAGCATGCATAATTTAGTGTTTAATTTAGCCTGTGTTTAGTGTTCTTTTCACTCACTGTTTTGCTTTTTTAAAAGTACCACGTCGCTTGTTGCGGTGGTTTTATTTCGCATCAAAATCAATGTCTTTGTCTTTTCCAGGCTCCCCTACACATTCTATGCCTCACCTTCTATTTTAAACTATTGTGGTTATAAACCACAATCAATTTACAGCAGCAGGAGTGTAATTAAAAATAATAGCCATAGCAGCTGTATTGAAAAATCAGTCATTCCCTACAAGAGCTAATGGCAGGTCTTGCACTAATCTGAATGCGCGACATACTCCCATAAAGGCTTTTTTTCCAATATGTGATAGAATGGAAACCCATTTATATTTTCCACTGCAAGGTTTTGAAAAATGAACAGAGACCCCCCCTGTGTCTGCTGGAAATTGCTTCCCTGATGTCTGGGACTCTGTAAAATGCAGATGATTTATAACTCTGACAATCTTTACACCCCTGAGACTGAGCAGTGGAAAGCTTCGCAAGAAGGTTTCTAGGGGACCAGGTACAATCATCCAGTGTGTAAGAACTGAACAAAAGGATAGTCACTGTACAGTATTTCCTAGGCCCTGCCAAATGCAGGGTTCCAGGTTGAAACAGTAAGAGAGGCCTTGAGAGTAAATGGGGATACAGGGAAAGAATGTGATTTCACAGTGCTTAGTTTTCTGTAAATCTGTGTCGGTTAAGAACTTACGGGTGAAAAGGATTAGGCAAAAGATTTTGAAATCTTTGAGGTCGAGAGAGAGAAATCTCCAACTACTCCAGTGGACTGAGAAGAGCTGGTTGAAAATTTTTCAGTTGGAAAATGCCATTCCCTCAAAATCCAAACTTTCCACAGGAACGTGTCAATTTTAAAAAAGAATTGAAAAGAGTCATTTTGATAAGGTCAGCGTGTTAGTGAACCTTATTAAAATGGTTTTATATTTTTGTTTGTTTCAAAACATTTTGCTTCAAAAATTATGAAATACAGTGTTTTGATTTCATCAGAACAAAAGGTTTGGATTGACTTGAAACGAATTTCTTTCAAAAATTTTGTTTTCAAGGAAATTTAAAATTTTTTTGTTCTGAACAAAAACACATTTAAAGATCGGAATTTCCAATGGAGCAGAGATTCTGACTTTCAGACAGCTCTGCTGGGCAGTTAGTACCTATACTCTAGCTCTCTCTGAAAAGCTTTATAAGCAGTGCTGGAATTGATAAGGTTTGGATGGTTCTGTGCTACTCAGATTCTCCCTGAAGCTAGTTGGGAAAAGGTGAAAACAGATAAAAAAATAATTGCGATAAAGCACAGCATCACTGTCAGGGGTCATTCCACCTCATCATTTACTTCAGTTTGTACACTGCTTAGATTTGCAGCGTACCCAAAATAAGACCTGGGTTGCATTTCAATGTCTTCATTATAAGGAATCAGGACAACATACATACTGCAATACATTTTGACTATTTTAGGCAGAAATAAGGGAAGATGGAGTATACAGATAGGGCCGGATTCTCCATTACCTTGGACATGCAAAATTAGCCTAAAAATTAGCAGATCCGAAGGGTGGCATTTCACACCTACTTTTCACACAAGTAAATGACTGCATAAAGTGCCCGGTGATAGAGTGTAAGCCCCACACTCTTTTTGTACATGTGCAGTGTGTTATGGAGACAGCCACTTCATAGGTAAGGCTGGGTAGAGAGCTGGACTTTAAGCAGAAGTAAAAGCTCTCTGTGTCACACTATTGAATTTAGTTTCCAAATCTGGGCACAATAACTCTTGAAAGAACAAATGAATTCTCCAGGTAATATCCACTGGGATCACCAATTTCAGTTATGCCAACAGCCATCACGTTCCATCAGCTACATTCAGTTTTCCAGCGCTACCAAGCTGCCTCCCTGACTCACTCTGCCCATTACAGATAACCCAGGGATTCAGATGAGGAGCAGGGGCTACAGGGGAGAGAGGAGGCCCTGGGGATGTGCTGAGGTGGGAGCAGGAAAGGAGGCAGCATCAGTAGGTCATTGGAGAGAGGTAGGGTTAGTAGTGGGGTTCAAGGTAAGTGGGGTGTGGGAGGTTTGGCAGGGGGAAGAGGTTTGTATGCAGGCAGTTTGAGATGGAGCCATAGTTGTGCAGAAAGTTTAGAGGGCAAGGGAGCTTAGTTCCTCAGCTGCTCTCCCCCGCCTGGCTGCCTGTGTTCTCTGGCACAACAGCCAGCAGGACCAGACATTACCACATTTGCCCGTTACTTTGGGGTTACTCTTCGGGGGGGGGGGGGGGGTCTGTAATTCCATCAATGTACTGCTTGTGTCACGTGTGTGTTCATACGGAGCTCTACTTCTCCCTTCTGCAAGTCCCCTCCCAATGGAGATATCCTGCAGGACCTACGTTCCCTAGGGCTGGGTTCCTCCAGCCCCAGAACTGGATGAACACATACATACACACACACACACACACAAACACACACTCTGCAAGTCTGAGCGGACTGGGTCAATGAGCACTCTCAAGCTGCCACCCTCGTATGTCACAGGTTCAGCACGGCCCTATTCCCACTTTCACGTCACAATTGTACTGGTAGTAACCCACTTGATGAGCAAACCCCACAGTATTTTGGGCGCTGCAGGGATCTTTAGCTTAGGTAAAAGAAGCGTTGCTGCAGAGTAAATGGGGGAAGCTAAAAACACAAAAGAGTAAAGTTTTTTTGAGACTTTGACTTTTTGTCCCATTTCAGGGCAGGAAAATATTTAAACTCAAACTCTTGCAGGACAGTTGTCCAGCTCTAACTGGGGGTTGTACCAGTATTGCTATTTCAGGAAAATCACACCACTAATATATATAGCTGTCCTGGTACAAAACCAGTGTGTAGGCCAAGCCTTCGGGTCTCTTTCAGCAAACTCAAATAAAACATCCAGCAGTGAGAGCTGTTATATGGATCTGTTGATCTTCTCTCTGGAAGTTTTGTGTACACAAGCCAAAGAATTATACTTGTTTTTTATTTCAATTTTTAACAGTCGAAAACACCCATACCTGGGTGCTCTGTCCTGCCAGTTATTTACAATCTTCAAAAAAACAAAGTATACATCTCAATCAGCCTCAGGCCTTCTAAAGAGAAGCATCTCTTAATATTAAATGCTAATAGCCCAATATATTGGACAGGACCTCCAAGGCCCCACACCTGCCCCGCCCCTTCTCTGAGGCCCCGCCCCCGCTCACTCCATTCCCACTCCCTCTGTTGCTCGTTCTCCCCACCCTCAGTCACTCACTCATTTTCACTGGGCTGGATCAAGGGGTTGGAATGTGGGAGGGGCTGAGGGCTCTGGCTGGGGGTGTGGGCTGTGGGGTGGGGCCAGGGATGAGGGGCTTTGGTTGCAGGAGGATGCTCCGGGTTGGGGGGGGTGGAGCTAAGGGGTTCAGCGTATGGGAGGGGGCATGGGATTTGGGCTGGGAGTGATCTGGGGGTATGGGCTCTGGGGTGGGGCTAGAAATGAAGGGTTCAGGGTGCAGGAGGGGGCTCCGGGCTGGGAATGAGGAGTTCATAGGGCGGGAGGGGGCTCTGAACTGGGGCAGGGGGTTGGGGCACAGGAGGGGGTCAGGGCTGCAGGCTCTGGGCGGCACTTACCTCAAGCAGCTCCTGGAAACATCGACATGTCCCCCTTCTGGCTCCTACGTGTAGGCGCAGTCAGGAGGCTCTGTGTGCTGTCCTGTCCACAGGCACCACTCCTGCAGCTCCTATTGGCCACAGTTCCTGGCCAATGGGAGCTGCAGAGCCGGCATTTGGGACAGGGGCAGCATGAGGAGCCCGCTGGCTGCCCTTATGCATAGGAGCCAGAGGGGGGACATGCCGCTGCTTCCAGGAGCCACACAGAACCACGGCAGGCAGGGTTACCCTTAGCCCCACTGTGCCGCTGACTGGAATTTTAACAGCCCGGTCAGCTGTGCTGACTGGAGCTGCCAGGGTCCCTTTTCGACCGGGCATTTTGGTTGAAAACAGGACCCCTGGCAACCCTACCTCCAGCCCCTCTAAGTCCCATTCTAAGGCCAGGTAGAGCAAACGAGTCCTGGCACCTTTCCGTTTAAGCTGCCAAACCCAGGCTTTGTAGGTGGGAGGACATCCCAGCTCCCCCATGGAGAGAGCTGTGCCGGCAGCCTCCTCTCTATTATATTGAAGGAGATCGAGCATAAGGGCCTTCATTAAGTGCAACCGTGGCAGTGTGTCAAAAGGCGAGAGGTGGTCTCACACCATGTAGGCCTTCGCAGGTCAGAGCCAGAACCTTAAAGGCAATAAAAAACTCATGGTAATCCATGTAGCTTCAGAGTATAGGTACCATGTGAGCTCTATAAGACACCTTGCTGTGCCAGTGGGCGGCTGCCTTCTCTACCTGTATACCAGCTCCAGCGCCCAAATTGACTGAGGATGGAGTCCTACAAAGAGCACATTGCACTAGTCTGATCTTGAAGTGACTGAAAACATACATGACGGTAATGAGAACCCTTCTTCTGGCCAGGCATAGATGATGAAATACCTTCTTGACCACCACTGCTTCCTGATCTTCTAAGTGTAGCTATTGGTCTAGCCAGACCCCTAAGTTATAAAAATCCACATTTACAAGTATGTCAAATGACCCACTGTTGAATATGTCAAACGTTTATCCACACTTACACACAAGGGTATCCAAAATACCATTACTATTTCCCACTGCTGTCCCTTCTCTAAATATTTAGGGGATGTGTATTCAATTTCTGCAAATCAGTTAAGTGTATAATTAACTCTAAGAACATGCGTAGCCCCATTAACTTCAGTTGGGTTATTCATGTGCTTAAAGCTAGGCACATCCTTATGTGCTTTGTTGAACTGGACCTGTAGCGGGGTGGTCCCCCTTCTCCTGCCCTGAAGGGCTTAAGACAGCCCTGGGACAGGGCTGTGGCAGGGGAAAAGCTGGGCTGACTGGGAAGTGGCTGCAGCTGGGCCATGCCCCAATCAGGCCACAGCTGGCCTGTATAAAAAGGCTGGGAGCCAGGAGCTCAGCAGTCTCTCTTCGCATTCAGAGAGGGAAGGGCCTGGCTGCAGGAAGCTAGAGACTGAGTACCTGAGTGGAGCAGGGCTGGGGAGCTCCAGCCTGGAAAGCCCCAGGCTGCGGCCTAGCATTGGGCTAAAAGGTAATGGGGGTTGCAGAGGGCAGCCCAGGGGTAGGCCAAGGCAGCAGGTCCAAACACAACCTTGCCAGTGATGAGTAGGCTGATACTGCAGGCTGCCCCAGGGTGTGGGGCTAGACGATGACTGGCAGTAGCCTTATACTGAGGTAAGGTGGGAATAGTGGGTGGGGGTTCCCTGGGGAGGGGAGACCCTAAGACTGAGGGGTTACTGCTAGGGGGCAGCACCCCAGGTACAAGGACACCGGGGTCCAGGGAGGGACACGGGGGCCAGAGGACAGGTGGATCACTGGCCTGCAGAGGGTGCTCCGGAGCTGGAACAAGCTAATTCCCTGAGACGACCAGCAGGAGGCGCCACGGCGGTGAGTTGAGCTCCTTACAGGACCTTATTTGCTTATGTATGTCTAAGGAGAATCTGGTATTGCTGCCTGGTAATTGTTGGCAAAGGGGACTTTTTAATGGAAATTATCCTCAGTTTTTTCACCAGTAGCAGGCATAATATGGACAGGGGTCTTTTTTTAAATAAATAATCCAAGTATATTTAATTTAAACAATAAAATTACAGGTATTTTTCATGTCAGTTAACCATTTCAGAATGTGAAGTGTGAGTCAACACAGCCAAATAGAAATGAGAGAAACTTCAGCATTTTGAATCCGGTTCTAGAAACCTGCAGAGCAGAAGAGCTCTGCATCTCTGACTCATCCTGGCAGCCAGACCATATGGGGCTTATGGGCTGCAAAGCAGGGCTGTTAAAAGAGTCTGAGTGTTTCTCTGAGGCAAGGGCACAAACAGGGAGGACCTACAGTGGGAATACCTAGGGACAACCAAGCTCAGGTTTTGTTTGGTTTTGCTGAGGTTTAAACAAAGGCAGACCCCAGGAAGAGGGTTAGATTGGTCCAGAGCCAATGTGAAGGGTCAGAGCATCACCTACTTACACTGCCCTCACCTGCTTACACTGCCATACCTTTCAGTAACCCAAAGGGAATGCTTTACTGATTCGTTGACTATCGGCAATGCCATATCACTTTATCACATGTCACTTTATAAAAATTGTCAAATACATTGAATTCCACTGAGAATAGTGCTAGATGTCAAAAAATGCCACAACACCAAAATAATGTGAGACACGGAGCAAATTTTGGACGGCATCTTGTCTCTAATTACTACTTAATTTTTTTAAAAAATGTTTCTTCAAAGAACATTATTCTCAGACTGCAGCTGCTCTCACATTTCAGTGCAAAACATCTAACAGTCTTTTGAAATTAAAAGTGAAATAACTGATCATTAGAAATGACTAATCGGTATTAAAGTATGCTAAATTATGCTTAAAGGCACTTCTTCAATGACGAAAATGTGGATGTGGTCCTATGACAGGGGGGTAAATGAATATGATTAAAGTCATTTTATACCATGGCATCAAATTAGAAGGTCTAAAATCTAAACAAGCGTCAGAGTTAGGACATCCTTTCTGTCTCCACATTAGAGTTTGTTTCATGTTTCTTTTACAGGGAAAGAGAATGTAACTGGATCTAGTGCGGACCTGGGCAAGGCACTCATCCTTTTCACTCCCACATTTGTCTGTTTAGATTTTAAGCTCCTCAGAGCGGGACATTCACTCACGGTGTGTAGTTGTATAGTACCTAGCACAGTGGAGCCCTGATCTAGTCTGGGGCCTATAGGCACTGCTGTGACGCAATTAATAATAATGACTCCTGGATTCTATTGCTGAGTGTTGACCCAAATCCCCTCTTGACCATGGATCTTTCACTTTATCGCTCCAAGGCTCGGTTGTAGGGTGTAGCCATTATCTGTCAGAAGCAGGGGCTGTCTCTTACGATGTCTGTATACCGCTCCTAGAGCAATGGGGACTTGAGCTTGGTTGAGGGCCTCTGAGTGCCACTGCCATACAAATAATAAACAGGGTCTTCTTAGCATATGCACAATGTGCCTCAGGAGGCTCATGACCAAGATTCATTACCAAATTTGGTCCGCTGGTTGGATTATTAGCTTCCCTGGCCTGGGTGTAACTGCGGTTATGATACCAAACTGCCTTCCAAATAAAATGTAGGGTGCAATTATTCACTCTAGGGGTTGGCTGGTGCACACTTTGATGGAGGACTGCCGGTGGTGGAAAGCCCATCTTAAGTATGCAGTGCTACAAGGCACCCACAACCGCTCCTCTGCCAGATGCGCTACAGGCAGCGAATGCAGCTCAGAAAGAATGTGGTGCTATAGAACTAGATGATGTACTGGATCATTGCACCCTTACTGAAATCTCTGGTGGCTGAGCTCCTATGGATACCCCAGGGTAACTTAAATACTGACTTTCCCCTGTGCTTCCTAGAGATCAAGGATAGATTGTGCTGCAGGAAGGCAAAATCCCCAATATGGTCCTCAATGCCTTTTACTTTGCTTATGATGTTAGCCATTGCACCAGCTAAGAATGTGTACAGCTGTGAATAAGGCCATCAAACATGAGTGCTACCCCATGAGAACAGCCCAGGAGGTCATGACTAGACTTCAGAATACTTCAGCCTGAAAAGAGTGAGTCATATCAGAGTGAAGCTGGTTTCTGATCCATTCCCTTCTCTGTTGGGCTTTCAGTTGCACTGCAGATGCCATCCAAATTATCCTGCTGCTCAGAAACATGTGCAATTCCCAAGTGATGGTCTTCCTTTACTGCGCTGGCCTCTGCGTCTCCTACAAAGGGAGTTTTCATTTAGTATTCCGAGGGTGGCAGTGGTCTCTCTTATAGGGAGAAAAACAATCCAATATTTCTCAAAGACAAACAATGCCTCGCGCTCAAAGTGCATTATTTGTTGTTGAGCTGAAAAATGATGCTAGCATTTGATTTTGTCAGCACGTTATCAAACTACCTGCCCCCAGCAAACTTGGGGCCTGATTGAAAGCCCATTGAAATTGAGCAGACTCTCGTTGACTTTGGATAGGGATCTTTGGCCCTAAGATGATTAGAGAGAGAGAGAAACTCCTAAGCCAAAGACCATCGTGCTAAATCTTGAGTTCTGGCAGGGCACCACGTGTAGCTGAATATTTGTTATCCTCCGGGATCATAAGTGAGTCACAGCAACTAGATTCCCCCGTGTTTGCTTTATTGCCATTTGAAAATGTCTTCTTATAGATAACATACATTTGTTTGTGCAACACTGGCACTTTATCAAGTGTAACGGCATTTCCAAATGCATTGTGTGGCAAGGAATCATAAAAGGCTTAGACTGAAAATGATCTGATTGGCGGCCTTTTGTGGAAGATGCGTTACATTAATCGAAATTAAAGCTGTTGAATTTCCAGAGGTGGGGTGGTTGTTTTTAAAAAAAAATAAAAGCTACATGTGAGTGGCATGAGAGGGAAAAGCTGGGCTCCACTGGACTTGCTGCAAAATACACAGGGGTAGGACCCTAAATGTTCAAACCTAGGGGGGGTTCTGGGGTCAGTTCCGCTGAAAATTAAGTCACTTTTCATTAGGTTCCCAAATGTGGATTTAGGAACCTCACTTTAGGCATCCAAGTATGACAATTTGGGCTGTGTCGTTTGATGGGGAGAAGGTGTTCAGATGTGCCTGTCTTTTCACTGCATTAGGGTATCTGCAAACGTGCCATAGTAGTTCTCTGCTTTAGGAGAAATACTATGGTGCATCGATGCACAAGGGAGCATGAATAAATGCGCATGTGCAATATGTGACTGTGTCGCTATAAAGATTTCAAGTTAGTTGCTACTATGGAGGCCCTGTTTGTGTCAGGATACCAGGTGTCATGGTGCTGGATGTGGTAGCAGAAACTGAATAGGATGGACTAGTGTAGCAAAATGGCTCTTAATTTTAAAACCAGCCATAAGAATTCCATATCCAGAACCTTCCTGTGAGGCACCATCACCTGCAAGGGAAGGGTAAGAATCCCAATTAGGCATGCTGTGCACCTGGGGGTTGATTAACTAATTGCCTTCTGGACAGAGGGGGTGGAGCTAGGTCTTGTAAGGAGCGGAGGGAGCTCAGCTGAAGGGAGAAGACCCAGGAGAAAGGGGGGGGGGTAGGGCATTCCCTCTCTCAGGGAAGGGCCTGGGGTAGGCAGACCAAAGAAGGCTGCAGGGACAGAATTGATCCCTGTGTGGACCCTGGAAAGGGGGCACAATCCAGGGAGAGACTGCAGAGGAGGCAGGACTCTCTCACAGAGAGAATCTCATGGGGAAGACAGTAGGTTCCAATGCAGGGGAGCCCTTAATTAGGGCCAGCAGCAGCTGGGAAGTGACCCACAGGTAGGCACAGTAGGCTCCTGTGGGAAGGAGCCCTGAGCTAGTTTATAAATGAAAGCAGAAAACTTCAGTAGCCCAAGGGAGTAGAAAACTTGTTCAGATTTTGTTTGGATTTTCATTCGGACCTTTTGGTTACCTCAGAAGGAAGTTGAATCGTATGTGAGTTGGCCAGAAGGCTGAGCCATGAGAGACCCGGTAAGAGGCCGATGGCCTGCGGGAGGGGCTGGAGACAAAGACACCAGTGATGTCACGCACCGACCCCAGGGGGAGCTCCAGGGGTGAGTGTGCCCCCATTACACCTCGTTCTTTTATCGTACAATCCACGGCTACTAGAATCTCTGAGGGCAGAGGCTGCATAACTAACGCATACATAGGGATCTCTTCACACCTGCATGGTCCACTGTCATACGGTGTCTTCTCATGATGAAACCAATCCCTGAAAGGCAGGCGGAATGGGAGTTCTCTCCTTCTGTGCCGAAAAAGCCAGAGTCAGAGGAGCAACAGAGAGAGACATGGTTACATCACAGCCCTGCAATCTCATCTCTTGTATGGGTTTCATACATGGAGTGGTGGAGGAACCTGACTACGAAGGGGAAATCTCTGACAGGCAGCTGCCATGGCCGCTTCCATCAGCTAGACCCTCCTCTTCCTCCTTCCAGCCTTCCCCCATAGCCTGGCCCAAGCAAGCCCCACGTTGTGGAGCAACAGTGCGAGAGGTCCAGCAAATGGAGAAGTCCCCAAGAGATGCAGTAGCTCTGGAACAAGAACCTGCCTTCAAATAGTGCTCAAAGGATGATGGCTGTTCAGAAGCACCATAATCCAGGCCTGTGCAGCTCCTCTTCCAGGGGATGGCTGCATTGCCCCATTGTTCCGGATGCTATTCCTTGTTCACCCGTCTCCTAAAACGTTGTATGATTATTTTTTTAAATTGAGCCTTCTGATTACAATTTCACTGGTGAGTGTATCCCCCTTCCCCATATCTCCTCCTGGCCTCCGCACACACAGGGTAAAATTTTTCAAAAGCACCTAGATGACGACGGGCTTTTTAAAAAGTGAGTCTTAGGATCCTGTCTCTTAGATAATGGGACTTGGACTTCTAAGTCACGTAGGTGCTTTTGAAAATCAATTCCTCTTGCTGTGGACAGTGGAGCAGCACGCTCCTTCCAGCCCTGTGCCACACGACCCCATTTCTTACAGCCGTAATTGTTCTTGATTTTTGGCCATGAACATGGTAATATATAAAAGGAGACAACAGACTTGTACTAGGTGATGACTCGGTTTACTGTAATTAAGGCTATGCTTCCCTACAAAACCATCCCCTTCAAATAATATATATTCTTATGGCATTAACTTAACTGGGAGTTACAAACTGACAGACTTTTTCTTTAGTTACTACAAATGTCTGGTTCAATGTGGCTTTCCCACAAATATAAGAGATGCAGCCTATACAAATATTGTCAAGTCGGTTTTTTTTTTTTTTCCTTTCCCCTTGAAGTAATTATTAAGAGTTGGTGTTTATGGGAGTTTGTATTATTCTTATTGTCTATGCACTTAATATGCCTTATTTGCATTGTCCATTCCAATAGTGAGCATTTGCTGTTTAATGGTATATTGCCTCTTATTGCCATATGCAGCAGAATGGCGGGACAGGTGAAGATTTTGAAGTAATATGTTTATTTCCAATCCATTATGGAATTTAGGGGACAGATTCAGTAATCGTGCGGCACCCACAATTGGAGCCAGGTTTTCAAAAGAGCTCAGATCCTACTAGATGAAGTGGCCAGATTGTCAAAAGTGCTGAGTGCTTACCAGCTCCTATTGATCTCCATGGGAGTAGCTGAGCACTTCTAAACATCTGGCCTCTTTATCTAGGTTCCTAAATAGGGATTAGAATCGTAGGATTGGAAGGGATCTCGAGAGGTTATCTGTCCAGTCCCTTGCACTCATGGCAGGCCTAAGTATTATCTAGGCCATCCTCAAAAGATGTTTGTATAACCCGCTCTTAAAAATCTCCAATGATGGAGATTCCACAGCACCCCTAGGCAATTTATTCCAGTGCTTAACCACCCTGACAAGAAGTTTTTCCCAATGTCCAACTAAACCTCCCTTGCTGCAATTTAAGCCCATTGCTTCTTGTCCTACCCTGCAGAGTTAAGGAGAACAATTTTTTTTTCTCCCTCCTCCTTGTAAAAATCTTTTATGTACTTGAAAACTGTTATGTCCTTCTCAGTCTTCTCTTCTCCAGACTGAACAAACCCAATTTTTTTCCAATCTTCCCTCATAAGTCATGTTTTCTAGACCTTTAATTACTTTCTCCAATTTGTCCATATATTTCCTGAAATGTGGCTCCCAAAACTGGACACAATATTCCAGTTGAAGCCTAATCAGTGCGGAGAAGAGCAGAAGAATTACTACTTGTGTCTTGCTTATAGCACTCCAGCTAATACATCCCAGAATGATGTTCACTTGTTTTTATAACAGTGTTACACCGTTGACTCCTATTTAGTTTGTGATCCACTATGACCTCCAGATCCCTTTCCGCAGTACTCCTTCCTAGGCAGTCATTTCCCATTTTGTATGTATGCAGCTGATTGTTCCTTCCTAAGTGAAGTACTTTGCATTTATTTGTCCTTATTGAATTTCATCCTATTTATTTCAGACCATTTCTCCAGTTTGTCCAGATCATTTTGAATTTTCATCCTATCCTCCAAAGCACTTGCAACTCCTCCCAACTTGGTATGGTCCGCAAAGTTTAAAAGTGTACTCTCTATGCCATTATCTAAATCAGGGGTCAGCAACCTTTCAGAAGTGGGGTGCCGAGTCTCCATTTATTCACTCTAATTTAAGGTTTCGCGTGCCAGTAATACGTTTTAATGTTTTTAGAAGGTCTCTTTCTATAAGTCTATAAACTATTGTTGTATGTAAAGTAAATAAGGTTTTTAAAATGTTTAAGAAGCTTCATTTAAAATTAAATTAAAATGCAGAGCCCCCCAGACCGGTGGCCAGGACCTGGGCAGTGTGAGTGTCACTGAAAATCAGCTCGCGTGCCGCCTTCGGCACAAGTGCCATAGGTTGCCTACCCCTGATCTAAATCATTGATGAAGATATTGAACAGAACCAGACCCAGAACTGATCCCTGCAGGACCCCACTTGATATGTCCTTCCAGCTTGCCTGTGAATCATTGATAACTACGCTCTTGGAATTGTTGAGTGCTGAGCTCTCGAAGATCTGACTGGTTTGAAGGTCTAAACCATGTGTTTGTCTCTTAAAATACGAACTTTTGAAGAGGAAAGGTTAAATATTGCTGAATTATTTTGTTTTTTTTCACTCCATTCTCAGATTTTATGTGAAGGGGGGAAATGACTTCAGACTAAGACCTGCCATGCTTGGAGCAGATTTTCTTACCCCCGTTGAAAACATCTCTCTATGCTCTTAGCATATAGGCATGTGCTATATATCAGGCACTTACCATATGGCCCATGCATAGAATATTAAGGCCATCATGAACTTAACAGAGCATCATAAAGTCCTTACTCAGTCCAGAGTGATACTAAAGACTCGTTGGTCCATTGTGAATTCAGATAATGAAATTCCATTTAGTAAGGAAGTGGAATGGAAGTCCCAAATTATTTCAATGTGACGTGGATCTGTCTAGGTACTAAGGTGGCCCACGTCACCCACCATAGCCTCTGAGTGACACTGCCGATTGTGTATTCAATGAGAGCAAACCTCAGACTTGCCCAGCGGAACTTGGTTCCGATATTCTGCTCTTGCAACACACACACAGAATTCCTCTGGTTGTTAATGGGAGTTCTGTGAAGGCAGGGCAAGTTTCAGAGATGAAATCATGGTGAGGAGAATTTTGTCCTCATTTGTCTCTGAAAAAGAATCACTTTCTTCCATTGTGTACAGTATGTAATTTGCATACTAGCTTAGACAGATGGCTTACAAAAATTGCTTCATCAGTCAAGATGAATGCATAATTTCACTTCCCCATCAGAAAACAAATAGCCTGCCCTTTAAATCGTTCTTTACAGAAACATCTTCACTTAGACCGAGTGCCCAAATGGATGTCCAAAGAACACATTGTGAATCAAATGAATAATCATTATTCGCCAACTGCACCCTTTAATTGTATTGCCTAATAAAAGGTGGAAAACAATGGACTTATAGATCTCTAACTGCAATGATATTGTAATACAAAATATCTCTTGTAGGCCAACAGTAATAAGTTTCTCCTGACAGAGATAATGGCTTATTACACCAGTATATGGGATAATACATTCTATTCAGCACTGCTAAATAATTTGCTAGGCCCATTTTTTTCATTTTCCCCCTCTGCTTTGTGATTAGTAGCTGCCAATCATTTTCTATAAGTTACAATTGTGCATGTTTTTATTTGACACTTACATCCACAGAGCTGTGTTTGAGGGTTTTTTGGAGTTGTAGCAATTCTGTGTTTCTCCTTATGTAATCTACGAACGTTCGCCTGACTTGACTGGGAGTTCTGTGTATCAATATTTTTTTGTAAAATTGTTTTGTAATTAGTTTGCACACAGTAACTTTAGGCATGTGAGTAGCCCATTGAGTTCTACAGCATGACTCACGTGCATGAAAACAACCACATGCATAAGTATTTGCAGACTTATAGGCTGGGATCGGTGCATTGCACACATCTGTACAGAAGCATTACACAAATATATGGATGCATACACACACACATTTAACACACAATGATAACTTTTAACTTCTTGTTTACCAGTAGTTACCATACCAGATATGAGATCACAGTATTGCCTTTCTAAATATAAAGTAAGTGCAAATCATAACCACTGAATGGAAGGAATATCTCCTATACTCACAGTATGCAACTAGCCTCTTAACTGGGATTGATTAAATGTCTGTTTTCCCCAGGGTTTGCATTTCAGGGGGAGGGAGGGAAAGGAGAGCAGGGAGGGGTTGACAGAGGCATCACCACATTGGATTAGAACAGTGAGTGCAGGATTAATTTATGCAGAGCGATAGATATTCCATGCCAAATTAAACTCGGATACCTCATAACAGCAAGGTGTTGACACAGTGTTAGTAATCATTTCCCTAAATTTACGGTTGGTCTGTAAACAGATCTAAAATGTTTTTAAGCATTATAAAATGTTTAGTGACAAGGCCTTTCTAATACCCCTAAAACATTTAACTCAGATCCTCAGCTGATATCAGTTCTATGGAGCAAAGCCAGTTTACGCCAACTGAGGATCTGATCCATTGTTCCCTGTCTGTGTCCAAGGAGAATGAGGATACAGGTTGTGAGGGGAGGAAAGGAACAGACTGGCAGGAAACTGGTGGCAACCCAGTCAATACCAGTTATCCTTTATTTTCTTTCTGGTGCAGCAAGAGGTTATTAGACTAGTACATTGCTTTGGTTTTCCTGTTGCATAAAAAAGAGCAGCTTTTATTTTATGTCTGTGAAGCCCATCATGGAATTCCTGAAATATTTAAGAAATCATTACACCAAATGGTGTGCATCTGTCCTGGACACACCTCATTGACAATTCCTGAATTGAGACAATGTTGAGAACTCGTCAGGCTTTGAGGATGCGACTTTGAAACACTCATTCTCTGCCAGATTCCAGCTACAATAATACTTAAAATATATATGGAGCACAATTTATTATAATGATCCTGGCTCTCATCCATTTACTTTTATGCAATTCTCTGTCTCTCAAACGCCATTTCCATGACTGTTACGAACACTGCGCGTGTCTCTCAACCTTACTTAGCATGTAATCACTTTGAATGCCATGCTGTTCTTCCCCAGCCTTTTACATAAAAATAGGAGTAAAGCAAACCAGAAATAAACAAGCCTGTCTATTGTTGTTAGAGGAAAAGAGTGTACTGCAAATGACAACTTTGGGCCAGTGGGGAGAGCTCATTTCTCAAAACACAATATGTGGCACTCATGTTTGTGATGGAGCCCTTATTGTTCAAACTCCCTTTCATTGATGGAAAATCCCATTAAGCGGCAATCTGTGTGCAAACTGAATGTATTGCTGGCAGTGATGGCATGTGTATCTCTGTGTGTATTGTAGCATTCTGGGTCGCTCTGGGCTGGACATATCCTCTTCTGAGGAGCTGGCTCTTGATAAAATATGCCAGCTTGACAGATTGAATGGTGTTCTGCATGTGACCCCCCCAAGGAAGGAAGGTCACAGAGCTGTTCAAGTCTCATTTCTACACCTCTTAATGAGATTCTGGAGGGAGGGGGAGAGGAAGACCATTTGTCACTTTGGAAACAAAAGAGTAGGCAGGGGTAACAGAACCTGCATGCAAATGAGATGTTTTTACACGTGGGACGAGCTGATTTTCATATTAATCATTTTCTTTATTTGTCCAACTGCATTTCCCGTCCTCTTTTGTTTTTAGGAGCCAAATATTGGTAATGAGGAAATTTGGCACATTTCCAAAGGAAATACTGAAGCCCTAGATTAGACCTGGTTAGATTATGCTGTGTTATAATAGTTAGCCACTTTGCTTAAGTGGCTAACTATCTACAAGACCCTTTGACCTGAACTCAGTGTGCACATTGTCTTTTATTTCAGAATCTCACAATGGGGAAAAGTGTAAGTATTATAAATCGTTCCCTTGCACTACAATTATGCACACTATTTTTACAGAATACAGATAACTGGCCCTGCCTTAAAGAGCCTGCAGAATCAGTAAGTCAAGACAAACACACAAATACAATTTCAGCCTCTCCAAGTAGGGTGTGAAAATCTGACTTTGATCTGCTCCAAGGGGTCTCATGAGCATTGCAGATGCTTTCTAGTCTGTTGCTCTCTCAGCTGATCAATTCCAGGTGAAAGTGCTGCTGTTTTGGCTTCTTAGTGCTCCTAAAATGCAATCCTTTACCAGCTCAACGAACCCATTAATTAAATAGAGATGGGCGATTTAAATCTAGATTTGACTTTCCCCACAGTAAAAGGCTGTTTGGATTTGGTTCAAGCTATTACTAAAGGAAATGGATAAAGGAAAAATAGTGGAATAATTTTAGGTTAACTGTAGCGCACATGCATAAAAATTTCAGGCTTCCCTTCCCTTGTACACTAACCTCCCTCCCACCCTAAAACTCCTGGAACTGACTGACTGCTCCAGTACAAGTCCTCCCCTCCTCTCCTCCAAAGAGATTCTTCTGAAGCTACCCACCTTTAAATAAAAACAAGGAGTCCGGTGGCACCTTAAAGATTAACAGATTTATTTGGGCATAAGCTTTCGTGGGTAAAAAACCCACTTCAGATGCATGGAGTGAAAATTGCAGATACAGGCATAAATATATATTGGCACATGAAGAGAAGGGAGTTACCTCGCAAATGGAGAACCAGCGTTGACGGGCAATTCAGTCAGGGTGGATGTGGTCCACTCCCAATAATTGAGGAGGAGGTGTCAATACCAAGAGAGGGGAAATTACTTTTGTAGTGAGCCAGCCACTCCCAGTCCCTATTCAAGCCCAAATTGATGGTGTTAAGTTTGCAAATTAATTTTAGTTCTGCAGTTTCTCTTCGAAGACTGTTTTTGAAGTTTCTTTTTGTTGAAGGATGGCTACTTTTAAATCTGTTACTGAATGTCCAGGGAGATTGAAGTGTTCTACTGGCTTTTGTATGTTACCATTCCTGATGTCTGATTTTGTGTCCATTTATCCTTTTACATAGAGACTGTCTGGTTTGGCCAATGTACATGGCAGAGGGGCATTGCTGGCACATGATGGCATATATCACATTAGTAGATGTGCAGGTGAATGAGCCCCTGGTAGCATGGCTGGTGTGGTTGGGTCCTCTGATGGTGTTGCTAGAGTAGATATGGGGACAGAAAAGGCAATGGAGTTTGTTACAGGGATTGGTTCCTGGGTTAGTGTTTCTGTGGTGTGTAGTCGCTGGTGAGTATTTGCTTCAGATTGGGGGGCTGTCTGTAAGCGAGGACTGGCCTGTCTCCCAAGATCTGTGAGAGTGAGGGATCATTTTCCAGGATAGGTTGTAGATCGTTGATGCGCTGGAGAGGTTTTAGCTGGGGGCTGTATGTGATGGCCAGTGGTGGTCTCTTTTCCTTGTTGGGACTGTCCTGTAGTAGGTGACTTCTGGGTACCCATCTCACTCTGTCAATCTGTTTCTTCACTTCCACAGGTGAGTACTGTAGTTTTAAGAATGCTTGATAGAGATCTTGTAGGTATTTGTCTCTGTCTGAGGGATTGGAGCAAATGTGGTTGTATCTTAGGGCTTGGCTGTAGACAAATGGATCGTGTGATATGTCCTGGATGGAAGCTGGAGGCATGTAGGTAAGAATAGCGGTCAGTAGGTTTTCGGTATAGGGTGGTGGTTATGTGACCATCACTTATTTGCACTGTAGTGTCCAGGAAGTGGATCTCTTGTGTTGACTGGTTCAGGCTGAGGTTGATGGTACCATATACACATTGAACAGCATGAGTGACAAGGTGGAGCCACTAAAAGATGGGCAGATCACCCCAAACTACATCCTGGGCACTCCTGTCTGGAGACTGGTTTGGTAGCAGGAGATATCCTCCCCTTTCACTTGGATGTTACAAATGTGGTCACATTCCCCTCCTGCCCTGCTTCGATCCCACTTCATACTGCCCCGAGACAGAGTTCACCGTTTCAGAACTGGTCCTGCGGGGTCATCCAAGCACTAGACTAGATGACCCTTGCGGTCCCTTCTAACCCTCTGATTCTATGACTGCAAAACTGGGAGGTTCATCCTGAATTACATTGTGGATGGTTGGTCGATACCTTACTAAACACTGATCTCTCATTAATCAGCATTAAGTAAAGACAGGAGTCTCATTCTGACTCCCCATCCACCTGAGAGGTAACTATGGCTATGTCTACACTAGAAACCTTGCATTGGTACAGCTGTGTCGCTGTAAGATCTCCCGTGTAGCCACTCCATGCCAATGGGAGCGAGCTCTCCCATCCACATAATGAAACCTCCCCCAACAAGTGGCGGTACCTATGTTGGCAGGAGAAGGTCTCCCATTGATATAGAGCTGTCCACGCTGGCGCTTCTGTCGGTGTAATTTATGTTGCTCAGGGGGATGTTTTTTCACACCTCTGTGTGACATAAGTTATACCAACAAATGTGCTACTTAGACAGCCTACCATAAACACGGGACCCAAGGGTGCCTCGCTCCAGGGGTTCTGAAGAGATATCAAGTGATAGATGGTTATCTTATTACTTACTGAACTGACATTCACCTAAACATGGGTGTAATGTTGCCTGCAGTGACTCAAGAGCATGAGTACCAACCTCAGGGCAGACTGTTAGGAAGCAGGGCACAAACCCCAAAATGGCTGTGAATTTTATACTTCGATTTCACCAACCAGTTATCAGGTGTAAACTCCTCAGGCACAGTAACAGCCTAATCAGGGAGTCAGACAGTCCCCTGGCATACTCCACTCTGTTATGCTACCCAGCATGACAGATGATCCATTACACCAAGAATGATAGCAATATTCAGGTTATTCCCGGTCACTTACCACAGGTCAATTGCACTTTAGCTCTCACACCAAAGGAAGTGCTTGCAGACACTCTTATAATAAACTATATAAAGATTTATTAAATAGGGAAAGGAAAGTAGTTATTTACTAGGTTAAAACAGGTAAACACATACACAAATGCGTTACAGCTTTAAGTTTCAAAAGGTAATAGAAGCATCTATAACCATCAAGCTTTATATGTCCTTTAGGGCTAATTCAGGCTAAGCAGCTGGGGATCTCTTGCTCATGCCTAGAAATCCCTTGCCCCAGAATCCAAGCAGCATAGAAATAGTCAGTTTCTTTTTTCTAGGGATTTATATCCCCCTCCTGCCTTGTGCTTTGAGCTAAAAGCTCTGGTTCTGGGAGGAATCCATTTTCACAGGTGGAGGGGAAGGAACAGAACAACGAATGGCTTTTCTCCTCTAACATCCCACAATAGTCCACCTGGAGTTGCTGCACATTTCCTGCTACGCAGGATGTAACACCTTTTGTTGAAAATCAGCACTTCGCACTATTGTCTCTCTGTGACTGGGTAAATCACCAGACGGAGACCCACAATACAACCACTCAAATATTACCTTACAATATGGGATGTGGATGTCATAGGTGAGATTAATGCATTCAGTAACTCACAAGCATTCAATAAAGTCTAAACACATTCTTAGAATTCTAATCCCTATTTTAACAACACTAACACACAGGTGAGCCAGACTAATCCCAGATATGTATTTGTCAGTGTTCAGTTGAGACATAGGGACTTTGGCCATGAGCTGGCACCTGCCAGCATCACAAGGGGGATTGGTACTTAGCATCCTATCCTCCTGACGCATAACAGGCAAAACCAATAGCACCAAGTCTTATTCCAGGTTTCCACAATTCCTGCCTGGTTGGCTCCTGTGTACCACCACAGAAGTGGAGACTTTGTGCCACCACAATCACTACCCTTAAATGAGGTACCTTCCCCTCTTCCAGTTCTGTGGTTTTCCAGATGTCACTTTGTACTAAATTCTAATAGGGAGGGATGACAGGACTATCCTTTGAAAATTAGATTCATTCAGTAGCCATGCAAATGTTTTCATGTTCTCCTTCCCCACCTCCCCCTCCAACTCTGGAATTGGCAATTAAAACATTTTCCCCCTGAGGCAACAAAAAGAAAAATAATATCAGGCAGACAGAAGAGTTCTCATTTTATCTCCAAGGCAGATGAAGGATAAATTAAACAAAAAAGCATCTTCCTTGAAATATAGTCATAGAGGGGTGGAAGGAAATAGAGGGGGGGGGGAATTATGATGCCCATCCTCTCTGTTCTTCTGTGGTGCTGATAGTATTCACAGCAAAATTAATTTGTTGCCCTTCACAGGAGCTGAGCAATTACGATTCTTAGCTCTTTTGGGTGCCGTATTTGTTACTAAATATTAAATCCAGGGGGGGTTCTCTCCATTTTTCTTGTGCGGTTGTGGTAATAGAATGATAGACACAGAAATGAGGTGTCTGAAAACTAGAGCTAGGCCAAACCTGTAATCTTTTAGCCCCACACACCTCTCCCTGTCCAAAAGGGTGGAGTTGTATAAAGTGAGGTAAATCTGAACTACCCTAATTTGGGTTTTGCAAAATTAAAATCCATCTCTAGTGAAAACTTCTCTTTTTCTCAATTACCAATGTATCTGCAGTCTACAATTTGGTGGTGAGAGAGGTGAGACAGGAGGAGAAGACCTGGGTTAATTACCCTTTGAAGAAGAGTGGGGCCACCACAAAATTGGGGTGCTAAACTATACACTATCAGCAGTGTCCCATAATAGGTACACATTGTCAAGAGCATGATGTTCCTTCAAAGCATAATAACAGGACTTCTTAAAAAGAGAGATCTCCTGGAAGGAAAATAGAGCATCCCCTTTGAAAGATTCTCAGTCTCTTCCCCATGCAGTGTGGTCCTGTTGGATAAGGTATCATGCCTTCCCTGGTGTCATGCTGCCACCTCCTCTGTCTGAAAAAAATTCTGGAGATCTGTGTGCTCACCTGACACTTTCTGGAAGTCACAAACCACCAAAGCAGCTCAATCTCACATGAGAGGCACTTTCTTCACTCATTTCTAGAGTAACACCATATGCCCAAGATCCCCTGGTTTAAGGTACAGGCAGGGCTTGACTGGACCTGTGGGGCTGCCCAGAAATAACTGCAAACTACTTTGAGCCTGATACCATAGGGTGGTAGCATGGCACCACTCAAAATGAGATGGGCAAGCAAAAGTTCACACTTGGTTAGGCTGAGGATGCAGATGTTATGAGAACCTTGTTTCCCCATTCTCTCTCCATCACTGAGCTACTTTCATGGTGTTGGGGCAATGATAGATTTGGGGGTCGCTCTACTGTCATCATGAGTTTAAGCATTAACCTTTCCCAAATTTCACATTGACCTAATAATAAATATCTCAAGTGCTAGGAGAGAGCCTCTTTTCCCTTTCCAGAGACATTCTCATGATGACTCACCACCAGCCCCGCCACCCCTCCAAAACCTTTAGAACAGGAGCTGGGCAGAGTTAAGACTCCATAAGAATGAAATTTATAGCCATGAAAACTAAGACTGTGACAAGAGTAATTCATGCCCTTATGCTTCTGCATGGATCAGGAAAGAATTTTAACTGCTTTATAAATATTTGACCCATGTGCAATATAGGGTGTTTTTTTTGCCTTCTTGCCTTTGCAAGAACATCGCTTATTGGCTACTGTGGGATCACTGTGTCTATGTTCTGCTCGACCTGTTTGCAGCATTTGATTCGAGTATAGTATATTGCCATCCTGCCTCAGGGATGTGCCAGGGGTCAGTTAGAGGGATAATGGTGAGATCTCATCAAGTACAGCTCTCAGATCTTACCAAGAGTCATGATATGCAACTGCTCCCCAGGCTCCAGAGCATTCTGCTGTTGAGTTCCACAAGGAACCTTCCCCTGTACACGATCTGTATGAAGTTGCTAGGGGAGATTGAGCTGTCCTGGACTAAAATGACAACAGTATGTGGATGACAGCCAGCTCTATCTCACCTTCTCATCAAAATCAAGGACTATTATCTCCCAGGTCCTTCTGCTGGGAGCAGCCTTCGGATGAAGGTCAGCTGGCTGAATGTGACTCCAGGAAAAGGCTGAGGTGATGCTAGTGAGGAGGGGGAAGCACTTTGAAGAATTCGCTGCCTTTGTAGCATCAACCTTCATGGAGGGCATCAGCCCTCAGATAATTAAATGTAGCCTGGGGGTTCTCCTACACTCCTTGCTGCTCCTGGGTACCCACAGAGCCATGAACTGAAACACTCCTGGAGTCTGGGCCCCGTCATACTGGGCTTTTCAAATTGGACAGTGAAATCCATCACTCTAGCTCCCCCCTCTCCCCATTGCATCCCCCTGAATACTGCCTCACTCAAAGTTTCAGTTTTCTTCTTCAAAGCCCTCCATGGAACTGCTGTAGGTTTACCAAAGCACCTTAGGGGCCTAATTCCCACCAGCAATCAATGAGATGTAGGCTCCTAAGTCACTTAGGTGCTTTGGAAAATGTTGTCTGAGATTCATAGAATATCAGGGTTGGAAGGGACCTCAGGAGGTCATCTAGTCCAACCCCCTGCTCAAAGCAGGACCAATTCCCCAACTAAATCATTCCAGCCAGGGCTTTGTCAAGCCTGCCCTTAAAAACCTCTAATGAAGGAGATTCCACCAGCTCCCTAGGTAACCCATTCCAGTGCTTCACCACCCTCCTAGTGAAAAAGTTTTTCCTAATATCCAACCTAAACCTCCCCCCACTGCAACTTGAGACCATTTCTTCTTGTTCTCAGTGGTACCAGATGACAGAACAGTCTAGATCCATCCTCTTTGGAACCCCCTTTCAGGTAGTTGAAAGCAGTTATCAAATCTCCCCCTCATTCTTCTCTTCTGCAGACTAAACAATCCCAGTTCCCTCAGCCTCTCCTCATAAATCATGTGCTCCAGCCCCCTAATTATTTTTGTTGCCCTCCACTGGACTCTTTCCAATTTTTCCACATCCTCCTTGTACTGTGGGGCCCAAAACTGGACACAGTACTCCAGGTGAGGCCTCACCAATGTCGAATAGAGGGGAATAATCACATCCCTCGATCTGCTGGCAATGCCCCTACTTATACAGCCCAAAATGCCGTTAGCCTTCTTGGCAACAAGGGCACGCTGTCGACTCATCTCCAGATTAATAAAAGGAGACGTGATAAAGGCATACAAAATAAGGAACTGTATAAAGAAAGCTAACTGAACACTCCTATTTACACTGCATACAACAACAAGGCGATGGCCAATGAAATTCAAAAGAAGTAAATGTAAACTCCTTTCAAATGATAAAGTGAGTATCGTTTTTTACCCAATGCATTATGAGCCTGTGGCTCCCTGGTTGGGTTATTGCATAATTATACCTAAAAAGGTGTTTCTCACCTTCCTTTGAAGCATCTGGTACTGTCCATTATCAGGGACAGGATACTGAATTGGATAGATCATAGCTCGGATCTAGTGAGGTAGTTCCTATCCTATACACTGCACTAGCCAAGACAGGGTTAAACCCACATTATGGACAGTGGAAGTCCTGCCCCCTAGGCTGAACTGGGCATGCTCCAGATGGTAGTTTCCATTATCCTGGAAATCAGAGTAAGTGACAGTCCTCTCATGCCTTCCCTGCACCCTTCCCAGCTGCATTTGTTAAGGCATATTAGGAAATTACCGTTTTGAAGAGAGAGTCCCCCAGTTTCTATGGAGATAAGTTATTACAGTATTGTAACACCTCACCCTCAGCTGAGGTTTCACACTGAGGCAACATCTCCATCTTGCAAGATTAGAGCAAGTTGAACTAGGCATTTTAATGTCAAGTCAGCTCCGCCAGGTTTTAATTGGTTCGCCAGCAAGCTTTACTATTCTTATTCATAGCCAAGAAGTGGCACTCAGAAGAGTGTGAAATTCCTTTCTGCTATAGTAGGTATTCTTAGTGCATAGCTAGAGGAATGCAGTGTCTTTCTATTTTCAGTTTCTAGTCGTAATTGCACAGGCTCACAGGGGACAAATAGTGCACACTATTGTGGTGTTAAGTACAGATCTAAATCTTCTCCTCCTCTGTCTTAACTCTGGAGTCGCAGTGGGAGCAGCCTTAGTAAGCGTTATCAGTTTTTGCACATTTGCAGTCCTAATACCAAAGTTGCTCCTATATCCAACTGACTTATAATGGGAATTCTGTGTTTTTTCTTGTCCTACAAACCTATCACATGCAAAAAGCTGCATTAAAAGAATTTACCAATGATGCAGAGGCAGAAATTAGGAACCAATGGAATTAAGGCTGGTTGTGGCGGTGTATGCACACCCCATCCCGAAAGTAAGGTGCCGGGGGTACGTGGACACCGACATTGTCTGCTTGTCTGTCTCCGACCTCGCCACCCCAGGGTCTAAGGACCAGAGCAAAGGTAATAACCCTGGTGCCCAGGGCAGTGGGGCCTAGTAGCCAGAGTCAATAGAATGGCCCTGTGGTGCAGGGCAGTGGGGCCTAGTAGCCAGAGTCAATAGAACAGCCCTGTGGTGCAGGGCAGCAGGGCCTAGTAGCCAGTACCTGAGGGGCCACCATCAAAAGGAGGGTGGGCTGGCAGCCCAGGCAGGGGGACCTGGGTCCCCCCAACTCCTCCGGGCCCCGACCCAGGGCCCAAGCAGTGGTGGAGCGGTCCACCACTGGCTCAGCAGGGAATCTCACTCAAACACAGTGAGCTTACCTGGGTGGGAGATACCACTCTGTCACCCCCACAGGTCATTTCCTACCATTGTCTCCGGTGTGTCAGTCCATGAGGCTTCGGGGTCTCCAGGCTCTGCCGCACAGGTCACTTCCTGGGGCTCCGTTGGTCGCAGGAGTCCAAGCCTGCCCTTGGGGTCTCCAGTCTCTGCAGGTAGGGGCCATAGGCAGTCGTCGTCAGCAGCAGTTCCCAGCACAGGTCCTTCCCCTCTGGCATCCAGCCCCGAATGATCTGGGCTTCCTCCCTTTATACTGCTGCAGCATCTGGAGCATGCCCAGTTCAGCCTAGGGGGCGGGACTTCCACTGTCCATAATGTGGGTTTAACCCTGTCTTGGCTAGTGCGGTGTATGCACACCCCATCACACCAGTCAATAAGTCTTTAGGGCCCCCTGGTTTCAGGCCCTAATTTGGATGTGAAGTCGGGGAGGGAACAAGGCTGAATTTAGAAAAGCCCTTAAAAGATTTAGAAGGAGAAGTACCAATCAAAACCCCACCCTGCCTCCCCACATCCTGTGCAGGGAGCATGGGGGTCAGGGCCACTGCAGTCCTACTCCTTTGCTTTGAGGAGCACAGGTATGACTCCCTCCATATGCCTCTGGGGAGGCTGTAGGGCCCTGGCTCCTTCCCCTCCTGCAGCGGCTCCCGGAGGTGGTTGGGGGAATCAGTGCATGTGCACTGCCTAAAAGGGATTATGCAATTTACACATTTCCCCCCACAAGTGTAGAGGTGCCAGAGGGATTGTGAATTCTGAAATACATTCCCTTGGGAGCTCCTTAGCACCCCTTATTTAGGGCTATGGCTAAGTGCAACAGTGCAGTGTTTGAGCTGGTTCTTTGACTGACCCACAGCATAAAGCCTGTTCTCATCTCTGCTGTCAATGACCTGCTCTCAGCTTATCTTCCCCTACATTTTCCATGGCATTAGTGGTCTCTTTGACGCTATCAATCACAGCATCCTTATATGCCTTGAATGTTTTACTGCCAGTTCTGGAGCCCCCTGTAGACTGGCTGTACTCTAGTATAATGTATCTTTTCAATCACTGATTCTTTGCCTCTCTAGGCACTATTCTTCTGTCCAAATGTGTCATGTACTAAATTCCCCATTCCTCCATACATTTGCCTCCTACTATCCATCTCTCTTCCTTTCTGCTGTTTGGCTTTGTAGTTACATGTTTTATGTTCACGCCCAACTGTGTATCACAGCCTCTCCTCTCTGAGAACAGCCAAGTCATTAACCTCTTCCTGTGTGTCTCATCAATGCCTGGTTACTTGCAGACTGATTCTCTCCAAGTTCTTCTAGACAGGAAAATATGTCCTTGTTTCCTCCTTCTGGTCCCTCTTCGTGAATTCTCTTAGGTAAATTATGATGCAATAGTCTTCATTTGCCAACTACATCTGCTCAGCCTCTTATTTCTACCTATGCAATTTCACCCAACTTGCCCTATTTTTCCTAATAACTAATCAACTAAAGTTGATTCAGAAATTAATGTTGTTGATTAGTAATCAAAACATATCTCCATCGAGTCCCTTGTAGTACCAGTGGGCCACACTTTGTGTAACTGAGAGCAGAATTCAGCCCATTTACTTATTGTACTTTAGTGATCTGGTGGTCACTGAGGTAGTTCAAGTCACTGTGTTCACTTAAGTCCAAGGAGAGCTGACAATGTGTCTCCTGATCATGTGCTCCAAGAGGGTGTATCAACAACAAATGGTTCCTTACTGTATAGCAAGATCTTTTCATCAGCTAGTCGCTTCCTTGAATCTTCTGCCTTTTCCTGACAGACTTCCCAGAATAGCTCACCACTAAAGGGTGCTGTGCATTTACATTTAAAGGCATAGGTACTGTATTGCCGAATGTTGCTGGAGAACAGATATTGTATGATATTATGTGGGAAAATGAACACTTCATCCTGTTTGTAAATAGTATATAGCCATGTCCACCAACACAAGGCACAATTAAATCAGTGGGACTTTAGTGCTTTCTGGATATTGCAAGAGGCTCTCAGTGCTTCCCACAATCAGGCCTTTAAAAATAATTCTCACACAGTTCTCCCTGATAAAACAAATTGAGTTTACATGTTAAAGCCAAATTAAATTGGGCAAAGTAGTCAGGGAGCTTTTTGCAGCACATCTGCAGATTTTGCCCTTTCCCCTGTTGATTAACAATCTCTAGATAATGGAAGATGTTCTTTCAGCAGGAATCAATTTTTGCAAGCTTCCTAGGCTGTTGTGTGTGAGGGTTATCTCTGGATTCCCCTGCAGTTTTCTAAAATGTTTTATTGTCCTGCTCAATACCATTTTTATTTTTCTTCACTCATCTTTATGCACCACTATCTTCTTGAGATTAATGTTAGATAAGGCCCTAGGGAAGAAGCCTTTAAGCATATTTTTTTTCTTTTTTAACAAGAAAACAAAGATTTTTCCCCAAGTTCACTTGTTTCGTTTCTACATAAATGAATGCACACCTCCCATTCTGCAAAGTGGGCATTCCACTTTGCTTAAGGGGAAAATTATGGGTTTTACACAAGTGAACAAGGCCCAATTTGCTGGCTCAAGTTCCAAATACTCTTCCTTAACTTAACTATAATAGGACTGTGACGGGGAGGATCGGCCCCGCACTGGTACGGCGGGGGTTAATCCTTCTCTCCTAGCAGAAGAAGTCCCGCCCTGAGGCTCTGCTGGGAATGCTCCACCTAGAAGGCAGGTATAAAAGCCTGCAGAGCTGCTCAGTCAGGGCAGACTGCCGGAGGGGAAGGAGGCTTGTCACTCTCTCCAGCAGAAGAGTGGCCCGCACACCAGGACGCAGAGGCCAGACATGCCCAGACCCGCTGCAGAGGGGAAGCAGAGAAAGCTGCAGATCTGGTTGAATCTGAGGAAGGGGTAGGAACTGACCCAAGGAGTCCTTAAAGGGGAACGGTGCGAAGACCATTCAGGCTGGCGTGTTTCGGGTGGGTCCCCGCTGGACCACTGGTGAGGAGAACTCGCCACCAACAGTGCCCTGGGTCAGGACCCAGGGCAGGGGGTGGGACCGGGTCCCCCTACCTCTCACACCCACCTTTGAAAGGGGGTGGCCCTACACAGTGAGTTAGTTGGACTTCGGCTGCCAGGCCACATCACCTAATTCCCCTCCTCTGGTGGGGTAAACTCTGGCCATTGGGACGCACTGCCCTGGGGCAAATCATATGGACTCCGGCTGCTAGGCCGCATCACCCCACTAGGGAAGGGGAACTAGGTGGGCTCTGGCCCTTGGGCCACAGTGTGGTAACTACAGAGGGGTTTAGAACACAGACGTGGGCATCGAGAGGCTGGGTTACCTACTGCCCCCTTGAGTTAAGGGGCCGTTGAGGTACAAGCCTCAGAAGGACAAATTAGTAAGGAGAGAAAATTGCCTGTAAATCCAAAAAAGTCACACCCACTGAGATGTTGCCTCAGTATCACACAGTGTGGCAAAGCATAATGGAAAAGATTAAAAGTCAAGTTGAGCCTTCAATGGTACAGGCCTAACAAAACATTTTAGGGCCAAATTCTGATAGCCATACTCATATTGAGTAGCACAAGTGATCCCACTGAACATTCGTCAGATCTGGTGGTGCTCAACCAGAGTAAGAGCATACCTTTAGAGTTACGTAGATTGTACACTCTGTGTTCTGTTTGTACAGTGCCTAGCACAGTGGGGTTCTGGTCCATGACCAAGGTCCCTAGCCCCTATGAGAATACAAATAAATAATTACAATAATTAATAAATCAATCCAAGCCCCATTGTCATAAACAGATAGTTAAGGGTTAATGCCTCTTTTACCTGTAAAGGGTTAAGAAGTTCACCTAGCCTAGCTGACACCTGACCAAAGGAACCAATGGGGAGACAAGATGTTTCAAAAGGAAGGAGGCAAGTTCCCTTTGTTTTGGGTCAGTTTCAGTTCTGGCTGGAGAGGAAAAGGAATCAGGAATCAAACAGGGTAGTGAGTAGTTAGTGAAGGAATTAGCTTATGTTTATTTTCTTTTTGTAACTTGTCTTGGGCATTATAGGAATAATCAAATTGGCTATTTTTTGATATACTAAGGGTTTTGCCCAGGGGAACATCCTCTGTGTTTTAAATTTGTTGTCTGTGAGATCAGCTTGTATGCTATCTCCCAGAGGTTTTTCTTTTACCTTTCTTTTCTTTAATTAAAAGCCTTCTTTTTAGAGACCTGATTGATTTTTCCTTGTTTTAAGATCCAAAGGGGTTGGATCTGGGCTCACCAGGAATTGGTGGGGGAAAGGAGGGGGGATGGTTAATTTCTCCTTGTTTTAAGATCCAAGGGTTTTGGGTCGGTGTTCACCAGGGAATTGGTGGAGGAGTCTCTCAAAACTACCCAGGGAAGGGTTGTAGTACTTGGGAGGAAAAGATTTTTGGGGAGAAGACTGAGTTTCCCAAATGACTCAAATATTTGGGTGGTGGCAGCATACTGATCTAAGCTGGTAATTAAGCTTAGGAGTTCTCATGCAGGTCCTCACATCTGTACCCTAAAGTTCAGAGTGGGGGTGAAACCTATGACACCCATGAATACTGAAGGAGAAGAGAATCATAAAGCATAGTAGTGACTGATTGGAACTGGCAAATAAAAGAGTGTTTTGTTTAGCTTTCCCTAGGTTTTTTCTCCTTCAAATCACTGAAAAAAATACCTGTGACCACAGAAGTGGAACTGCCATAAAAACAGAATTCAGAGAAACCTTACCCAACTAAATTACCTAGACACATTGTTACAGCTCCGTGCTATTCGCTTCCTGGACATTCAAACTGAAAGGGCAGCCTCCGTTTGAATTACATTCTGAGTGTCACAGGTACTTCTTTCTAGTCCTGCTCTAAGAGCTGGATTGGGGAGCTTGAGTCTCATTGGAGTGTGAACCCCAGATTCCAAATATTTCCCTGGTGCAACAGAAATCTGTGTTCAGAACAGTGGCTGAGCTGCTTTCCAACCCAAGACATTACTTGGATGTTTAAAAGACTGAAGCCCAGATCCTCAATGAGTGGCTGTTATTAGCCTGTGCAGAGCCCCACTGAAATCAGTAGGGCCATACCTACAAACTCCTGCAGGAGCTGGTGTGTGGCCTTAGGCAAGTCACCTTTCTGTGCCTTTGTTTTCCCTCCTGCTCTTCAGCGCAGGGACTTTTCTCTCCTTGCATGTATGGATGGCACCTGATCTCAGTTGGCACTATGATAATAATAGGGTGGCTACCTAACTCCATACAATAAATACGTTTTCCCAAATGAAGCCTTATAGCTACATGGGTTGCAAAAATGCTTCCTGCTGCTCAGTTGTTATAAAAATACCAGAATGTGGCACGGTGTCATTGATTCCCAGGGATAATAAAAAACTGCCTGATAATGTGTTTGCCCAAACATAACCTGATGCAATTTTAAATGGCCAATGATATTAAATCTAAAAATGTACAATGGGGATGCTGATAAGCCTTTACTGAAAAGACTAATTGGCTTGCCACTGTGATAAACTAGATAAATATTTAACTAGCCCAGATTCCTAGCTGGTGTATATGGACCTAACTACATTAACTTCTCTAGGAGCAGAGCGAGGCTTATGCTGCATCCTTCTGAAAATCCCACCCAAGATGCACTGGCATGTATGCTAAAAGAACATAGGGCCAAATTCTGCTCTCAGCAACACCAATGTAAATTGCCTTTTAATTCAATTGATTTCAGTGGTATCACTTTGGAATTACACCTGGGTCACTGAGCGCAGAATTGGGCCCATAGCGTCTTCTTTCCATACACTATGGCTCCATGGTCAGAAAAACTGGATGACCTAAAGCAGGTGCAGCAATTTAAATACGTTGGTTCAGTGTTGAGCCATGACCGGAATGTGGATGTTAGGAGCTTCATGAAGAGCACTTGGTTGAAATAAAGGAATTTGATGGGAATTCTCTGCAAGAAGTATGTCCCAAGTAAACAAAAGCAAAGTATAAAAGTTCTTGAGGAGGCCAGCCGTGATGTATGGGTCGGAACGCTGGCCAGCCAGGTAGAGAGAAGAACACACTACTTCATACTGTTGAAATGAGAGTGCTCAGGTGGAGACTGGAGAAGAAGAGAGCTGAGAGGCTATGCAATGAATGGTACTAGTCATGATGCAGTTACTCCCTCAGCTTTTCTGTGATGGGACTATCAAATGAGATGGCTGGGCCATGTAAGACGATGAGATGTGGGATGTGTTGGCCAGAGGGTACAAGAGCTAGTAATTAAAGGACAGAGACCATGAGGAAGATCTAGAGAAAGGTGGTTCAAGGAGATTGGTGTCAGCTTGGAAGATGCACTTGACAAGAATGCTTAGAAAACAAAACAAGACGATGACAAGCAGTTATTTCAAAAATCTTAAACACTTGCCAGGCCCAGCATCACAGAATGCTGGGTTTGGATTCCTGAAAGGGTAAATCGTCATCTTTTCAAGCCATCTGTAACTTTTGCAGGCTTTTCAGTGATAAGGGAACACTTTTCAGGAATCAGAAGCAGCTTTGGATTTATGAGAAAAGAGAATCAGCTCAGGAGAGAAGTATATAGATGGGGAAGCGTAGAGAGAGCATATTGCTCCTGTAAACAAAGACCCAACGGATGTTGCTGCACTCAGAAATACTCCTGCTTACACTGAGATTTCCCTGTGGGAAATCATTGTAAAGCATTCCTATGGGTTATACTGAATAGCAGGAATTACAGCTGTCCTTTTTAAAATTGCCTGGCAATTAGCTTAAAGTTTTGGAAGAAAAAAAATCAGGATTCATTGTTTTTCTCATATTGAGGGCTCCCTTGTGAGTCTTTTGGAAACAGCTCTATCTTCCAGAGTTTCAAATGACTATCTGCATTTCAGTAGCTGTTCTCCAATAATTAAATATGCTGACTCATCTTGAAATGTCTTTTCCAAAAGTTTCATGACTCTCTAAGTGCTATTGAAAATGAAGAATGTTCTTAACACATGATTGTCTCCTGATTTCCACTCGGGGCTCAGTGCATCTTAGGTAAAGCAATATTGCGGTGATGGGAAACTATGGATTTCAGTATTGTCCTAACCATAATAGTTAGGAGGGGGAGGAGATTGAATATAGAGAATTAGCCCTGTAGCTGGCATTCCAGACCATCAAAGAGATCACTTGAGGTTGAAATTACAGCTACGGAAAATGAGACAGTTGCAGTTTACAGAGGGTTCCTCAAACTTTTTAGCTCTGGGGTTCTGCCAATCACCAGCAAGAGTGAGGAATATTCCCCCCCCCCCTAATGTATTCTGGGAGGGTTCTTTTTATCTACTTCCTCGTTAGCATCAGGGCTGGCCTCAGCTGGAGATGGGACATTGGATGGGGAGGGACAGCTCTCTGAGGTAGCACCAAGCATTCACTCTGTCTGAGGTGCTTGGCTGGCTGGTTCTTGCTCACATGCTCAGGGACTAACTGATCACCGTCTGTGGGGTCGGGCAGGAATTTTTCCCTAAGTCAGATTGGCAGTGACCTAGGGTTTGGGGGTATTTTTTTACTTCCTCTGCAGCGTGTGGGTGACTTGCCAGGATTATCTGGGTATATCTCACTTGATTCCCTGCCATTGCAGGGGCCTTGAGCACTGGTATACCTTGGACCCTCCTATTCTCTGCTTGTGACACATAATAGCCTACTCTCCTGTTGGCTGTCAGTTTGGTCTTATTTTAGTTGTTGGGTTAGCGTGCGGATGCTGGGTGGTGGTGGTGGCCTGTCCTATGCAGAAGGTCAGACTAGATGAACTAGTAGTCCCTTCTGGCTTTAAATTCTATGACTCTAAGTAC
Organism: Platysternon megacephalum; assembly: GCA_003942145.1. NCBI lineage: Eukaryota > Metazoa > Chordata > Testudines > Platysternidae > Platysternon > Platysternon megacephalum. The sequence continues at coordinate 7,879,182 of QXTE01000072.1, forward strand.
TGATCCATGCACGTAGACCCTTATACTATAATGGGGCACTTCTCTGATGCAAGGGTCATAGAGTCATAGAAGTTAAGGCCAGAAGGGAGACTAAGTTATTATGTGCCACGGATAGAGAACAGGAATGACCAGGTAGCATCAATACCCAAAGTCCTGCAATGGCACCTTCATTGATTCGTTTGTAGAACTGGGGACCTTGCTTTGTTAGTTTTCCTGGGTTCATACCCCTAATCCATATCAAACTAAAGTGCTTATTTAACATGTCTCAGGCAGTCCTTGACCTTTCTCCCAAATATCCTTATATAGGCAGTTGAATTTAATGCTTAATAAATGCTTCATAAGAGCATTTCTATAATTATTGTGTGTGTGTGTGTATATATATATATGTGTGTGTGTGTGTGTGTGACTTTAGAGAGGAAATGTAAGTACAACCTGCTTCAGAAAGCAGTAAGAAGACAGAGAGGATTAGACTTCTCTGTGATTTTTCTTTATAGGTAGGACCAGAAAAAACTTTGACATAACACATGATGCTCTCCAAAGGGATTATGTGGGCAGTGTTGTGGCCTACTGAACTTGGGAGACCTGGGCTCTGGTTCTAGCTTTACTGCCGGATGACCTTAAGCAAGTTATTTCACTTTTCTATGCCTCAGTTTTCCCATCTGTAAAATGGGGATAATGAACACTTTTTTTTTTTTTTTGGATGTGCTTGGAGATGTAGAGATGAAAAGTGCAATGTAAGAGTAGGTTTTATTATAACAGGGGAATGATCCCACAAGAACTAACTCCAGCTACATTTTATCTTGGAGAGGGATTTGAAACTGGCTAGGGACAATAGCTTCTCAGGTAGGGAGATTGGAAAGGTGAGTTGGGCAGTGGACACTTCATCAGCAATGAGGTTTGAATTCCAGGGGGATAAAACTGACGCCACAGTTCCTTTAAGCAGTGGCACAGCTGCTTAGACCTAGAGCTGGTCAAAATGGTTTAGCTGAAAGGATATTTGTTGGTTTGTTTGGAAAATGCCTTTTTGACACCGCAAAGATTTTGTTTTAATTGTATTGGAAAACAAAAAGATTTTCAGTTTGGTAGGGGAGTTATTTAGGTGACAATCTTACTCCTCCACAAACGTTTTTTGATGACAATGATTTGGTGGTGGTGGTGGTGATGCTCTCCTCAAAATTTTTCACAAGGAAATAAAATATAATTTCCTCATCAGTTCTGTTTAGAATGTCTGTATAACTGCTGGTGGAAATGCTTAATAATTGTATTGCCCTCTTTAAATAACTGCTTAGGAACATGCTTACCAAGAGTTCAGCAAATGCTAAGTCAGTGGAGTGTTTTAAATGGGCTCTTTGCTTGGTTTCAATGCTTCTCTTAAATGTTTCACTGAGTTTGAATGAACCAGAAGCATTAACACATATTTCAACCAGAGCTAAGTACGCTTGGGTTTTTGGTGAAACTGTTCTAACTCAATGAGATTTTTGCATATATCACGCCAAGCATGCATGTGGATAGGAGGGGATTCATTCAAAGTTTGGTCCAGGGCTTGCTCACAACATTTTTTATTTTGAACATAGGTCTAATTTTGAATTGGTAACCATACTGTTATAAAATCTCTGCAAAATTCAAGTAAACTCAGAGCATTTGATAGGGATTGACGCTCTGAGATCGATCCACCGGCGTCAATTTAGTGGGTCTAGTGAAGACCCGCCAAATGGACAGCAGATTGCTCTCCAGTCGACCCCTGTACTCTATCCCCGACGAGAAGAGTAAGGTCTCGCGTCGACCCCCCCCGCACCCCCTGCGGTGTAGACCCCGCGGTAACTTGACCTAAGGTACGTCGACTCCAGCTACATTATTCACGTAGCTGGAGTTGCGTAGCATAGGTTGACTTACCACGGTAGTGTAGACATGGCCTTAGTTTGTTTGTTTTAAGCCAGTTTTCTACTTCCACTTGAGCTCTTGCTGGCCCGATCCTCAGCTAGTCAATGTAGCTACGCCAATGTAGTAATGACACTATACCACAATGTACCTCAGCTGAGGATCCACCCTGGAAGGTCAAACTAGGTTCTTCCCTTCTCACTCCTCACTGATGATAAAGGTTCCACAGGACAAATTATGTTACATGTTTCAACCCCATTTGACCTTAGTGGGCTTATTCTGGAACCCAGTAAACAATTCTATTGAAGATACACCATTTCATATTTGTTTATCATCCCTGCCAAATCCACATAGAGACCTTGAGCCCAGTTCTCCTTTCCTTGTGAACGCCAGTGAAGTCGGTGGGAATTTGACTTTAACTGAGTTTTGGCTTATCAGCGACCCTAAATATCAGGCCACATGTGTCCTAAGTTGAGCACCCCAAAACTGAGGTGCCCCAAATTAGTGAACACTTTTGATAAATTGGGCCCAGACTGATCTGAGTGTGTCATAAAAGGCGGAACATTCAGAAAAATACACATAAATATTCTTTCACATTTCTGAACTCGACAATGCTGTAACTCATCAATTCTGGCTTTGTCACTCATGTTGAATTACATAATTAATGTATTGCCAGTTAACTAATGTTTGAAAAGACACTATGTATCATGCTAAAACATGACAGCCGCCTAAGGAATTCAAACTCTGGCTCTCTGAACACTAGCTGAATAAATTGTACTTGGTTTTTAGACTTGAGTTTATTTGTTACTCTGGGGACGAAGCCATGTTTTGACACAACTGAAAATGTGCACCTTAGCTATGCTGCCTCAGTTTCCCCATAATCAAAATGCCCTTAATACTCACCTATCTACAAGTGCTGTGACTATCAATTAGATAATGTTTTAGAACACTTTGAAGATAAAACTAGGCATATGAGTATTGCTATTTAGTGATGAGCCTGCAGTTTTCTGATGCTATTGTAATATTTGTTTCTAAATTCTGGATATCAATAATTTGACTGTGGCGCTTAATAGAATAAATGATTTTTTTCATGCATATTTTAAGACACTGCAATATTACACCTCTTAGGCGGTCAGCAGGAGCCACGCAAGACAAGTTTCACTCTGTATAAGTGCTTAATATGGCATCATTTTAATATTTGAACTTCCATAATATTTGACCTTCGATCTTTTTAGCATTAAGTCCTGATCTTCACTTTTCAAAACCAGGTGTTTTTTTTTCCTGGCCATTCAGTCCTCCAACTGAGTTAGAAAAACTAGGAGATGTCAAAAATCTTCAGCATCCTTCTTTCGACTATGGCAGCCATCGGGCAGCAATTGACAGATCCCTTGACGAGCAAGGTTTAGTGATTCCTGTTCGGCATGGGATGAGTAGAGGTGGGCAGCTCAAGTCTGATCATTCTTGGATGGCTGATTTCCACCAGTTTCCAAGAGATCCTCCTTTTTTCGCTTTTTGTTTAGTGTTAAGATAAATATATGCATTTCAGGCACCGTTGCAGGGATCAAAGTTGATGCACCAGGTCATCAAGCTGTTTCCATTGAAGTTCACAAGGACTGCCAGTCAGAAAATCAACATTTTCAGCAAACATTGTATGTCCATTCAGCTTATTCTAATGTTTTTCCTAAACTGGAGGATGTAATCAGCCAAGATTTTCCCTCCTGTACAAGCAGGTATCAAATGATTCTCAGTTAAACTTTGGCCCTTTTACACCACTCTAGGGGCTTAAAGTGAGCAGAAATGGCTCCTTGAAAACAATCTCTGTTCGGGGGGGAGCTGAGCAATGCAGAGCTGGTGGAAGGGCTCTCTATCTGCTCTGCTCCCAACCCCCTCTTTAGCTGGGGAATCAGGGGCATATGCAGAGGGTACTGCATTATGACTATTGTGCGCCCATGGGAAGCACGCTGTAAATTTGAGCAGCTCTGAGACTTGGACAATCCTCTGCTTGGCCTGAGAATAAAGGGACACAAATCTGAATTAGATCAGTCTTTGTCCTCCCCCTCTGTCAATGTCCCAAAGTGCAGGACTAACGAATTGGGCCCATTCTATTTGGGTTGTCAGCAAAATCTTCTCCCTTTCCAAGTGCAGAACACACTGGGTGTTTCACAAAACAAAAATCCCATAGCCCATAACAAGGATCTTTTCATTAACGGTCCTAGATCAGGTGTCTCTTTCCCAGCCTCCACACTATAGCAAGTGAGAGAAAAATAAGAGTCCAAAACTTAGGTGAAATTCCCCTTCCTCCAGCCCCCAGCTATTTGGGCCTGTTGGCTATCTGGACTTTGTCTCTGTCCACCCAGCCCTCTTTAATAGGTTATACACCTCCTGGTGGGTTAAGTAGCAGGAGGAAAAAGTGCCATCTGCCAGGCAAACCCAATTTCTCTAACCCCTATCCATGCAGCATGTTCCGAGGAACGGGAGGAGGCCATTTCTGGCTCATACGGGTTGTCTGAATCCTGAGGGCCCAGTACATACCGTAATAGGGAAATTTCTCAGGCACTCTGCTCTCACCAGCATCAATCAGGAGGTCAGTGGCGTTCCACCAAGGAAACATTTGGCCGATGATGGCTAACTTATTATAGAGGGCAGCATGTCTAGTGGTTAGAGCAGAGATCTGCTAGCCGTGGGAGGCAATGTAGTCTAGTGGCTAATGCACTGCCCTGCCAGTTAGGAGTGCTAAATTCTAATCCTCACTCTGCCATTTGCCGCTGAGTGACCTTAGGCAAGTCATTTCACCTTTCTGTGCCACAGTTTTCTCTCTCCTCTTTTGTCTGTCTTGTCTATTAAGCTTGTATGTTTCTCAGGGCTTGAACAGCACCCAGCACAATGGGGTCTTTACCTTGATTGGGGCCTCTAGGTGTTATCAGATAATAATTCCTCGATTCTATTGCTGGCTGTACAACTGATTTCCTTTCTGACCATGGACGTTGCCTCACTGTGCCTCAGTTTACATTTCTGTAAAGTGGCTCTAGTAACAATCTCATAGGAGCATTGTTACTAACTTACAATTTATAAAATGTTGTGAGGGCTTCAAATAAAAAGCACTAAATAAATCAGCCTTGCAAAATTCTATTCACTCTCTTGCCTGAGGAGAATAATTTTTAGATATCATTTGTTTTCCCATTAACATTATCGTCATGATGAAGAGCAGGTTAGTGAATTTTTTTTTTCTTGAGATAGTAAATTTTCCTGACAATTTTGCAAGGCTGACATTTAACTGCAAAGTAGTATTATTATATCACAAAAATTAACCTCAAAATATCAGTCAGAAATATTCAATATCTTAATTCTAAAGGGTCCCATGGGGCACCCCTGAAATGAAAAATCCAATTTCCAACTAGGCTGTTGCAGCTAAAATGCATCCATCATTCCCAGGCCTGGTCTCTAACATTTGAGAAACTGTTTTTTGAGACTCTCAGTCTCAACAGTGACATCTCACTGGCCAGACTTTTAGAATCTTTAAAACGGTATCAGTGAAAGTACCAAATATAGAATTAACAAACACATCAAAGAGGAACACCAGGATACATCCTAATGTCTGCCATTGCAACCAATCAAGTAATAACAACCATCCGATCCTTAGCTTCAAAGATGACCCTGCAGCTCTGTGCTAAGCAGGCTGAGGGTGGTTCAGCGTAGAAAGAGCAGCTCTGGTCTTGGAAATCTTGTGAACTTCATGGAGACTTTGCTTGCTTACATTGGGGAATCAAAGAAATGTGAAAAGTGGCCTTGACAAGGTGGCCACTCTGAAAAGCTGTTCCGGCTGCTAGGGTGCCATCAAGGGATTTCTAACCAGGCAATACGGAGAATTCTTGCAAGCCAGACTATTTCTCATGAGAGATCCAGCCTGCTTTCCCCAACGAGAATGTTCAGAGACAGCCAAATTGTTGGATTCTTCTAAGAGTCTTGAGGGTTCATTCACTGTTAGTAGTAAGCTCAGTAACATTTATAACATTAAGATGAAAGTGCGAGTTTTACGCGTACCCTCTTATAGCAACATTTCTGTGGGCCTAAGGCTCAATCCTGCTTTCCTTCAGCACCCCAAACTCTGACTTGAAGTTAATGGGAATTTTAAGTGTGCCAGGAATTCAGGATCATGATGTATGTACGTGGGGCCAAATTCTGCTGTTACACTGGAGTGACTTCCAGTGACTACAGGGAGATTTTCCTGGATTTACACCTGGATATCTGTAAGCAGGATTTAATCTTTATTCTTTGGAAGCAAGGTTTATAACAGCGTTTAAAAGAGAACCTCCATGAATTTATCCAGTTAAGTCCATTAATGGCTATTAGCCAGGATGGGTAAGGAATGGTGTGCCTAGACTCTGTTTGTCAGAGGGTGGAGATGGATGGCAAAAGAGAGATCACTTGATCATTACCTGTTGGGTTCACTCCCTCTGGGGCACCTGGCACTGGCCACTGTCGGCAGACAGGATACTGGGCTAGATGGACCTTTGGTCTGACCCAGTATGGCCGTTCTTATGATGTTATGTTATACCCTTACTCATGTTAAGTAGTACGCTACTCAGCAAGTCAGCTCACTGATATGAATGGGAATACTCAACCAGAAAGGTATCAGAATCTCGACGGTAGTGATTATTATAATTTTAAAAAGAAACCACAAGCATTACAAATAGCCATTTATCTCCGCACACCCTAATTTAGTCTCTATGTATTTACTCCTGATGGGCTGTAATCCTAGGTGTCAGTAGTCCCACAGGCAGATTTATGAAGGAAATTGAAATCTTCCATCACCACAAAATATTTGATTTGTTAAAAAGAATTAAAATTCCTTTTCCATGGAAATCTGTATGAGGAGCGGGCCTGCGGAGTAAAAACAGACACAAAGCCTTTCCCATCGAGCCTAACCCCTTCTGGAAATTGGTTACACTCATTGTTCGGTATCCCAGTCAACCAGGGAACATCGTCCCATCTAACATCTCTCAAGACATTTTTCTTCTATGTCAATCTTAAAGAGTGAGCAGCCCAAATATTTAACAGAAGCAGCAAACACACACTACCAAGGGATTTATAACATTTCAGATGACAGTTGGGGGGAAAACATTTCAACAAGGACTTTCCCCTTGGTCTTTCAAAAGAGTGGGTCCCATTCTCTTCTCATTTACACCGGTCGGTGTAAGTCAGGAATAACTCAGCTGAAGTCATTGGCATTATCCTGGCATAAAGGAGAGAAGCATAGGGCCCATGATCCTTGGCTTAAAACCTGCACACTTTATTTCATGGACATGACAATGATTGAAGCCAATGATATGACTCGCACGCATCAGTGTTGGCAAGATCAGGGCCTCAGCTTTCAAATTCTTCAGAAAAGAGACTGTGGGTGACATTCCAGCTCATGAAAGTCAGTGGAGTATTGCCATTGACTTCCACAGGATCAGGATTTTGCCCTGTGATTTTGTATGTGTTTGTTCAAAGCTTGCCACAATGGGGTTTTGATACTGACGGAGGCCTCTGGGTGCCACTGTAATATAGGGTTGGATGCTTAACTGCCTCGGGCCCCCTTGAAAATCCCAGACTAATTGGGCGCTAATAATGTATCCGGAGGCAAAGATTTTAGTAGCATCTTCCTGCTATTTCATGGTAAATAGTATCCTGTTGTCATCTCCCTCTTCAAAGCGCTAACTAGCCATCCCATAGAACTATCCTGGAAGCATGTCAGTTACACTGAAGTTATGATCTGTTCTAATATTAACCCCTATCAAAACAGTAATGTTATCCCTTTTTCTGCAGGGAAAAAAAGTTTTTTCCCCAGTAGTCGGAGGGAAGCCAACTAAATGTACAGGTAATTTGAGAATAAACTGAAATCTGGAGCCGAAGTCTCAGTGGAAGAAAGGCATTCTGAGATAGAGATGTGGAACGTGGCTCTGATTGTGCTTTGGTGCTATCTGTGTTAACATCAGTGATTGCAAAAGAGTTTTAAGATGATATCTAGAATACATCTTATACCTGTGTACATAAGGTTAGAGGAAAACCTCATAGAGGGTGACAGACCGTTCACTAGGATTGTAATGACAGCATCAGTTAAAATTAATTTTTAAATAGGGGCAGATGAATCCATGAAGTAACTCCATTGAAGTCATTGGTTTTATTTGGCCTGTAGGATTCTTCAACATGTCATTGCTATGATTATATAGATTTCTGAAACTGGAAAATGCAATTTTAGGGAGCAGTAGAACAGTACAAACCTTCTTGTTTAGTTTTAAAGTGCATGCATACAATCATGTTAGGGCTGGTATTGCTCCTCTTTGCTAATGAAAGCAGTTCCTTTGTATCTAATACTAATTTCTTTTGATATATCTTGCACTCCATTGTGCTTCCCTTTTGCTATTCAATTCACATTCAAAAACAAGTTTGAATTGTCTTTAATAGTTAAGATGTACAAACCTCAATTACATTTAATCATGTCAATAACATAAACAAAGCGGAGACTCAGTTGCTTGCCAACATTTGTATGTGCAAATTGGCTATTTGCAAGTGCAGATAGTCATTAAGACACCTAAATGTCAACTTGCATATTTGAATTCCTGATTCGCATATGCAAGCCCAGTAATAGGGTGCATAGATGTAAGTGTGTCCTAATTTATGTTCTGCAGAAGGTCAGATTAGATTACCATAATACTCCCTTCTAGCTTTACAGTCTACAAACCTGTGAACTTTATAAAAATGTTGAGCCAGATATTGCCAGTCATACTCACCTTGAATAGTAACTTATTCTGTGCGTGTTCCCATGGGTTGCATTGGGACTTCTTGTGGAGTCAAATGCTACTGAACATGAGTGAGAGTGGACCTTTGTCTCTGAATGTGCATTCAGCGTATGTTCATTTATGGGACTACAAGACGGTTTACTCTGTTACTTGGCTATCATGCTTTAAATCTTTTCTTCATAGCCACGTTTCATTTCAAGGAGATCTGGATTCTGTTTCCGGCTCTGCCACTGACCTGCTGGGTGACCTTAGGCAAGTCACTTCCCCTCCCTGCCTCAGTTTCCCTGACCTCTTTTTGTAAAGCACTTTGAAATCTGCTGATAAGGAGCACCATATAAGAGCTAGGTATTTATTAGGGGATTATTTATTATTCAAGGCACATTTGTTCCATGAAGTGCTCTCACTAGTGACCATCTTGGGGTTGTTTGGAAGATGGGAACAATGAAGACTCAGAAAGGGAGGATTTAAGAATGAACAAGAAGACCCAGGGGAGGAGAGAAGTTTTGGAGAAATGAGGTAGGGTGAGAAGAGAAGACTCAGAGTGAGGAAAATTCTTGGTAGGCTGGGGATAAAAAAGCCTCAGGGTAAAGGGGGCAGGGCAGAGGACTCTGGCTAATATCACAGGAAAATGCAAAAATGAGGGGATCAAGAAGAAAATGGAGGTCAAGGGAAAGGACTTGAAGATGACAGAACAAGAAGCAATGGTCTCAAGTTGCAGTGGGGGAGGTCTAGGTTGGATATTAGGAAACACTATTTCACAAGGAGGGTGGTGAAGCACTGGAATGGGTTACCTAGGGAGGTGGTGGAATCTCCATCCTTAGAGGTTTTTAAGGCCCGGCTTGACAAAGCCCTGGCTGGGATGATTTAGTTGGTGTTGGTCCTGCATTGAGCAGGGGGTTGGACTAGATGACCTCCAAAGGTCTCTTCCAACCCTAATCTTCTATGATTCTATGAGTCTAGGACGATCAAGAAGGAAGAAAGGGAATCTGGTTCCCAGCCTTTGCTTGTGTTGATATCCAAGCCTCAGACCCAGACTCTTTTACACGAATCATGTCACTCTCCTTTCATTCTAAAAAGCTGACAATTTTCTGATCTGGTTCCCTGCCAGCAATGTTGTCACACCCATAGACAGAAGATATGGTTTCATATCCACACACATCGCTAGTGTTTAATGCCAAAACAGCTTGACAGTTTAGCAAATGTAATTAGCAAGTCATGATAAACAAGTATGCAGTGATCCCATGCCCTAGCCATCAGTGAAGCTTCTGTGTAACAGAAGAAAAACCAACACTGAATTTCACTTTTTAATCAGACTGATACAATGTGCTAAATTGCTAGAAAGGGCAATAATTAAACAGAGGTTGCCATTGAAATATTTACCACTCAATTGTTACAGTTCTAAATGTAAAGAACTATTACGGGGCAAATTATCTACTGGTGTAAATGGGCACAATTCCATTTAAGTCATTACAACTGTGCCCATTTACATCAGTAGAAAATTTGGTCCTGCAGCTCAGATACCACTGTGTGGTAACTGTTGTCAAAAACTGAGTTGTTAATGGAGACTGTTGTGAAGAGATGTTAATGATTCTTATGCATACAAAATAGTGCTTTATATTAGTGCTCTTATGCATACAAAATAGGGGGAGGGATAGCTCAGTGGTTTGAGCATTGGCTCACCAAACCCAGGGTTGTAAGTTCAGTCCTTGAGGGGGCCATTTAGGGATGGGGGGGAGTTGGGGATTGGCCCTGCTTTGAGCAGTGGGTTGGACTAGATGACCTCCTGAGGTCCCTTCCGACCCTGATATTCTATGATTCTACTTCATCTATATGATACAATTATATTTCCCTCTATAGTATTTCTCATCCCAAGGAAGCCCAAAGTTCACAATGAACTTTGAGAACTAGATTTAAGAAAGGAGAGGGAAATCTTAATTAAAACACATACATCAGGGGAAATATACACTACATCTCATTTTAGGATGATTAATATAAGATCAAAAATATGTTAGCACTGAAAAAAAATTCTGTTAAGTTAGGGCCTGATTCAATTACCATATGAAAACAATGGGAGTCTTTTAACGGGTCTCAATGGATCAGGCTCCTAGTCCGTATCTCTATTGTGATATAAAATATTTAATGTTTTATTTCAGATAATTCATTATGGCTCTGATCCCAAGTCTATTGATTCAATGTGAGGCTTTCCACTGAGTTCAGTACTCTGTAGGTCAGGGCCAAATCCAGCTGACTAATAGTGCTTCTTGGAATACCTTCATAAAATACCCTGCGGTGGGACTCTGACTGGAAATTTTAAAAGTGGGGAGTAAGTATGGTTTTGTTTTTTAAAGCATTGGCCTGGAAATCAGGATCGCAAGGTTCAATTTTGAGCTCTGCTACAGATTTCCTGAGTGTGGCCTTGGGTGACCTTCTCTGTGCCTCGGTTCCCCACCTGTAAAATGCGGATAATAACGCTTTCTTTATGCAGCCATTTATCTCATTAGATTGTAATCTCTTTGGGGCAGTCGGTGTGGTTTGGGCGGTGCCTGGCAGAATGGGGCCTTGTGCTCAGTTTGGTGCTACTGTCATATAAATAAGTAACTAATAATAATGGCCATCCAAGCACACTAATTCAGCTTCAGACCTGGGATACTGCAAAATGATGTTAGATTTATCTCCCCCTTCCTTATAGTCATAGGCTTTTAGTGAAACTCAAGTTTGGGCAGATTAGACAATCTGTTCATAAACACATTAGCCTGCAAACTCCATTTATTTTACGAATGAAATTGTTATCCATCTATTCAAATGTCAGATAATTTACTATAATAGATTTACTATATAAGTTCAACTTGAAGAACATGAAGGATAATACCAGAGAGAGAGTTTCAATTTATTTAAACTCGGAATCACAACCAACTGTGTTCACAGCCTAAAAGCATCACTAATAATGTTACTGTACATTGCTTAAATTCTACTCTCTCTCTTAACATGCTACATCAAATTATAGGCTGGATCCCCTGCTATTGCAACTTCACTTCAAACAATTTAAACCCGTTTACATGAGCTGAGGATCTGGCTCATTATATTTCAATGCTGGTTGATCTGCAATATTTGTGTCTATTGCCCCTCCTTCCCCCCACTTCCCCTACAGCTATGAAACAGCTGAGTGTAGAAAGCTGAAAATTCTAACCTTCGTTGAAGAAGCGCCATTGAGTGTTCTTGGGAAAACTGATTTTGCTAAATTATGACCTGTTGACGAGCGTGCTCTTCAAGTGTATGATATATTTTGAACAACAATAACAGAAGGCTTGGGTGGAATTTAGTGATTTCACCTTTCTGTGCAACAATGCCTTTGGAATGAAAAAAGTGAAAATTATTCTTACAAAAGGTCTAGATCATACAGCCTAAACTGATAAAGGGCGTGGATCTGATGTCCTTTCACAGTGTGGCCCCTATGTACCATCGGGCAGCATAAAGGTGTACATTACATTTACATCTGCTTTACATTGCTAAAGGGGTGTTAAAGGATATTAATGAGGTCAGATTCTATTACTTCAATGGGACTACTAATGAGCTGAAAGTTAAGCATATGCTTAAGTGGTTTAGTATATTGAAGTCAGTGGGTGTCCTGACTTCAGTGGTTGATGGTATTAATAGGTCCCACAGCAAACTGTCGTGATTCCGTGCATTAGGGTACGTCTACACTAGCCGCTGGATCGGCGGGTAGCGATCGATCTATCGGGGATCGATTTATCGCATGTAGTGTAGATGCGATAAATCGATCCCCGATCGCTCTCCCGTCGACTGCTGAACTCCAGCTCGGCGAGAGGCAGAAGCAAAGTCGACGGGGGAGCGGCAGCCATCGATACTTCGCATCCTTGCGGCGCAGGAAAGTGATTCTAAGTCGATCTAAGATACGTCGACTTCAGCTACGCTATTCTCGTAGCTGAAGTTGCGTATCTTAGATCGATCCCCCCCCAGTGTAGACCAGGCCTTAGTAGGGTATTGGTGCATGCCAGGGATGTGCTGTAAGACATGAAGGCAAAAGCTGAATGACCTCAGCTGCCCAAGAAATACATCAGTAGCTATACAGTGTGTAGTCTAGAGAGGCTTAGGGTTCCTTTGAGAGCCCCTGTTCTAACTTTTTCATAGGCTGGCTGATATCATGAGAAATTGCCCAGCTATGGACGGCCACATTGTGCATGGCTGGCTCAGGTGCACAGTGAAAACTGCATTGAAGATGTACAGTAAATGAGGCCGAGGGCACTGCAGAATTCCGTGCCTTATTCACTTCCCGTCTTTTAAGGAGAAAGCTCTGTAGCTGAGCTCCCCCAGCCTGTTGTAGAGTAGCTTTTGTGTGTGCTTCAAAATGCATGGAGGAGAGGCGCTGCCTCCGACTGCCCTTGTATAGTGTGTGGTGTACAGTGCTCTAGTTGCGTCTACCCAAACCGTTGCAAATTGTGGGGTTTAATATAATGAATCAACAAATATTGCAAAATTACAGACCAAAGGCTCCAGGTGCACGGTCTGACACTAGATTGGGTTGGATGAGATACAACTACGTGATGGTCTAATTGACACCTGCTTTGTAATGCACACGCAAAAAGGGTTACTTGTGCAGCATTCGCTTTGGCATTTCCTGACTTCCGAGCGCCTTAACAGTGCAATCTTACTTATCCTCTCTGACAATCTTCTACAATTTTGCTTATGCTCATGCTTACCCTGTTAATCAAGTTTATATTACTATAGAACAGAAAACACAAGCAGAAAAAAACAATCAAATGTAAGACAAAGCATAAAAGCCACCTTGGGTAGGAAAACAACCTGCTGTTGGCTATTATTTCCCATAGGTACATTTCTCTACTCAAACCGGGGGGATGTAATAATACCACCATCGCTTCTGGGCAAATTTTGATCAAGACATTTATGCAGCACTTCATGTTCCCAAATCTCAGTACAAACAGTGGGCCATACCATCCCCTTCATTCATTCTCCCCATGGGAGAGAGCATACACAGCAGAATACCTACTCCTTTGATCCAAATTTAATTAGAAGAGGTTGGAGTAAGCATGTCATCATCCCCATTCCCTCTGCTGGGCAGAAGCCACATAAGCATGATCTCCATTTATTTGGCCCTCTGCATGTTCAAGGAGGCTTAGCTGCATGTGTAGGGTGAAGTTCGGGGGAGAGCTGCTCACCCTTGCATGGAATGATAGGGAGTTTTCTAGTCCCTCCCACGGGCTGTCATGATTTGAGCCATGGACAAATTATTCCTTGTGACAGCCACACTGTAAGCAGATGGGGAGACTAAAATACAGGGAGGTGAAGACAGTGTCAGAGCTGGGAATAGAATTCAGGGGTTCTTGTCCCTCGGGCCCACTAGACTCACTCACGAGTGGTAAGAAGCAACATGATCCCGCAGACAGAGCATCACACCAGGGGGGGGCCCTAAGGTGGGCTCCCTACCTGCCCTGGCTCTGTGCAGCTCATGGAAGTGGCCGCCGGGTCCCTGCAGCCCCTAGGCACATGGGCAGCCAGGGAGGCTCAGCACGCTGCCCCCGCCCAGAGGGCTGGCTAAGCAGCTCCTATTGGCTGGGAACCGTGACCAATGGGAGCTGCGGGGGCAGTGCCTCCGGGTGCGAGGGCAGTGCATGGAGTCTCCCTAGTCACCCATGCGTCTAGGGGCTGCAGGGACCTGGCGGCCGCTTCCTGGGAGCCATGGTAAGTGCTGCCAGGACCCTGCATCACCACCACCCCGCACGCGACCCCCCTGCCCCAGTCCGGAGTCCCCTCCCACACCCAAACTCCCTCCCGGAGCCCACACACCCCAACCCCCTCCTGCACCCCAAACCCCCCTCCTGCACCCCAAACCCCCCTCCTGCACCCCAAACCCCTCATCCTTGGCCCCACCCCAGAGCCTGCACCACCAGCCAGAGTGCTCACCCCCCCACACACACACACACCCCACCCCGCTGCCCCAGCAAAGAGCCCCCTCCTTCTCTCCAAACTTCTCATCCCTGGCCCCACCCCAGAGCCTGCACCTCCAGCTGGGGCCATTACCCCCTTCCCCCACCCCAACCTCAACTCCAACTCCCTGCCTCAGCCTGGTGAAAGTGACTGAGGATGGGGGGAGAGCGAGAGATGGAGGGAGGGGGGATGGAGCGGGTGGGGCCTCAGAGGAGGGGCAGAGAGGGGCCTCGGGGAAGGGGCGGGGCAGGGGTGTTCGGTTTTGTGCAATTAGAAAGTTGGCAACCTTAGGTAGGGCCTCTATTCCCAGCTCTGCTACTGACCTGTTGGGTGAGTTGGCAAGTCATTTCGCCTTTCTTTGTTTCTATTCCCCACTCAGCCTGTGTCTATTTAGACCAGGGGTAGGCAACCTATGGCACGCGTGCTGAGTTTCAGTGGCACTCACACTGCCTGGGTCCTGGCCACCGGTCCGGGGGGCTCTGCATTTTAATGTAATTTTAAATGAAGCTTCTTAAACATTTTAAAAACCTTATTTACTTTACATACAACAATAGTTGAGTTATATACTATAGACTTATAGAAAGAGACCTTCTAAAAACGTTAAAATGTATGACCAGCACGCGAAACCTTAAATTAGAGTGAATAAATGAAGACTCGGCACACCGCTTCTGAAAGGTTGCCAACCCCTGATTTAGACTATAAGCTCTTTAGGGAAGGGTCTTCCTCTCCCTTTGTGTTCATTCAATGCCTAGCCCAATGGGGCCCCGATCCCTGCTGGAGTCTCTTGACACTACTGGAATACAAACAGTAATAATAATTGGAGGCAGTAGTTTAAGCTAGTTCCATTTTGGGTGGTTGTTTATCAAGCATTCTTAGATTTTTTTGTTAAAGCTAATTATAACTATATAATTCCACTATGCCTAGACAAATTGGGCCCAATTTAATCCATCTTGTAACTCTGTTTACTTTGACAGAGTTACAGCAGAGATGAATTAGACCCTATTTATATACTCCTACATTGTTTATACAGCACTTTTGTGTTTTACAATGCTTTTTATGCACTGAACACAATGTGTTTTTATTTGAAACTCTATTGCATACAAATCAATAAACATACTCCGTAAAACAGAAGTAAAAACATGTGGTAGCTAGACTTCCAGGACTGTGTGATAAAATTATACACAGGCTGTATTTTACTCAAGCACTTTCCCTCAGTTTATATCAGGGGTATATAACCGCAATCCAAAGTAACAAGTGGAAAGGAAATATTGTATATACATAAAACAATGAAAAATATACTCTGAAACAGTGAGTGTAGAAAACAAATCCTTGAAACCCTTAATTTTGACACATTACGAACAGCAGGAAGATTGACCAGAATGGATATGGGAAGCAATGTTGCCTAGTGGATATAGAGAATTGGATTTGGACTCAGGTTCTATTCGCAGCTCTGCAACTGACCTGCTGGGTGACCTTGAACAAGTCATTTTTCCTTTCCCTGCCTCGGTTTCTCCATTTGTATAATGGCGCCTCCTTGTAAAGTCCTTTGGGATCTACAGCTGAAGAGTGCTATAGAAGACGTAAGTATTGTTATTGTAAAGTAGCAGTCTGAAGAAATTCCAGCAAAGCACTTAAGCATGTGCTTAACTTGAAGAATGTAAGAAGTACTATTAATGTGCTTCAGTGCCTTGCTAAATGAAATTGGGCCATAACAGGGGAATAACCAGCCTTTGCTTTTACATTTTTATAATAGATATCACAAATGTTTTCCAAATTAAATATCTATTCCTCAGAGCTTTGCAGCACAGTGACTTCAATGAAATCATCATTAATTACACCCATGGAAATGCACTACCCAAATTGCAGCCTTTCAAGCAGATGACTAATCCGCATTGAAGAGAGGCTGGAAATTGCAGTTCAATGCTCAGCCGAAGGAGCAGGTTTGCAGAACGGTTCTGTGTTTTTGCTGACTCACTGAGGCAGGCAACAGCTGACAGGTTTGGAAATGGTTTTCTTAAAGGTCCAGCTCTTAAGCTAAAGGTGCAGTTGAAGACGCCTCCCTCCCAACCTCTTTGTGCCACTCCCACACCGTCCCAATGGCAAGGACTGGGCTTGGCCCTGTGAAAATGGAATGTTATGACAGTGTTAAGGAGCCCGGATGAAAATGAATTGGCTATAATGGTAACTGGACTCGACTCCCCCTTTTGCTCTTCTTCTAACTTCTCAAGCGTGTTTGGTTTATTAAAGAAGAGGCTTTTTTGCTGATTTCTACACTTTTAGGGCCCATTTCAACACCCATTGAATGAATGACAGTCTCTCCATTGAAGTAGGTAGGACTTGGCTCTGGTCTATACTATGAACTTATGTCAGTGTAACTGTGTCTCAGGGGTGTGGGGAATTGACACCCCTGAGCGACGCAGTTATACTGACTGAACTCCCGGTGTAGACAGTGCTGTGTCGACGGGGGGGGGGGCTTCTCCCGTCACCATAGCTACCACCACTGCAGGGCTTTAGGTGTAGACAAGGTATCAGTCATCCCTTGGGTTTCTCATACCCTCCCATTAACTTCCATTTCCAGCTATTGCATCTCCTGTTTTGAATGGAGTAAGTTGGCCTGAGTGCTCTCCTTCCGAGATTGGAGGCATTGTCATCTTTAATGAGAGTATTAAGGAACATCATTCAGGTACCAGAGAGACTTTACATTTACACTGTTGTGGAGACTGCTATTCTCTGTAAGGTAGGCGCGCTTATTGACCTGCCATTAACACCCACTCAGCTGGCCACTTCTGAGACTGTTATGTCTATTTACAAAGTAATTGGCTTCTAGTTCAAGAAGTGATGTGTCACTTACGGGGCACTGAGGGACTTGACTCTCCTCATTAATGCATCATAGAGTTCACTGAAGCCTTTGATTCAAAAACATTCTCTTCTCTTGGGGGGGGGAACCCTCACAAGCTAAGACTATACAGTAAGTTTCTGACCAGTTGTAAGAAAGGACCATCGTAAATCACGACCCCTCGTGGCACAGCCTTGCCCTCAGATCCCTTGGAGTTCAGAAATAAGCCATTCAGAGTCTTTGAACATTCCCTTTCTCCAGTTCATTTAGTTCCATCAGCTTTCCCTAGAAGAACTCCCCTTCAGATTTCTCCCCAGCCCTCTGTCTTGGGGAGGAGAAGCTTTCCTGACAGCTTTGCCCTCCTGGGCACAGGAGGCCCATGGCCCTCATTGTTGGAGCTGGGTTATAATTCACAGCCTCTAACCTTGAGCCAGGAGTCCCCAGCCCTCCTGCAGCTGGGTTATGCTTCAGACCCTCACTCAGCTTCTCCCCCAGATAGCCCCTTTCTACTCACTCCGTTTTACCCATCAGCTTGGCGACAGTAAGTGGGACCAGTTGTGGCAGTGCCTTAGGAAAACTCCTCTCTCTAGGAGCACCTTCCTCCACCTGTGCCCTGCTGGCCTTTCACGCAGCCCAGGTGCTCTTTAGTCAATAAACTTCCCAGATGGGCTCTGACTCCCCTTAAAGGGCCAGCAGCCTTCTGACATCATGCAAAAAAGAAAATCCTTGGGCCCTCTCCCCCTGTTCTTTGCAAAGTGCACAAGGAAGGCAGCCAGTGCTCCTGAAAAAGCAGAGCTGCGCATATTGATCAAGAAAAGGAAACCGTTTAGAGAACTGTCGGTGTGGATGGGGCTAAATCCAGTGTGCTGAATGCTGGCCCCTTCCCAGTGCACATCCTAAGAGAGAAGAAAGATGGCTTTGTACAGCCATAACCAATGGGAGGCAGGAGACCTGGGCTCAGTCTCTGTTCTGCTACAGACTTGCTGTGTGACCATGAGTGTAGCTGTGCCTCTGTTCCCCGTCTGTCAAATAGGGATGATACTACTTTTCTCTATCGGTAAGCTCTGTGTACACACAATGCCAAGCAGTGTCTAGCCATGCTGATCTCTGTGGAGGCTTCTAGGTGTGATAATAATAAGCAAACTGTAGCTTAAAGCCCACTGGGCCGCCTTTAAATCCAGCACTGAAGTGGAGGGAAGACAAAGAACCAAGAAGCAATGCTGGGAAGGTAAATGAAGCTAGAGATATGAGGCAAGCTCAAGTTAGATCTGGTCTTCTCAGCTGTATTCTGATTCTGCATGATGGAAGATCACCGCCATATTATTTTGGCCCCTTAAATGCAATATTTAAAAACTCCAGTGAAACATGAACAAATACAAATTCCAGGCTGTTCAGCTTTATTGAGGTTTACTATTTGTGACACTCTCCTCAGTATGTTGAGACCCACAAGCCACTGTGTTACCTCTCTGCCTCAGCAAGAGTGAACTTTGCTGGAGACTAGACTGTGTCAGCTCCCTGCCACACCAATCTGTCTGCCTCACCAGCAAAACTCCTCAATATTCTTAACCTTGCCTTGCAGGTAACAATCGGTGAACCCCAGTTCCCCAGAGACGTCTCTCTGCCGTGCCAAGTCCCTCTCACTGGACGCTCACAGAAATTATTCAGCTCCCTGTTCCAAAGAGACAGAGCACATGTCAGCCTGGTAGGTTAGCTGAGGACTCACACTTACTTCAGCATAACAGCACTGACATGGTTTATAGTAAAACTATGAATAAGTCTATTAACAAAGACCAGAGATTTAAGTGATACTAAGCAAGAGAAAACAGACAGGTATGGTTACAAATCAAACAAAACAAACACACTTTCTAGTGCCTAAACCGTAATTTTAGCAAGTTTCAATCTTTGCCTAAGCAATTTTCTCACATCAAGTAACCAGCATCCCTAACCTTCCAGGTGAGGTGACCCACTATTCACAGGGTGCTGTTCCCTAAGTAATGGATAACTAGAATGTCTTTTTGTGCCCTTTATATTTCCCAAAGTCCATTGTCTCTGCCTCAAGAGGCAGGAAGACTTCCTGGGGTGAAAACTCTGTTGCCCACTTAACTCATTAAACGGTTTCCTCTGTTGCTTGTTAACTTGATGGCTTTGTTTACCTTATATGTAAATGTACTTTCATTGTCCTCTGCCTGCAAACAAGCCTGTCAGAAAATTAAATCCACATTCCTTTGTCTCGGGCAGACTTCATTTTTGACTGCCTCCCAAACACATTTATAAACATATTTCCAGCCCACCTNTAACAATCAGTGAACCCCAGTTCCCCAGAGACGTCTCTCTGCAGTGCCAAGTCCCTCTCACTGGACGCTCACAGAAATTATTCAGCTCACTGTTCCAAAGAGACAGAGCACATGTCAGCCTGGTAGGTTAGCTGAGGACTCGCACTTACTTCAGCATAACAGCACTGACATGGTTTATAGTAAAACTATGAATAAGTCTATTAACAAAGACCAGAGATTTAAGTGATACTAAGCAAAAGAAAACAGAGACAGGTATGGTTACAAATAAAACAAAACAAACACTTTCTAGTGCCTAAACCATAATTTTAGCAAGTTTCAATCTTTACGTAAGCAATTTTCTCACATCAAGTAACCAGCATCCCTAACCTTGCAGGTGAGGTGACCCACTATTCACAGGGTGCTGTTCCCTAAGTAATGGATAACCAGAATGTCTTTTTGTGCCCTTTATATTTCCCAAAGTCCATTGTCTCTGCCTCAAGAGGCAGGAAGACTTCCTGGGGTGAAAACTCTGTTGCCCACTTAACTCATTAAACGGTTTCCTCTGTTGCTTGTTAACTTGATGGCTTTGTTTACCTTATATGTAAATGTACTTTCATTGTCCTCTGCCTGCAAACAAGCCTGTCAGACAATTAAATCCACATTCCTTTGTCTCGGGCAGACTTCATTTTTGACTGCCTCCCAAACACATTTATAAACATATTTCCAGCCCACCTACATAATTTTTTATACACAACCCCATATGTACATCATGCAATGGATATTCCTGACCAGCACATCACCAGTTATCTTATAAGATATCATATATAATCTTTTGGATACACATTATGACCACAGTATGTTGGGGGGGGTGAGTGTGTCAGGCCTGATGTGAGGTACCGTATGGACGGACCTTCTGTCCATGGGTATTGAGGGGCTCTTAGGGTCACACTACTATGTTGCAGAATCCAAATGCACAGCCATGGGCTCCCATTCTTCACTGGTGCAACTCCATTGAAGTAACTGGAATTCTGTCGGCACATGTATGGCCCCATAGCCCCCCAAAAGAAGCCAGAAAATGAATGGCTATGGAGATTGTGCTACCTCCCTAACCTTCCAGATGAGGATTCGAGCACTTTGCTGAGATGGTGTGGGAAAGAGTCCACTGGTCTGAGAGTGTTATATGGATCTGGTGGATGAAGATGACTACAGTTCCCAGGACTGGCAATCCTGCACAGTCCAGGAACACAGCATCCACTTAAGAGAATAAACCATAATTTAAAAAAAAAACCCACTCCAGTGGCTGAAAATCCAGCAAAATTATCTTCTCTTTTATTTAGATGTTATATTGTTTCGACAGCCCTGGAGACTGGAAACTGAGGGCATTTGTTTTCATAGCAAAGTGTAGGTTTCTTAAAAACTGGGTTAGTAAGGGAAACACTGACAGACCTTTACTAGCCACATCAGTGGATAAAGAAGGTATGAAAAATCACCAGTGTAATTTTCCAGTGAATTTTCTTGATATTTTTTTTTCCCAAGGGCTGGAACCAATCTGCAATTGTACGTTCTATTCATAGACCCATCCTCGAAATATTACCTTAGTCACACACATGCCCTTTACTGCCATCTGCTGGCCTTTAGCTACTGTTTTTACTTTCTCATGAGGCTAACACTCAAGAGGATGGTTAACACTGAGAAATGGAGTAAAAACATCACCAGCCTTCTCCCATCTCCGATTCCTAGATCTGTTTTGCAACAAAATGATTCAGATGTCAACAGTCCTCTCTACTCATTGAATGCTGGTGGGATGCTCATTCATAACCAATGTGCTTAGATCTGGCTATACACTGGGGAGAACAAAAACAAGCATTTTCCTTCATCATTTATCATGTATTTTGTTTTTGAGCAGCCAGAGAGCTCCAAATATCTATCAAATCCCCATGGATCTCCTCAATTTCCATATTTATTCTTCCGTGTGCCCTTTAAAGCTCTGCCTCAGAACAACCTCCCCTCTAAGGGGGATGCAAGGTAGCTGTAGATGTCCCGTTCAGAGCGAGTCAGTCCTGCTTACTGCATCTTCCAGAGGGGTTCCTGGAGGGCCACAGGAGGGACTGTTTCTCTACCAGGGGACAGAAGCTGAGCTAGGACCCAAATTCATAATTTCCAGTTCTATATTTGAAATCGCTGCTTCCCCAATCGAGCTGGAGTTTGCTAAAAGAGGCTCCTGTAAGTACTTGGAAGTATCAAGTATGGGTCACTACTGGAGGTAGGATATTGGAGCAGGAAGAAAGCTGGTCTGATCCAGTATGGTAATTCCTGTCTTTGTACATGCTCAGTGTAATGTTGCTCAGTAGCAAACATTAAAGAGAGAGGCCACGTTCTAGTTTCAGTCACAACGTTGGTGTATGCACAGCTGTGTCTCCGTGTTAGGTATTATTTGCAATGCTGCCATTGTAATCAGACGGTTAGGGCACAGCTCAGTTTCCCCATCTGTAAAATGATCCTTGTTTACCTCAAAGGGGTGTAGTGAGAGTTAATGTTTGTGAAGTGTTGGGATTAAAAGTCCCATCTAATCTAGCTATCATGTGCTATCACCAGGCTGTCAGGACCCTTATTATATATAATTGTCATCCCTGTATTTTTAATAAGTTTGCATTGGCTACATCATATAAAACCCTCCAAACAAGAGCTCTTGCTCCGATCCCCCAAAGTGGTAAAGGTTCCTGATCCCGCTATCAAAGAATGATGAGGGCAGGGCATCTGCTGCCTAGAAAATACCCACCCCTTGGATTAGGAAAGGAGGGTGCCTAAACAGCAGGTGGGGAGCGGGCAGGGGGCTGGTGGGGGAAGAGGGCAGGGAGGGTAGAATGCTGGTGTCTTCGCCCCCTTAAAAAGATGACAAAGGGAAGTGAGGGTCTAGTGGGGAATGAGATTTGTGGGTATGGAAGACAGGGCCATGGTTTGTGGCAGAGCTTCAAAGATTTGCAAAATTGGGATTAGTTTGGGATGCATAATGGATCTGAACCAGAACCTAACTCTGAGCCTTTTGAGGTTTCCCCCATTCGTACTTTATATTCTGCTACTGATTTTTGTTCCTGATCCTGCAAAGGATTCTTCTTGCCTAGAGTGCAGCTGAAATCATTGGTTCTCCATAGACACATGAGGGCAGATCCATTTACAGGATCAGATCCTTAGGGTTGAGATACCACAGTGACGGGTAAAAAAATTAGGCCTGGTCTACACTTGAAAATTAGGTTGGCTTAGCTACATCTCTCAAAAATTCACACCATAGTTAGGTCGCCTAACTCCCAGTGTAGACGCAGCTTGGAGTTCTTCCATCGACCTAGCTCCCACCTCTCGGAGAGGTGGATTATTTACGTCAATGGAAAAAACCCTTCCTTCAGTGTAAGAAGCTCTACATTACACAACTGTAGCAGCTGTAGTGTACCCTTAGATAAAAAAGGGTTTTTAACCATGACAAAAGCTTTCCAATTCTTCTTTATATATATTTCCTGCTCTTAGCAAGTGGCGGGAGCGGGGGTGGCTGTTTCAGGCCACTCTTAATTTACTTTCACTGGGCATTAATCACTCTTCTTTAAAATGTGACTTTTACATTTGCAGTAAAATGTAAATCACATTCAGAGACTTGATTTTTGCTGTGGTTTTGACTGGGATGACGCTTTGGCTAGATTGCTACAGAGGAAGATCATGATGCCAACATTTCTTGACAACATGGAGCTCAGAACCTGTGCTCTTGCAACACAGGGCAATTGATTTTCATTATGCAATAATAAATGAGCTACTAGAGTGATAATTTATTCACGCTGACAGTTTTGAACAGGTATGTTACATGTAAACAAAATACCTCCTGTACCACTTACACCACTTCAATTTTTTAATTTTGATTTTTAATTAATTTGGTTTTTATTAAATTATAATATCAGAATTGGGAACTGGCAAGCGTTCTCTCCTGTTGATTTCAACGGGAATAGGAGGATGCTCAGCAATTCGCAGGATTAGACCCTTAGTTACAAGCCGTGGGGTTTTATAATTTAAATAATGGCAGGGTTAAAATAAATATGCGTATTTAGTTGAAATCGAATTATTCCATGAAAACATATCAATTTCAATGAAATTTCATTTACAAAAACAAATCAAAGTAAAGCATTTTCATAAGGTTGAAATATCCCATTTTGACCTTATCAATTTTGGTTTCAAAATGACATTTTATTTCAAAATGTTATTTTATATTCTAAATTGGAATGTAACTTTTTTTTTCAAAAAAGTCAAAATTGAAATGAAACATTTCAATGTTATCTAAACAAAATGTTTTGATCGACCCCCAGCCCCCAATTCTTTCTTTTTAAATTTTATTTTCACAGGCAATTTTGAAATTTCATTCACTTTTGGAATGAAAACAAAATTTTGAAATATCAGAATTTGTCACTAAATAAAAATTCATTTCCACCAATGGAAATTCAGAAGTAGCAGCACTGAAGTCAATGGAAATATTCTGGATTTACATCAGTGTGATTGAGAGCCAATTAGAGGCAGAAAAGTTCTCACAACATATAGTACCTTCTCCATCTTCTCTCTACAGTGTTTGTTACATTCCCATTTCCTGTGATCATAGCTTAGGGTATATCTACACTACCCGCCAGATCAGCGGGTAGTGATCGATCTATCAGGGATCGCTGTATCGTGTCTCATCTAGACGCGATACATCGATCCCCGAACGCGCTCCCCGTCGACTCCGGAACGCCACCAGGGCAAGAGGCAGAAGCGGAGTCGACGGGGGAGCGGCGGCCATCGATCCCGCGCCGCGAGGACGTGAAGTAAGTCAATCTAAGTCAATCTAAGATACGTCGACTTCAGCTACACTATTCTCGTAGCTGAAGTTGCGTATCTTAGATTGATTTGCGTCCCCCCCCCCCCCCCCCCAAGTGTAGACCAGGCATCTACCATCTGACAAATGTTCCTCCAAATCTCCTCCTAGGCAGTTTTCACTGAACTCTTAACTATAGATGTGCCAGTGTAATCTAAAGAGAGTAGAGTTCAACTTGAATTATGGCTGCTGCTTGCAAATGATCTTGGAGATTTGTTTATGGATGCAAATCCCCTGGCATTTAAAGAAGCATCATACCTCAAGAGCCTAGTTAGCCACTGGATGTCACCCTTGCTACACAGAAATCTTAAACTAAAGGCAAAATTGAAAATCTTAAACTAAAGGCCAGAATTGATAGGACTAGCCTTTGACTCACATGAGAGACATTTATTATCAAAGTTTAGTTTCTCTCTTTCTTTGAGGCTGGTTGTTGATGTGCTGCTTAGAATACTAGACGTGGCCCAAGTTCCATGCTAGAGGTTCTTTATTCTCATGTCAGTTTGTCAGCTTTCCAATCTGTTTCTCTTCTTTTGAAAAATGTGGCACTCTACTTCACTAGATATAAAAGGCTATTTGTGATATCTCATATGGTTTCCAAGCTGCCAGGTAACACTTTTCGGTAATTTATGAAGAATTTTCATTTATAATATCTATTTACTTATACTATCCTCGTCATCTGAGCAACTTAAAAGGTATGTCAGGGACAGGAATTGAACCCACATCAAAAGGGAGACAGCAACTTTAACACAAGGTGACCTTTTTTTTTATATTGTATGTGGAATATCTATTGACCAGTGCCTCAATTATATTAAGGTAACAGGAACAGGACATGTAGTTCATTCAGATACATTGTAGATTTGCACAAACAAGGGTCCTGCACTGCAAAAGTATAACATGTCATTTTTAACTACACATTCTTTGAGCAAACTACAATAAAATGAACACTATAACAATATAAAGTGTCCTTACTTGTGGAGGTAATCCAAAATCACAGTCTGTTCTTATCGTTTCTGCTTTAAATCGTTACAATGGGAAGGCTAAAGTCTATCCTCTGTTTATGCTGGCATCAATCTGGAGCAACCCTTTTGAAGACAATGGAGTTACTCTTGATTGACACTAGTGTAAACGCTGGTCAGAATTTGGCCCGGTATCTGTTCGGTTCCGCTCTGCACCAGAGCAAACATTTTTAAAAATTCTAAACAACTTCACCGTCTGTTGGGACCAATGCAAAGTCATTGCCCCTCTCAGTGGCCCTGTCAGAACTTTCATGATTGTTTTATTTATCTGTATCATGCAACAGCTATAATCTCTCCATGACGTAGTCCCTGATCCAAAGCCCACTGAAGTCAATGGAAAGACTCAAAATGGTTTCAAAATACTTTGGAACAGGCCCTTAGTTCCTTAAAGTGTAGGCCTAAGTTGTGTTACTCCGATGGAGTTATAGCACATGTTAAATGTTGTGGTCAGTCCACCCCACCGTCTTTTCCATCATTTGCATCCACTCCTCAGATTCTTCAGTCCCCCAGCTGCAGTGTGGTTTGGACTGATACGTGGATAACGTAGTTGGCAGTAGTAATTCTGAGGGACAGCACAAGGTATGGGATCATAAGAAAGGATTTCATATGTTCAGAGAGAGATTAAACAGTGAGATACAAAGCAGTTGGGAACAGTAGTTTGTGAAAGAAATACCTTAGCTCGGAGCTGTGATAAAAATGGGCTTTCTGGCATTTTGAAACTGTTGTGCAATCTGGTGAGTTATAAATACATTTTATTTTTGCCATTGAATAAAACTGTTTAAGCGTGTACCCACTGTAAATAAAGTAGAGTCTGGTACGGCATCCGGTGATCACTCATCTTCCCCCAACCAAGGAATAACACACTCCTGGAGTATAAATCTTCTGAGTTTGGGACACTGAGTTGTCTGGGTAATAGGCTGAATGCTATGATCCCCATGTTAAACTTCTTACCTGGGGGACAGAGCACATGCACCAGCCATTCCGTTCAGTAATTCCTGATGTTTAGCTTTTAATTGCATCTTCATCTGATCACTCAAGAACCAAGATTTTCAAAAGTCACTGGTGATTTTGGGTGCCTAACTTGAGACACCTTGAAGGGCAGCTGGTTTTCAGAGAGCGAGCACTCAGTGATTTTTGGAAATCAGTCCCCTTAAGGTATCCTTCACAAACAGAGTCATCTAAAGTTACTAGTCATTTTTGCAAATCTTGGTCAGGTTTTTTATGGCCTGCGCAGTGTGGACTGGTGTACTGACTGAACAAATTGAGGTTAAGATCAGCCTGATGTGGAGGTCCAGGGCCGCCAAGAGCGGGTTTGGGCCCCGGTGAAAAAATTTTTTCGGGCCCCCCAGCAAGGGCGGACCAGCTAAACAGGGCCGATGAGGGGGAGNAGGCCCCAGGCCCCCTTCTGGATGGCCGGGCCCCAATTTGTACCGGCTTCCCCCCCCTCTTGTCGGCCCTGGGTCCAACCCCCAGAGCAACTAGTGTACCCGCCGATCCCCAGAGCAACTAGAGAGAGTGGAAGAGCCACTGGGAGAGAGACTAAAGGCTTGTCTCCAGGGCGCCACAATGCAGACTATGGTGGTGTGAATAGTGCACCAAAGTGCTACACTATAACTTCCTGAGTGGACACTGCGGGCATTCTCCCCGCTCCCACAGGCATTTAGTAAACTCTACGTTTTTTTTCAGTTTAAAAAGGAAAAGAAGAAGAGGAGAAAAGGCCTTTTTCTGCATTCCCCACTGGTAGAGGATGACAGCCCCCGCCCAGGGGCATGCCTGGCTCTCCTGCAAGGAGCCGATTCCTGTAATGGCCAGACACTGCCACAGCTCAAAGGGCAGTCTGCAGGGACTGAAGTTAAAACGCCTCCTTATGGAGACGGCCATTCGGTCTCCAGGGGACCCCGGTGCTGACCCCGGATCATCCCCGGAGCCTTTAACGTCAAAGGGGAGAGAGGTGTGAAAGAACCCAGCAGACTCCCCCAGTGAAGGCTCATAAAAAGGGCTCCGAGTAGCTGTCCAGCCAGAGGGGCTCCCCAGTGCGGCCACCTCGGTACCGAGGGCACCAGCAGCTCTGAAGCAGGTACCCAGAAGGGGGCCTCCGCTGTGAGCCCTGCCCTGCGGCACCGGCTGCACCGCCTGGAGCGGCACAGAGAACACGTTTGGTACCAAGTACGACAAAACTCCTATCTAGGGAGTGCTCCGCACTTTCCCAACCGTGGGTACTGACAACATACCACAGACACGCCTCTGCGGTACCAAGTGAGCCCATGGTAGGCACCACATGAGCTCGAGTACCCTGGAGACCTGTGGCTCCGGTACCTAGGGAAAGACAATTACCGTACCATCTCTAAAAGAGTGGCACCAACAAAACTTTCTGTACCGGGCACAACAAAACTCTCATCTAGGGAGTATTCTGCACCTTCTCAACCATCAGTACCGAGAAAGTACCACAGACACTCCTCCGTGGTCCCGAGTGAGTCCAGGGTATCACATGAGCTCTGGTACCCTGGAGACGTGATGGTTGGGGAAGAACCGCAATCCCCATTACTCAGTACCAGGGCCCTGGTACCGAGCACATCCCGGCACCTGGAATCGCTCTTGGCACTGGGCCGTGTACCGCCATTAGCCCAGTCAGTGCCACCCTTACCCAGTGACGAGTCTAACAGTGGCCAGGAGGAGATCATTTCCCTGGCCCCTCATCATGGCCCACCATCACAGTACAAGGGTCCTCCCCAATTCCATCGAGCCCACCCACAATCCTGGTACAGGCCCCCTGGGTCAGTTAATAGTCAGACTGGTGCTAGAGACAGCACTGGATGTAGCTGATACAGCGGCCCGCCTGGTCTCCATGACAGTGGTACTGAGGCGAGCTTCTTGGCTACACTTTTCTGGATTGTCCAAAGAGCTGCAGATGACTCCCAGTTTGAAGGGTCCAAACTCTTTGTGGAGAAGACAGATTCTTCTCTCCACATCCTGAAAGATTCTCGGACCACATTACGCTCCCTAGGAATCTACACTGCGGTACAGAAGAGAAGATATACCTCTCAGGCACAGCACAGGTCACAACCTCCTCAATACCCACCATCTCAGCGCTGTTACGAGCCACGGTGTAAGAGGACCAGAGCTGAAAAGCGGAAGTAGTCTGCACCCCAGTCCGTGACCTCTCAAACCGTCTCTTCTAAGCACTTTTGACGAGTTGGTTGAGGGCCTGAACAATTATACCTTGCAACATCAGCTGCCACCTACACACCGGTCACGCCCCTTCAGAAGTCGCCAGGCCCTACTTCACAGCAGTTGGAAGAATATCACCTCTTCAGATGGGTCCTGGAGATTATTTCGAAGAGTTACACCATTCAGTTCATGTCCCTCCCCCATCCCTCTTCAGGGACCCTTCTCATGAGAACCTACTTCATCTGGAAATATATCATTTGTTATGCCTAGGGGCCATTGAACCAGTCCCGGTGCAACTCAAGAGCAAGGGGTTTTACTCTAATTATTTCCTGATCACCAAGGAGAAGGGAGGTTGGAGGCCCATTCTAGATCTAAGGGCATTAAACAAATACAGGAAGGCGCAGACATTCAAGGTGGTCACGCTAGCAGCCATTATTCCAGCTCTGGAGCAAGGAGATTGATTTCCAGCCCTCGACCTACAAGATGTCTGCTTCCATATCTCAATACAACCATCAGACAGGAGATTTCCTACAGTTTACCTTTGGGCAGGACCATTATCAGTATAGACTGCTCCACCCAGGGTATTCTCCAAGGTTCTCTTCATTGTAGCGGAGCACTAACCCCGGTAGAATCATAGAATATCAGGGTTGGAAGGGACCTCAAGAGGTCATCTAGTTCAGCCCCCTGCTCAAAGCAGCACCAATCCCCAACTAAATCATTCCAGCCAGGGCTTTGTCAAGCCTGACCTTAAAAACCTCTAAGGAAAGAGATTACACCCCCTCCTTAGGTAACCCATTCCAGTGCTTCACCACCCTCCTAGTGAAAAAGTTTTTCCTAATATCCAACCTAAACCTCCCCCCACTGCAACTTGAGACCATTACTCCTTGTTCTGTCATCTGGTACCACTGAGAACAGTCTAGATCCATCCTCTTTGGAACCCCATTTCAGGTAGTTGAAAGCAGCTATCAAATCCCCCCTCATTCTTCTTTTCTGCAGACTAAACAATCCCAGTTCCCTCAGCCTCTCCTCATAAATCATGTGCTCCAGCCCCCTAATAATTTTTGTTGCCCTCCGCTGGACTCTTTCCAATTTTTCCACATCCTTCTTGTAGCGTGGGGCCCAAAACTGGACACAGTACTCCGGATGAGGCCTCACCAATGTCGAATAGAGGGGAACGATCACGTCCCTCGATCTGCTGGCAATGCCCCTACTTATACAGCCCAAAATGCTGTTAGCCTTCTTGGCAACAAGGGCTCACTGTTGACTCATATCCAGCTTCTCGTCCACTGTAACCCGTAGGTCCTTTTCTGCAGAACTGCTGCCTAGCCATTTGGTCCCTAGTCTGTAACAGTGCATGGGATTCTTCCATCCTAAGTGCAGGACTCTGCACTTGTCCTTGTTGAACCTCATCAGATTTCTTTTGGCCCGATCCTCTACAGTCCGGTACAGCGACTGGCATTTATCAGCACCAACCTTGATGCAGTACAAGTGAGAGCATTCCTCCCACTACACAGACTCACCATCCTGGGACGGATGCCTCCCTATTAGGCTGGGGAGCTCATCTACACAATCACAAGGTTCAGGGCAAATGGCCTTCCACAGAGGTGACCTTCCATATCACTCTTTTGGAGCCAAGGGCTGTCAGGAATGCCTGTGCACACTTTCTGCCTTTCATCAAGAACACCCACAGGAAAGTCATGATGGACTTAATATGACCTGTATGTTCTACATAAATCACCAAGGGGGTGCCAGATCTCCCTCCCTCTGCAAGGTAGCACTCAAACTTTGGAATTGGTGCATCTATCACAATGTGCTCATCTTAGCTGTCTATCTACCAGGGATACAGAATGCGACATCCGACCGTCTCAGTTGGAATTTTTGTCACGACCATGAGTGGGTACTGAACTCAGAGGTGCTTCAAGATATATTCGCCCTTTCAGGCACCCTGACTACGGATCTCTTTGCTACTTACCAGAACAAGAAATATGCTCGTTACTGCTCCAGGGCCAGCCTGGGGAAACATTCACTGGGAGATGCCCTCATCCTCCCATGGGACGGGGCTCTTTTGTATGCCTTTTTCCAGCTTCCTCTTCTATCCAAGATCCTGTTGAAAATTCAATGAGTCAAAGCGAGAGTTATTCTGATTGCCCCTCCTGGCAGTGACAAGTCTAGTTCCCTTACCTGACACAGATGGCAGTATGCCATCCTGTTCCTCTTCGGCCCATTCCTCACCTGCTCTCTCAAAACAATGGGCTGATCCTTCACCCCAATCTGCAGGTCCTCCGCCTCCAAGCTTGGCTCCTTCTTACTTCCAAGTCTTAGAGGCAGAATGCTCCGACGAGCTGAAAGATGTGTTGCTACACAGCCAAAAGTTGATCACGCGACATACTTACCTACAAAATGGAAACGATTCCAAGTTTGTTGTCATGCTAAACACATAGACCCAACCTCATCTTCCCTCCCTCTGATGTTGCACTACATTTTCGACCTCAAGAGGTCAAAACTCTCACTCAACTACCTTAAGGTACATCTCGTGGTGAGAACAACTTTCCACTGCCAGGTAGACAGATACTCGGTGTTTGCTCACCCGCTGATGCGTAGATTCCTTAAGGGCATTGGGAATCACTTCTCGCATGTGACACCACCCACTCCAGTCTGGGATCTTAACTGAGTTCTCAGGGCTTTGACTATACCTCCCTCTGAGTCCCTGGCAACTTGCTCTCTCTCACACCTGTCCATGAAGACAGCATTGCTAATTGCCATCACCTCAGCTAGGCACATAGGAGAAATAGCAGTCCTGATGGCACACCCACAATTCACGGCCTTTTAAAAAGACAAAGTAACTCTGAGACGATATCCCAAGTTTCTCCCTACTTTCTCTGCACTTTCCATATGAATCAACAGATCCATCTCCCTGTTTTTTCCCGAAAACCACATTGTGACAACAGGGAGACGATTCCGCATATGCTAGATGTTAGAAGGACACTAGCATTCTACTTGGACAGGACTAAGGACTTTAGGAAATCCCCTAAACTCTCTTTCGTCCACAGAAAGATCCAAAAGCTCTGTGATATCAGCTCTCCAGATGGGTCTCTGGTTGCATTAATCACTGTTATCAAGGGCACCATCTGCTTCTGTCCAGAGTCCATATGCACTCCACGAGGTCAGTTTCTACCTCGGTCACATTCCTTAAAGATATCCCTATCTCAGTCATCTGTAGAGCAGCGACTTGGGCCTCAGCCCATACTTTCCCAGAACATTATGCGATCACTGAAGATTTGGCCGCTGACACCATCTTCGACTCCACGGTACTCTCTGTAGTAACAGACTCCGCTCCAAAGTCCCAGCCTCAAGTGGTGGATACTGCTCGGGGGTCACCCACAGTGGAGCACCCATAGGGACACTACTGGAAGAAGAAGAGGAAGTTACTCACCTTGTGCAGTAACTTAGGTTCTTTGAGATGTGTGTCCCTATGCTCCACAACCCGCCCTCCTCCCCTCTACTTCGGAGTTCTCTATAGGGCTCTGCAGTGGAGAAGGAAGAGAGGGAGGTTTGCCCACCCAGTGCTAAATAGCCTCGAGGCAGACCACGAGGGAGGGAGAGCACATGCGCAGGCTCAATGGACACTGCTACCAAAAATCCCTGATTAGAGGTGCAGGGGCACACACACACCTACAGTGGAGCACCCATAGGGACACACATCTCAAAGAACCATCGTTACTGCACAAGGTGAGTAACTTCTTCGTACCTGGTTCGCGTTAATGTGGCCCTACGTGAGGAGGACTTCCATTAATGCGAACTAGGTACCGTTTAGTTCACACCAGCAGCATCCCCACATGGCAGTTATAGAGCAGCACTTTAGCGTGCACTGCAACTCGTCCCCCTGTAGTCCGTACTGTGGTACAGTGTAAGACATAGCCTAAGAAAAGGAAGAAAGAGAAGCTATGTGAATGAACTCCACAGATTCCTGCCCTTAAGCCATTGCTCCTTCCACCTTCTGTGGCCACAAAGATTGTGAAGGTTACTCCAGCTCTGAAGTTGGATGAGTGGATTAGCTCTAGTGCAGCCTATAGGCCAGTCTGCTATTTAAGAAGACACGTTTGAGGTTACGAGGGGTACCTCCTAGCCATGTGTCCTGATCAGTGTGACACACAAGCTTAGTTTTTTTTAAATATCCAGCTTTTTCACTGGGGAAAACTCTCAGATCTGGACCGGTGAAAAAGTATCTTCAAAATTCCTGTCAAAAATCCACATTCTCATGTTTCACTTTACATCCCACGCTTTCTAGCCCACCCCATTCCATGTTACTCGAGCCCACGGTCAGATCACTCTAGGTTTTAAGAGGGCAATTTCTTAGTCATTTCAAAGCAGTTCCACTTGAAAGACGAGCATATTGGGCCATATGATCTATTGTCGCAGTACAATGTTCTCCTCGGGAGGAAACCATTGCATTCAGTTCTAGGCATCTCAGTAGCCTAAAGTTGCAGAAGAAAACCCAAATGGCTTCAGTGGAGTAGGGCCAGCAGTGAATCTGGCCCTAGAGAAGAAGCAGTTCAGAGATGAACAATGAGAATTATTACAGTGCTAGAAGATCTGACTTAGGAGGAAAGTTTAAAAGAGAAAAATATACTTATTTTAACCAAGCAACAACTGGGGAAAGGAGAGAATATGACTGTCTACTTCGAAGGGTATAAGCATCAAAGGTGGAGAGGAGTTATTTAGAGTGGTAAAAAGCGGCATAAGTAGGAGTAAATGGACAAAAATTAAGAATAGATCAATTGATGATATCAGAGAAAGCTTCCTGACTGCGAGCTCTATTAGACTGTTGTCAGTGGTGGAATTCATGACAAGACTGTACAAATCACAGGGTGACATACAATAGGGATCTTTCTCCACTATTCTGTTCCATGTAAGTTCTTAGACTCCACTCATCAGAGTGGTATGTGAGTGCTTTCCGGAATCAGGAAAGTAAACAAATGACTAATGTCTAGCCAATCTGGTCCATCTCCATTCCACTACCACCCCCATGGGGGGAAATTGTATGCGTAGGATGATTTTGTTTCCCTTTTGAATAAGTTAAGGGGCCATATGTTGTATTTGAGAAAGGGCTGGGCTAGTAGGGGATGGACTAAATGATTCCCATCTCTAAATTCTATGCTCTTTCTATGAACGTTCATGTGTAACAGTTGCAGGTAGCACCATGTCTTGGAAATTTAAACCTGAAATGCTAGGATGTCCTGATAAAAGAAAAAGAAAAATTGCAGGTTCTTAGCCATTACCCCTAGTGCATGTTTCCTGTGGATTAAAGTTGTGTAGTTATTTAGAATTCTCACAAGAGGGTGCAGTGAGCTAACATTTCTAATGATATTGTCAACAATGGACAAGACTGTGGTAGTGAACCATGGCAACATGCTATGTTAATTATCATTTCAATTTCATCCCTTGAGTTGAGCATCCTGAATGTTACATTGTATTGTAATAGAGATGGTCTTTTTCTTAGGCTTGCATCTGTTAAATTAGTTTCCCTGATTGTCTCTGGTGGGACTTAACGGGGCTCAATTACTCATATAAGAGACACAAGAATAGAGACGAGGATATGTACAAGACATACCTGGTTATAGACATTATCCATATTATCATTGATGTTGATTTGGAGACAGCATGGCCAGACAAAGGGCTTGTTTGTGCTCCGTGGCTTCATAAGCTCAGCAATGTACTGTAGTGAGATGGCATGTGTCAACTCAGTTAGCTCCGGTCAGGTCACTGTTATCATGTCATCGTGGCACCTTGTATACTAAGAGGTAATTCCAGAAGCGAACTCATGTCAATCACATTGTAAATGTTTTCTCTTTCTAGCTGTGTCTCTGAGACACAGAGATTCAAAAGAAGTATCTTGGGGAGCTGAAAGAAGGATGGGACAATTGGTCTGGATAAAATAAAAGCCCCCTTAATTTTGTCCCAGCTTCAGAACCAAACACTCCCTTAACCTGCTTTGAAGTTCGGGATTGTTCAGAGAACTTTCTCCTTTTGTTCTCATATGCCTTAGAGTATTTCGGTTTCATTCTAGACCACAAACATAAGAGAGAGCCTGTTTTCCTGGGACTTTTTTGTTCTGCTTTGCAAATCCAAGAGATTTGAAAAAAGCTTTTGATTGAGCATCTGGGCCCCAATGTACAAATCAGAATGGAATTTGTGCACATATATATATTCTGGAACGATCCGGCTCCTGAATCTTTGGTGGCTAGTGGTTAAAGCACGGGACTGAGGGATCAGTAGATATGGATGGAGCTAGGTAAAATGAATAGTTTTGGAATGAACATTTTCAGAATGAAACATTTTGATTTTTCCTTTGTTTCTTAAATGTTGTATTATATCACATTATATTGTATTGTATTATGTATATATTATAATATTACCAAAAAAGTCAAAATGAAATGATTCTGTCCAAAAGAAAGATTTTGACTGATCCGAAACAATTTTCTTTTGCAGAGAATTTTGAAATTGGAACAAAACCAAATTTCAAAAATCTCAGATTCCTTTGCAAAATGGAATCTCCATTTTCCATTCAGCAGAGAGGAGCATAAGGCCCACTGTATGGGAAAAAATGCCACTATCTGCTTCTCAGGAATATAAAGTAAACACACAGGCCTTGTCTACATGGGGGAGTTAGTTCGCTGATGTGCACTGTTTGGTATGCTATATGTAAGCCATACTCATAGCGTGCACACAAGACTGCTGTGTCCTCTTTCAGTTCTCATCATTGTGTATATATGGTGGTGGCTTGCAGTATACTAAGCATGTGGTATTCTGGGAGGGTATCCCATGGTCCTTTGCTTTGCTGCTGAGCAGCATGCATTCTGGGATTTTCTCACTGTGCATTGTGGGATGCATAGCAGAAGCCCAGGGGAAGCCAATGGAATTCTTTGGGGTCAAAGGCAAAAAATCCCATGCTTCTGCTCTCTCTATCCCATGCTTCCTCTCTTTCTGGGTGGGCTAGCATCATTTTCAAATTGTTGCCCAGCATGGACCCAACAATGCTCCACACTGCTGTGCTGGCTACGGCAAATAGGCAGAGGCTGCTTTGGCTTTAGTTGAGCTCTCAAAGCCAGGTGTCTTTGGTTTGACTTCTCTCACCACACCACTGAGCAGATGATGTAGCTGCAGAAGTGGTTCTTCCACTAGCAGCGGTTCCTCCAGCAGCAGCTTCAGCAATGGTGGAGGAAGGAGGATGAAAATGAAGAAGAGGCTAAGACGGAGCAACTGGTATTACAGGAGCTGTTTCTGGAGCAGCTTCACACCGTGCAGAGCCATTTCTGGGCTTGGAAAACCAGTGTCAATTGGTGGGAAAGGATTGTTCTGCAGGCCTGATCTGGATCAACAGTTGTGAGAGAATTTCAGGATGGCGAAGGCAACTTTTTTTGAGATCTGTGGTGAACGAGCCTCAGAGCTGCAGTGGCAGCACACCAAGGTGTGGTTCCCCATACCTGTGGAGAAACAGGTCACCATTGCCATCTGGAAGCTGGCTATCCCCAAATGTTACCAATCTGCGGTCAACATGTTCGACACAGGGAAATTGACTGTTGGGGCCTTTGTTACTCAGGGGTGTGACGCTGTGCATAAGATACTTGGTAATGCTCAGGAGGTTATTGATGCCTTTGCACTCTTGGGGTTCCCAAACTATATTGGGACAAGGATGGGACCCTTGTGCCTATTGTTAGCTCTCCCCCCCACACACACACATACCTTTCAGAGCTCAGAATTTGTAAACAGAGAGGGGCAATTCTCCATGGTGCTCCAAGCGCTGGTTGACCACTAAGGCAGATTTACAGATATTCTTGCAGGGTGTGACCTGGAAGAGTCCACAATGCCAGGAACTTTCAGAACACTGCTTTATTTACCTGAATCAGGGGTGGCCAACCTGTGGCTCCGAAGCCACATGCGGCTCTTCAGACGTTAATATGCGGCTCCTTGTATAGGCACCAACTCTGGGGCTGGAGCTACAGGCGCCAACTTTCCAATGTTCAGGGGGTTGCTCACTGCTCAACCCCTGGCTCTGCCCCCGGCCCTGCCCCCACTCCACCCCTTCCTGCCCCCTCCCCTGAGCCTGCAGTGCCCTCCACTTCTACCCCTTCCCCCCCAGAGCCTCCTGCACGCCACAAAACAGCTGATTGGGAGGTGCAGGGAGGGAGGAGGAGGTGCTAAACGGAGGCGCTGCGGGTGGGTGGGAGGCGCTGGGAGCAGGGTGGGAGAGCTGATGGGGGGCTGCTGACATATTACTGTGGCTCTTTGGCAATGTACATTGGTAAATTCTGGCTCCTTCTCAGGCTCAGGTTGGCCACCCCGAATGAATAAAGGACAGGTTGTCCCCAGGATCCCTATGGACATTAATGGGATGGCGATTGCTCTGGTTCTCCTCAGAGGCCAGTTTATCCTCTGCTTCCCCAGTTAATGAATCTTTTCACAGGCCACTTGGACAGAAGGAAGGAACTGTTCAACTACCGCCTCAGTAGTTACAGGACGACAGTGGAGTGTGTGATTGGCCGTCTGAAAGGAAGGTGGCGCTGTTTGCGGAATGGGCTGGAAGCTGCAGGAAAAAAACTTGCCTGAGATGATAGCTGCGTGGTGTTTTTGCACAGTATTTGTGAGAGTAAGGGAGAAAACCTGGGTGATGGGTGGGAGGCTGATGTGCAGAGACTTGTCAGGATGCCAATCGCTCTGACTTTGAGTCAGAAACCTGAAAAAGTGCAGCTGTACATCCAGCCGCTAGCCCGGGGAGCATGTGCGTTTGGGGGTGGGGGTCGGACTGTAAGGGGCGCAGTCTCTTTTAGGGGTGGTAGCCATTTTATCTTGTGTCTGTGCCTTGATACTTCTGTAGAAACCTATGACTTATGCAAAATGTATGGATTTTCTGGGTACCGTGCACTGCCGACTCTGTATGAATGGATTTTTAACGATTTGTATTAAACAACAATTTATTATTTAATGACCAGAAATAAACCGTTAATCAAAACAACAATGAAACAAACTTTAAAATGACACCGTGCAGTGGAGGGCAGAACAAAACAAAAGGGGGAAAGCGGCTCCAATTCACCTTAACTCTGCCTCTTCTTGTTCTTGGGCCTTCTGCTCTTGAGTGTTGGGGCTCAGAGTTACCACGGACATTAGATGGGTCAAAGGAGCTGCAATTGTTCTCACTGTTCTGAGCTTGGGCCGGGGAGGGGAATGGCTGCGGGTGGTGGGAGGTGGGGAGAGGAAAGATGCTCGTGTTCCCAGTACCCTCTGTTGTCCAGACGTGGCTGAACATGACTGGGTCCTGGTTTAGGGCACTGGATTGTCTGTGTGCCCGCTAGCAGCATGCTCTGGAGCAGAGCATTCTGTCTCAATATTGCCGCAAGGAGTTGCTTCTCCATGTCACAGCCTTTCTCTACGCGGTGTCTTTTGCCATGGCACCGCTGTCCCTGCCCACTGCAGCGCTGTCTCTGGCCACTGCGATGCTTTCTCTGGAGTGGTCCTTGTTATTTCCCTCTCTGATCTCAAACAGAACCACCCCCTCGCCATTGTTTTCAGATTTTGGGGGGGAGTCTGCAGT
The DNA here is from genome assembly GCA_003942145.1 of Platysternon megacephalum. Lineage (NCBI taxonomy): Eukaryota > Metazoa > Chordata > Testudines > Platysternidae > Platysternon > Platysternon megacephalum. The sequence continues at coordinate 7,917,570 of QXTE01000072.1, forward strand.
GAGGTGTGCGAACATTTCATCCATTTCTCCCCTCTCAGGTTAGCCAGCTGCTCAGTCATTGAAAAAGGTGCTGTCCTTGCAGGTCTGGCCAATGCAGGTGCCATAGTTGGGGGAGTAGGGAAACAACCAACCATGAGGTTATTATTCATATTCCAGAGAGGCTATGGTAGCATTTTTTAACATATATTTCTAATAACCCCTCCCTGAGGTTCTTCCCACTGTGTGTGCGTGGGGGGGGGGGTGGGAGGGGGGAGAAGGGGGAAAGGGGAGAGTGTCTCAGAGATGGTGAGCGGCGTGTGCATGAGGAGGGCGAGGTTGGGATTTTGGGGCCTGTAGTTTATGCTGTTTAGGTTTGCAGTGGTGCCTTGGAGGCTGCAGGGTTTTGGGGAATTATGTTCCCAGTTTGGCTTTCTTGTTCAGGCAGTGCCTTGGAGGTACTTATATAGTGTTGGGGGAGCTAGCAGGAGTACTTGGGGGGCGAGCTGGATATTAGTTCCCTCTACATCTGCTTGAGGTTGTCCTGACTCTCAATGGTGTCACACTGACGTGGGTACTAGGAGACAGAGAACAGCCTCCTTCAAAAGGCAAAAGCAGAGCAGCAAGATACACTGGGAAGCTATCACCAAGATGGTCCCCGCAGAAGTGTTGCAGGAGTTGTGAGCTATACTGGGGTGATGACTGTGCATCTATCCTGCATTATGTCCAGACCAAAATGGAGCAATTTCTCAGTCCTAGATGGATTCCGCTTTATCTCCCCTGCAGACATGGTGAAAGTGCAGAGGAAAACAGATAGAGTTCTGCACTGATTGTTTGAAGCCTTAACTGCTCCCAGCCTTTCTCTCTGTAAACCTGTGCAAAGCCAGTAAGAGCTGTGTGACTATGCTATCCCTAAGAACTTATTTTCCTGTACAAATGCCTGTTGGCATATATACCTTAGCAGGGAGCTGTGGTATTAGTACCTTTACGGGCATGCAATGCCCATGCCTACCTCATGTAAACTGAGAATGCTACCCGAACTTTCTCAATACACGGCTGAATTTTGCAAAACTGAATGTTGTCGTTATTCAAACATGCCGTGGGAGCAGAGGCCACTCAAGGCAAAACTTCAGTGGGCCATGCCGCTCCGCAACCCCTGAGGACAGAGGTCTTCAATGGGAAGGGGTGCATTGGACTGTTGTGGGGGCACGGTGAGCCTTCTGACGGTTCAGTGGTTATGGTAGAAGTTGGGGGGTGGGGGAAGGAGACCAAGAGCCAGGTCGCAGCGCCACTCACTTTGCCTTGGCCGTCCGTGCCACCCTAGGTAGAATCTGCAGCCCTAGCAACTGCCTAGTTTGCCTGTAGCTAGAGCGGCCCTTATGCAGGAGGTGAGGAGAAGAGAGGTGGGTAGAGGTTGTGGCTGTGCCAGGCTGCTGCCACAATTTTGAGCAGTTGAACAGGGCTTGGGGGAGGGGACATTCACCGGGTGGGACAGATACGGGGAAGGAAAAAGAAAATAGGTAGCTGGGTATGTGCTGTCTGTGGCATAGGCCTGCAAACAGTGGATGGTTATGGCTTTAGCCTGCTCGGAGCAGCCGCCATTTTGAAAATGTGCTTGGAGGGCCCAAATGGGCAGCATGGGCTGAGAGAGGCGGTCGGGAGGCGGGGGCTGGAGACTCAGAAAGGCTGCGACTGCAGGGCACCTGGAACAGAAGCTAGCACAATAATAGTAAACGGTAAAGATAGATACTTACAGCTGTGGGTCCCACCACAGGAACTGCTTCCTCAGTCCTAGGCCAGGTTTCTGGCAGGGAATCAGGCTGATCTCTTCCATGGCCACTGCCAGCGTCCTTAGTCCCAAAGAGATCCCAACTTTCCAGGGAGAGCTCTTCACTGCCTTCCTCTGATGACTCCTGCTGCTTATCCCCTGGAAGGGGAGGCCACAGGGTCCACAACCTCCTTGTGGTTGTTAGTGGTGTCATTGCTCAAAATCCTGTCCGGCTCCTCAAAAAATGGGCAGGCTACATTTCCAAATCTGGACTGTTTGCCGGCATCTCTGGTTTTGATGTAAGTCCTTCTGAATGGTTTGATCTTTATCCAGCACTGGCCGGTGTCCCGGTTGTGGCACTTTGTGGACTTCTGCCTAACAATGTCCACAAACACATCTTCATTCCAGTGGTTGGTCACAAGAGCTTCTTGCACCAATGTTTCTCCCCAGATGTCAGTGAGATCCAGGGTCTCAGCGTGGCTCCAAGCGTCTGCTCCAGGCATGTTGTAAAGGCAGCTGGAGTAAGATCTCTGCAAGCCAATATATTGGAATCCAAGAGCAAGTGGGCCAATTCTGAAATCATGCCAACTTTTAAACAGGGGAGGGGACAGCCAGCCAACTTGACTCCAGAGCAGGGGAGGGCACACAGGTAAACAGACAGATTAGTAATAGACACCTGCAAAGCACTGTAGAATAGCAGTTGGAGGACTGCTAAACTAGTGTGCAGCACCATTGTGTCCACATGAACAATGAACCACACTAACTCAATGCACATCAAACTCAGTACCCTTTGAAAGAGGACTCCAGAGTTTGTGGAAAATGTGGTGTACTCTCATGAGTTGTGCTGTGTATATGCAGGCTTTTTCAGACTGGACTAACTTGAGTTAGTCTGGACTAAATACCCCGTGTAGACAAGCCCACAGTGAAAATACGAGAAAATTTATTAATGAAAAACTAAATGTATTGGATCAGCAGCATCCATGTGAAATCTATAGGAGGGGGCGGGGGGGAATAGAATAATCAACACAACCTAAAATCACTAATAAGTAAGGGAATTTTCTTGAAGCATCGGGGCTTGCAAGATGTTTTAATTAGGTGTAATCTCTGACAGATCTGAGAGTGAAAGAGAACACATGGTGAAAGAATGCCATCTAGTCAATGCTCTCCTCCTGTGTTCAAATGTTATTATTTCCTTGTGACTGCAATGAGGAGGAGATCTGTAATTACAGCCCATGAGGATGCAGCTGTGCAAAGAATTTTCATTTAATGTGAAAATATCTTGTTACCAGTTGGTATATTAGTGACACCTACAGATAAATGGGTAACCTTCTAGTCCTTATGCAGGTAGGCATGTGAATCAGCCATAGCATGCCCAAAATACAGATTTTTTAGAAAAATTATTGTTTGTATGACCACTGAAGCTCCATCGTGCTAGGCACTGTATGTATGCACAGTAAGAGCTTATGATCTAAACAGACAGGATAGACAAGGCCAGTATTATTATTAGAGCTGGGTGGGAAATTGTTTTCCTGTCCTGGGACAATTTTTGAGATTTCAAAAAAAAAATTCCATCTTGAGCTGGGATAAAAAGTCAAAATGCTGAAAAAAAATTGGGAAGAAAAAATCAGATTGCGTCAATTGAAACATTTCATTCTGGTAATTTTGGAATGTTTTGTTTCAATGTCAACCATTTCAATAGTTTTGAAACAAAAAAGACAGAAGAAAGGAACTTTTCTTAAAATGGGACGTTTTGACAATGTTAACTGTTTTTTCAAAACTTTTTCAAATTGGGAAATTCATCAGAACCATCCCTTTCCTGTGCAAAGTTTTGGTTTCAATGAATCCGCATTTTCAGATGGAGGGGAAAAGTGTAATCAGAAAATTCCCAACCTTTGTGGCTTTGTAGATAAGAGTTCTCTAGCTACCCTGTTTCACACGGTAGAGATATTTCAAGTATCCTCTGTTGCATGACATGCTATGCAGAGGTTTATGTTTAGGATTTTTCTACTTAGATTGCAACCATTTTGGGGCAAGGACCATTTTTTTGTTATGTGTTTGTACAGCTCCTAGCACAATGGGCTGGCTGCCGTAGCACTATACTAATAATAATGAATAATAGAGGTTTGAAATTGTAGTCTCTGTCACTTAGAAAAAAATGAAACCTTATGTAGAATAGGTTTATTGGTGCAAAAATGGTTGATCAAATAAGCGCCATACTCAAGCAGGGTTTTAAATTTATTTTTTCCTGTTAAATTCAAAGAACATACCATCACCACTATGCTAGTAAATATACAATGTGAATGTTAATTGTGTTTGGATTGGCAGAGTTAAAAGTAAATAACATTTGGGACATGTGTATTACCAGCAAATCAATCATTTGGGCTGCGTGTTTGATTGTTCTTATGAATACACAATTCAGTCTCAAGATCCTGCTCCCAATTCCCAACCCCTAAATTTAGTAAATTACTTTGGCTCAGCTATGAGTTTAGGTCACACAGGAATATTAGATTTCACCAACTTGTGAGGTTTGCATTGCAGCTTGGTTTTATAGAGCAATTTGCTCATTACCCAGGGAGCTTTGTTCTGAACCATGAGATTGGTGGCTGTCATTTATGCATTCACAAGCCACCTGACACTATGGTGAGATACCAGGTGCGCAAGAGAGAGGAGCAAAGAGGGTGTTACAGTGTATGGTAACAGGTTTACCCTGGTATAAAAGAACAGTGGCTTTATACTGTGAACAGGTGACGATCCATTGCAGAGAGTTCCAGTAGGGACCGTAATTCCTATTCATTAAGACGAACGCCGTACACAGACAGTACACCACAGATGTTTTGTAAATCAGGGATTCACAATCTTTTGGGGCAAATGGCCCACTTAAGGCCTTAGCTTTGCCAACCAGTGTCTGCCAGGTCCCATTTTGCCTTCCTTTTCCAACTTTCATTGGAACTCAGGGCATTGCAGGGGCCATGGGCATTGATGCATGTTGGTCCATCCTATTCTCTGCCTGTGGCACATAAGAGTTTGATATCCTGTGGGCTGTAATATCATGGTCCAATTTCAGTTGTTGGGGTTAGTGTGCGGGTGCTGGGTGGTGGCGTTGACCCATGCTATACAGGAAGTCAGACTAGATGACCTGGTGGTCCTTCTGGCCTTGAATTCTATGACTGTGAGTCAGGCTATTCCAGTTGCAATGCTGGGGTCTGGAACAGCCTCGGCTTCATTTTGGGTTCTAGCTGACATAAATGAATGGAGGATAGACAATGGAGGCTCACTGAGGCTTGGGATTCATGACGTCATGTAGGAAGGGGGAGCCTAGAGCTGCAGCCACAAAAGTGTGAATACCAGACTAGGAACTGTATGTATGCCAGTGTCAGGGCATCTCTGCTGTGCAAAGGATTTCATGAGTTAAAAACAAAAATACATGAGCCAAGACAGAAAAAGAATACCTCCTCCATATGAATGATCAAGATGCAGTTAGGGTTGTTATCTTGTTTGTTTTGTATTGCAGTAGCACATAGCATCCCAATCCTGGATCTGGACCCCATTGTGCTAGGCCCTGTACAAATAGAACACAAAGACAGTCTCTGCCCCCAAAGAGATTACAATCTATTTCCTGTTGCCAGAAAGGGAGGATTAGTCCCACCTGTCACTTTCACCTCCTTGAACTCAGTTCTTGTTTGAGGTCCTTAGGCATCTCCAAGTGTCTGTTGGACCACAGCCCTGCTAGCAACACATCTTATGGGAGACGACTCCTTGGTCTGGAACGGGAAGGCTCCTTGACACCCTGAAAAAGCATAGGCTCTGGGCACCCTCCCTACACTTCCTCTTCCTAGAGGGGAAGGGCTTTTTCTCTCCAAGATGGTCTGCATAAAATTCCCTAAACAACAATCCGAGGCTCTAGTGATCTAGTTGATAATAAGATTTATTAGGAGTAGAGAAAACTGATCAGATAAAAACACAAACAATTTGTACACCATATCTAGTCTTGTACCTGGTTAAAGTTAAGCTAGGTAGGTATGTTAGTCTATAAAGAAAATACCTTGCCTTACATGTATTTTCCCTTTTCTTCCTCTGATGTTTGGTTAGCTGGTCATCTGGTCCTCTCTCAAACCCTGCTGTTTCTGCTCTGTCCCAGGCAGAGTGTTGTGGAGGAAATACAGGGACATTGTTTTTCTTTGCCTGTTTATATGCTAACACACAAATATATATGTATATTCACATGTGGATTCACTCTCCCGTGCTTAGGAAAACATGTCTTGAGTCTGGAGGCACACCTCTATCTCTTCGTCACTGCAGGAAGAGGAGGAATTGGAAGATCCAGATCCCAGGTCAGAAGTTAAGATAGATTGTGCTTCTTACTTCTACATAGTTCCCAGATGGCTCCTTTAAGGATTTTTTTGGTCTCATGTGGCTGCTAACATTGACTTCTGGAGTGCTTTGAACCTACCCATGTTATGGGAAGCAAGTGCATTTATGCATGTTTGTAGGCCTTCATTTTATTTCAGTTGTACATCCCCGGGACACTTCCTGTTCCTTTGATCGGGAAAACGTTATGTGATCCACCCCATTGGAAGTATGCAAAAAAGAAGTAACTTCTACCTTATATTTATGACATCATTGCTTACCTATCTTTGTCCTCCTAGGTCCACAATCAGACCTGTTCAGATATGAAAGGATGATTCTACTCTGAAAAGTGTGTAAAAATAGCATCCCTTTACTCAGCAGACCTGCTTCCTGCATGCATTCAAGGTCATAGCTATTGACTTTAAGAACAAAAACATGTGCTTTCTGCTTTTTTTTCTCCTGTTAGCCCTGCAGGGTCTACATAGTTATGGGAGACAGCACTGGATTCTATTACTTTTGTGCTCCCTGCATCAAATTGTTTATTAAGTTCTAAGTACAGGATCAATCATTTGTACAAACTTAACCTGCAGAACCTTTATTATTAGTGATGATGCATGAGGAGGAAAGAATCCAGTTTGCTGTTCAGATGCCAGCTTGAGTTTGNCTCCCGCTCCCAGCGCCTCCCGCCCACCGGCAGCCCCACTGATCAGCGCCTCCCCCTCCCTCCCTGCACCTCCTGATCAGCTGTTTTGTGGCGTGCAGGAGGCTCGGAGGGGGAGGAGCGAGGGCACATCAGGGTCAGGGGAGGGGGCGGGAAGGGGAGAAGTAGGGGCAGGGCCTGTGGCAGAGCCAGGGGTTGAGCAGTGAGCACCCCCCGGCACGTTGGAAAGTTGGCACCTGTAGCTCCAGCCCCGGAGTCGGTGCCTGTACAAGGAGCCGCATATTAACTTCTGAAGAGCCGCATGTGGCTCCGGAGCCGCAGGTTGGCCACCCCTGGTCTAGGGATATTCTTAGTGTAACTTGTTTTATTTACACAAACTCACTTGTCCTGGTGCAGAGGTGGTTGCAAATAGCATATAAGGCAATCTCCTGTTTCAACAATACACCATTTCTTGTCATAATATTGTAGTGCAGCCTATCAGCGTACAGGTCTGTCTCATCTTACGCTGGGGTTACGTTCCGCGGTCAGCGCCTAAAGCGAAAACCGCGTATAGTCAAAATGGCATTGAGTGTAATGGCGGGCAGAATCGCCCGCACTACAGAAACAGTATTTAAATTGTTATTTTTCTCTTTTTTTGTTGTTTTTTTCCTTGTTTTTGCCGACCGCGTAAAGCTGAAATCGCACATGTTAAATGCGCCTAAGATGCGACAGACCTGTACTGGCATCTGGTACTGTGAGGGCAGATCAATATGAAAAATGATGTGGAACCACTTGGCATTTTTATTCAGATTTTGTGTATTGTACAACAGCCGACCCCTCCCCAACCAAGACACACAAGTATTCCAGCAAGCTGTAACTACTAGCTAACCTGTCAGATGATTCACCTCCAGTATAACTGCTCCAAAATCACTGTCATTTTCTACATCAGAGAAAAAGAAAATCTTCCGCATAAAATGAGTGTGAGAAGAGAATCAGACCTTATATGTTTTTCATGTATTCCTACATTGTTTCAGACTGTGCTTAAAGGAGATTTTTAAACATTTCCCCTACACTCCTACTTATTTGACATAAAAATGTCTCCTAAGGTATGCTTAGACAGAGAGGGGGATGGGTTCAGGTAGTTTGTAGTTTCAAGGTCTGCTTCTGATCTCATTTACTTGAATTCTTTCTCCCTCTTTCAGGGATTTGTCTGCTGCTCATCACTGTAGTACCTGAATGCCTGTTGTATTAATTCAGATGGAAAATGTGGGCCAAAGATATTGACATAATCCAGTCACTGCCCAACATTAAACAGTGTTAAACAAGGTTTGGAGTTAGATGTACAGAGACCTCAGCCTGCTTAGTACCATGGTGCACAAACCATTAAAATCCTTTTAACCTTTTATTAAAGACAAAGAAAAGAAGGGAAAACAGTGAAAGTATTTGAAATATAAAGCATTAAGTAAGGCTTTCATTTTCACAGGACCCCTTATTCCCCTTCCCTTTCACTGGAGAGAATTTTAGAAGAAAAAAACCCTGTGTTTGACAGGCTCTTAGATGGTATGAAAGGTGGTGATAACTGTCCTTTGGGGGGATAAAGAAGCAATTTAAGTTTTGATGGGCTGGAACTGTTGTTCTTAAAGTCCAGTGCCAAGGAGTGTTTGGGAGCTGGAGAATTGGTGCTGTCATCTGGGTCCCTCTCTCTGGCCTGGCGTGGTCGGGACATCTTTCAGGATTAGGATGAAGAAGGTCTGAGGTTCCAGGAGATCATGGGGGTGGCAGCCATGATGGTGAAGCTTGCTCTAATAGCCAATTTCCCCCCTCCCCCAAGTCTCTTTCTTTAAGGACCCCAAAAGGGAGAGGTGGGTGGGATAGCCCATCCCTTCATTATGTTGCTAACCAACTAAGCCTAATATCTAACACCAATTGTGATTTCTGGTTCCACACTTCTCTTGTTGACCAAACATGATCTTAACACAGTCCTTGAGTTATATCAGTAGGCCTTTTTGTTGGTAGTAATTGAGTCTTTCTGTCGCCTTTGCACCTTTTCCCATCAACATTTGTTGTTACAGGTTATTCTGACTTCTTATGAAATTATGCTCACTTTTTACAGTTGAGCTCACAATTAACGTAAATGTGTAGGCCCTGTTATCACAGCATATTCCCTCTCTTTTATTAACCAATTTTGCCTAGGATCAGACATTTGTTCATAAAATCACAATTATGAAAACAAATACCTTATTTCAGTTTAAGCATACATAGGAAAGAGGAAGGGGAAAAAGTACTTGGTTATATTTTAAGGTTTGCATATTCTAAATCCCAACATTGGGATTTACAAATCTTGCTTGATTAGATGTTACAAAAATTACAGTTAAACCTTCCGGATGTTAATAAAGCTAAGAACTTACAACTCACTTCATGTGTAGCTCAAACAAAACTCAAAATTGCTGCTGTTATATATTTGTAAGATGTTTAAGGACAAATCAGCTCTTAGCTATTCTTTGGCTGTACGCCCAGGATGGGTAAAGATGGAAAAAACTTCATTCTTCTTTTGCCACTTACACAGTTTGAAGCTGTACATTTGCATGAAAATTTTATGCACTAATGGTTAAACTTGCTCACTTGGAGGAAAATCTTTAGCCCCGATGCTATTCTTACCTGAGTCTGTCATCTCCTTTTAAAACAAGCAACAAAATAGGGTTCTTTTGCATTCATGAGCCATTTGCAATATCCAAAGGCAGTAAAAATTCACAGGCATTTCAAGTCTATAACAGATCTTGCCTGCCTGTTTTACCACCACCATTGGTGAGAACAACATGGCCATTGTGGCAACTTAGCCCATCATGCTGATCTACCCTGAAACCCTCTTCCTGTGCTGTCTCACGTGCACAGAAGAACAACTAAAATAATTGACATTGAAAACAAAACAGGAAAATGTTGCAAAAACACAAAAACAGCAAGGAAAAAACATTTCAAATACAAAACATTTGCAAAAGGTTTGCTGCTGGAACAGCCCTTGATTTTGGTGATTTAATTCACAGTTAATGCCGTAGCAGCCTTGAATTAAGCTGGCATTTTGTTAACAAGAGGACTACCCAAGCTGTTATTTCAGTACAAGTCTGCTTTAGAAACATAACCTTCAATAATTTAAAGCACTTCATTTTTACCACTTTTGCTTTTGCTTACAAATACCTTTTCATTAAACTTTCCAAGTTATTACCAATCACAGAAACAACAAACCTCAAAGTAAAAGAAAAATTATTCAAGGCATTTCTTAAAAGATTTTCTTAAATTAATAACTTTAAAACCTTGGTTGGACTAACTTTGAAAACAACTGCTTGTTTGCCAAGGTGCCAGCTTCTGGGTCGGTATTTAACTCTTTAGACCCCACGCTGGGATATCGAAAATCTTAACCCTCTCTTAAAAAAAAATCAGACATTTATTTAGAACATCCCAGTTTGGGGATAAGTAATTTGCAAACCTTCATATATAACCAAGTACCTTTTCCTTTTCCGTTTTTCTATAAGCTTCAACTGAAATAAGGCTTTTTGTTGTTGTAATTATGATTTTATGAACAAATGTCTGATCCTAAGCGGAACTGGTTCATAAAAGAGAGAGATTATGTTGTAATAATTGGGCCTATACATTTGGCTGCCACTGCCACTGTCTCTTGGGCCCCCATGCCTTTGTCATCCTGATCCCGAGAGATGTCCGGGGCCAGAGAGAAGGATCCAGATGACATCACCACCTCCACTGGATCCAGTTGAATCACAAACACCCCTTGGTATGAAACAGGGTCGGACTTTAACAGCAGCAACAACAGCTGCAGCCCATCTCAGCTCACTTCTCTTTCCCCCAAAAGGACAGCTATGGCCATCTAAGGCCACGTCTACACTACAAAGTTAAGTCGACTTTATGTAAGTCGACATTGAGCTTCCGATTTAAGCAAGTCGATCTTGCGTGTCCACACTACGCTCCTTGTGTCGACGGAGTGCATCCTCACTAGCAGGGCTTGCATCGACGCACAGAGCACTGCACTGTGGGTAGCCATCCCACAGTGCATGTAGCCAACTGGAATTTTGGGTTGGGCTTGCGATGCCTTATGGGACCAAAACATTGGTGCGGGTGGTTATGGGTATATGGCATTAGCCTCCCATGATGTGTTTTCCTCCCCCGCTCCCTGAAATCAACGGCAAAAAAACCCCAAGCCTTTTTCACGCCTTTTTTCGTAAAACTGGATTACCCGTGCGGATGCCAGAGCACAATAACATGGACTCCACTCAGCTGTACAGTGTTGTTGAGAGCATTACAAACACCTCGTGCCTTATCCTGCAGTATTTACACAGCCGATACAGAAGCCCCGCTGTGCAGAACAATGTGATGCCATGCAAGCAGCCCTGCTGGAAGACATAGAGTAAAGCAATTCGCAGTTGCTGGTGACAGTCCCACATCACCTTGACACAGCTGAGCACCATTTCTGGGCCTGGGAAACCAGCACTGACTGGTGGGACCACATCATTATGCCGCTATGGGATGACAAGCAGTGGTTGCAGAACTTTTGAATGCGTAAGGCCACTTTCCAGGAACTGTGCGAAGAGCTTTCCCCAGCCTTGAAGTGCAGCAATACTAAAATGAGAGCTGCTCTGACAGTGGAGAAGCCAGTGGTAATAGTTCTGTGGAAGCTTGCAACGCCAGTCTGCTATGGGTCAGTGGGCAATCAATTTGGAGTGGGTAAATCTACCGTGAATCTGTTGTGATCCAAGTTTGCAGGGCCATTAACAGACTTCTGCTAAGAAGGGCAGTGACTCTGGGCAACATGCAGGACATAGTGGATGGTTTTGCCGTGATGGGTTCCCTAACTGCGATGGGGCGATAGATGGAACGCATATCCCTATCTTGGCACCAGACCACCTTGCCAAAGAAAGGGGTACTTCTCAATGGTGTTGCAAGTGCTGCTGGATCACAGGGGGCATTTCACTGACATCAGCGTGGGATGGTCGGGAAAGGTTCATGCCACGCGCATCTTTAGGAATATAGGTCTGTTCAGAAAGCTGTAAGCAGGGACTTCCTTTTCAGACTGCAAAATAACCATTGGTGATGTTGAAATGCCAATTGTGATCCTGGGGGACCCAGCCTACCCCTTGCTCCCATGGCTCATGAAGCTGTACACTGGCAGCCTGGACAGCAGTAAGGACAGGTTCAACCATAGGCTGTAAAAGTGCAGAATGGTGGTGGAATGTGCCTTTAGATGTTTAAAAGGTTGCTGGCGTTGTTTGCTTACTAGGTTAGACCTCAGTGAAAGCAATATCCCCATTGTTATTGCTGCCTGCTGTGTGTTCCATAATATCTGTAAAACAAAGGGAGAAAAGTTTCTGCCGGGGTGAGGGGTTGAGGCAGATTGCCTGGCAGACAATGTTGAGCAGCCAGACACTAGGGCAATAAGAAGTGCACATCGAGGGGCTCTGCGTCTTCGTGAGGCTTTGAAAACCATTTTCAGCAATGAGCCAAAGTAATGTGACACTTATCTGTGGTGTTCCTTATCAAACTGTCCCCTCCATTGCATTTTCTCCCCTGTAAACTCCACCACCAACAACCACCATGTGTTGAATGAATAAAGAGTCCTTTCTCCTCAATCTGTTAAGTTTTATTTTTCACACAAACACACAGAAACAGCAAAGAAAAGTAAGCTAACCTGGGGGAAAATGGCTGATAACACTGTGTGGGGAGCAATAATGAAAGCTTGCTTACAGATGCACTGAGTCTCCATGATCAGCTATGCTGACGAGCTTTCCACGTTGATCAAACAGGAAATTAAAATTCATTAGTTCCCGGGGCTTTAACAGGGGAGCGGCTGTTTCCTGAGTACTGGGCTGATGTGCAGTGGAGTTGAAAGTGCTCTCCAGAGTGGTCACAGCAGAGCACTGCGACACCTCCTGGAGACCAATTCATGCAAATTACACAACACAGTGTCTACACTATCCCCATGTCGACCCATGGATGTCAAATCAAGCGCTACACCTCTCGCGGAGTGTAGACCAGGCCTCAGAGACTGTCAAACAAGGTTTGTTTGTTTTTTTTCTAAAATTCTCTCTAGCTAAGGGGAAAGGGAACAAGGGATGCTGTTAAAACAAAAGCCTTACTTAATACTTTGCCTGTCAAATGCTTTAACTGTTGTTCCTTCCTTTCTTTATCTTTAATGGATTTATCTTTTAAAGGATTTTTAATGGTGTGTTTACCATGGTACAATGGAGCTGACGTCTCTGTATGCCAAACCCCGAACCTTGTTTAACACTGTTTAATGTTGGACAGTGACTGGGTTATGTTAACGCCTTTGGCCCATATATTCCATCTAAATGAATACAGCATGCCTTCCAGATAAAATAGACTGGCACTAGGGAAGTTCCTGATGGATTTCATGGAGTCTAGAAAGCTCTGCTTTGGGGCAGGGTTATTTTCTTTTTTGAGGGGGTGGACTAGGAAAAGGGGTGCTTGATGTTGTGAATGACATTTTGTTATGGTGACAAAGCTGGATCCAATTTTATATGGCTGCAATTCCATTGGCTTCATTGGATCTACTCCTAATTTACATTAGTATAAGGGAGTGCTGAATCGGGATCGAAGATGCTGCAACATCCAAAAGTAACAGAGTGAGACAACAGCGCAGCCCTCATGATACTTTTTGGCCACAGTGGCTTTAGACATCATTCGTGCTGCTGTCACGTTGCCAATCTATCCTATTTCTCCATCCTCTAAAGCATCTCTCTGATACAGTTTTGTCATGTGTTCATGCTTTGAGATCAGGATTTGATTTATTCAGTTCTTAGTTAGATTTCAGACAATTCCTTTAGAAGAAATATTTTAGAAGTTGGAGCGAAAACCCCAGTGAATTGCAAATACAATCTGACAGCTCTAAAACTTGCATGAGTGCACTGATAAAAGATAACACTATGCTTCATAGAAATCTAGAGATTTTTGAAAATAATATTAAATCTTGTAGCATCAGGATATTGGGTTCATCAGAGCATTTCTGTGTTTCGAACTTTTATAAAATGCCTTCTGTATTTATTTTTGATACTTATATTGGGGTGGGGGGGAACTGAGTCGTCTTTGCAGATTTATAGAGCATTTTGGAACACTTTACATTTAGTCCCCTCAATTTGACTTCTAAATTTGTTGTTTTACACTGTACTTTAATCGTCACTTCCATAGGAATTTTGGGGTTTTTTTTGGATATAATCAAACCAGTGTCGATATCTGTTAGCACAACTGGATCCCAATATTTCCTCATAAACTCAAATGGTTTGAAGTTGGAAAGAATGGATTTTTTTTATTTTTTTATTTTGCTATTATGATGATTCAAAATCTTTTCTCATGGCACAACTGAATTATGAGGAGAGCCTGAGTGATGCAATCTTAGATGGATTTGAGGATAACTTTAGGGCAAAATCTATTCTCCCTGATTTGAAATAGTTTAAAGTACCATTACCTAATTTGACACAATTCTATAGCCAGTCTGTACTTTATTCTCCTTTCCTTTTAACTCTTGATGGGAATACGTGGTTTCTCGTACTTGGATCCTTAGCTGTTGAGTAAATGGACATATCTCAATTCATTTCAAGACAAAGCTGCGAAGTCCTAGGTGACCACAGATTTTTTTGCAATGTAAATACGAAGAAAATTGAGCATACTACCAGTTAATGCTAGTGAATTATATAGATGGGTCTTGCTGGTGAGAGATTAAACAGACTCAGACTCATGACTGGAATGAAGAATATGATGATATATGGTAGAAGTACTATCTATTAAATGAGGACTGGTAAACTGAAGGCTAGTAAGGCATTCCTCTGTATCCTTTCCTATAATACAAAAATCAAGGACATTCAGTAAAATTAAAAGGTAATAGATTTACAATGAAAGGGGAAATGCTTCCTTAGTTAGAGTGTAATTAGACCATGAAACTCACTTTTGGGATATTATGCATAAGATTTATATATGACTAAGAACAGTTGTCCTGATTCTCATTTACACTCTACGGCCCCTTTGCAGCACTCTGGCAATATAAATTCGCTTCCACTCTAACACTCCTTTATATATAAAGAGCTGGGTACTATTGTGATATTACCAGATTGCTTTAAGAGGCCCCTGGGTGTAGCGAGAATCGGTCTCTGTATCCCCTTTTACACAACTGGTATAAAATACATACGGTTTTTCTAGCCTCATATTACGGGATGCAAACGGAGCTGCATGTGTGGTCAGAAAAATATGTCCCCAGTGTTATAGCATTGCACAGTTAAATGACGGGGGTTTCACCTTCCATTGATGAATCCTGAATTGGTCAGTGTCAGAGGCAGGGAACTTGGCTACACAACTACAATTGGTCTGTTCGAATTAGAGATGGGCCGGAATGAAACCCCCAGAGCTGAACACTGCTAAAGTTTGAGAACCAGTGTGGAACAGAACTTTGTATCCTGGGCTTATCTCTAGTTCCGTCATGGTGAATCTTCTGTTACTATATCAGCCTCTGATTGAAATGACTTTACACTAAAATTCCCTAAAGACATTAATTTTTCTTTCAGTTTCTAGCCAGTAGGTAACTATGGCAACCCCAGAAACATTTCTTTCCCTTCCATTTATGTTGGGTCTCATCCCGTAATGAGAAAGTCATGTTGCTTCTGTTGTATCACTTTACAGTATGTTATATTTTTAGCAGCACTTTTTCATTTGGCCGCATTAAACTTTCCTATTTTCAGGAATTCCTACCTCAACCTTAAAAATTCCCTGAGTGATGAAATTGGGTGACGGGATCCCAACTAGATAGGGATGTTTTCCTTTTTTTAATTTTCAGAAAAATGAAAACTGAAAGACTGCAATTTCCCTCAGTACCACTGGTTTTACCTTCAAGAGGACAAATAGTCCCTTAGTTCATGCATGTATGTAACCCGCACACCTCCTGGGTGTGGTGGGGGGAGGGAGGGGGGGGAGGGAGAGGGAGAGAGAGGGAAAGGGAGCTAGCTAGCTAGCTAGCTCTACAGCCTTAGCTAACAGCCAGTTGGCTTTTAGCTCATGCAGTAGAGGCTCATGCACTAAGCTCCAGAGGTCCCAGGTTCGATCCCACCTGCCGACAACTGGGGTCTGTTGGTCTTACACTAAAGTTTGGGGTTTTGAACTCTTAGAGGTGAGCTGAAACCAGAACCCAAAATCCAGTCCCTTCCTGCCACAGCCCAAGTTTGGCATGACACCAGAACTGAAAAATGTCTTTTCACTTACAGACCAACCACAGTTACAGGCTTGATAAAAATCCTCTTGTCCAGAACCCCTGGACAAATAGAAATACTACCTGGGTAAGAAAATGTTACAGCCTTCTGGCTCACCTGCCAAGGGCAACAGGACAAGCAGGTGGAGGGCTGTGACATCAGCCACAGCAACACTGAGATGTCAGTCAAAGGGGAGTGGCTGAATGAGACTGGAGCAGAGAGAAACGGCCTGCCTCAGTGGAAGGAGGAGGAGAAAGGGCTGAGCAGAGCAATGGAACAGAAGCATAAGTCAGAATGGAGTGGGTGGAAGGAAGGGACACTGAGAGCAGAGCTACCCACCCCACGCCTTCCATGAGGCCCTGCCCCTACCCCACCACTTCCCTCCCCCATTCCAACCCCTTCCCCAAAGTCTCCGCCCCCGCCCTGCCCCTATTCCGACTCCTTCCCCAAATCCCTGCCCCAGCCCCACCTCTTCCCCGCCTCCTCCCCTGAGCATGCCCCGTTCCCGCACACGCGCACCCACCCCGGAGCGCGCTAACGCCGCCAAACAGCTGTTTGGCAGCAGCTAGGGGAAGCGCTGGGAGGTAGGCAGAGGACCGGGGATGCGGCACGCTCAGGAGGGGGACAGGGGGGAAGGGAGCTTGGCTGCCAGTGGGTGCAGAGCACTGACTAATTTTTCTCCGTGGGTGCTTCAGCCCCGGAGCACCCACGGAGTCGGCACCTATGGTTCTGATCAGAGGTGAGTGGTGTTTGGGGGTGGGGTTGATCTGGACTTTTCAGCTACACTCAGGTTGTTCAAAGGGTAGGTACTTTTGCCAGAAAGGCAAGGATCAGTTTAATTTTCCAGCCAAGGCAGGGAAGTCTGCATAGCAACTTTTAGAAAATTGGAAATTTAGCAGCAGCTGTTAGTGGTACAAGACACAGCTGATTTGATTTTAAGAAGGAGAATAAACTTGTGATTTATAGGCAAGAATTGCAAAGTTCAAAGGGAGCTATTTTTGCCACAAGGTGAGCAATAGTTTAATGTGTTAACCAAATCAGAGTGGGTTTTCTAGTAAGATAAACTACAATTTGATTACTTGCTGAAGTTGCAAAACACTTTGGTTCAATTGAAGGAAGTTATATATATATGTACTTTGGTATATTCTGCACAATTGCAAACCCTCTTGTGATGCTTCAGTTACCTACAAACAGGTGATTTTTAGTCCAGTCCATAGAGTCTAGTCCAGGGTTCGGCAACCTTTCAGAAGTGGTGTGCCGAGTCTTCATTTATTCACTCTGATTTAAGGTTTCGGGTGCCAGTAATACATTTTAACATTGTCTTTCTATAAGTCTGTAATATAGAACTAAACTATTGTTGTATGTAAAGTAAATAAGGTTTTAAAAAAGTTTAAGAAGCTTCATTTAAAATTAAATTAAAATGCAGAGCCCCCCGGACCGGTGACCAGGACCCGGGCAGTGCGAGTGCCACTGAAAATCAGCTCGCGTGCCGCCTTTGGTCTAGTCCATAGAGTTGTCAACATCCTAAAAATGCAGATGTCAGTTGAGGACTTGCATGTGAAATTCACCCCATGTTTGGGGGTCCCCCTCAGAGCAGTGCACTCACTGACTGGTGAGCCTGAACTGCTCATGTGCCTATAGCAGGGGTAGGCAACCTTTCAGAAGTGGTGTGCCGAGGCTTCATTTATTCACTTTAATTTAAGGTTTCGCGTGCCGGTAATACATTTTAATGTTTTTTAGAAGGTCTCGCTCTATGTCTATTTTATATAACTAAACTATTGTTGTATGTAAAGTAAACAAGGTTTTCAAAATGTTTAAGAAGCTTCATTTAAAATTAAATTAAAATGCTGATCTTAAGCTGCCAGCCTGGGGTTCTGTTCACCTAGGCCTGCAGCGGGTTAAGCGCGGCCTGCGGACAGGACGCCGGCTGGCATGAGGCTGGCAGCTGGGACCCCAGACCTGGGGGGGGAGAGGGGGGCAGGGCAGAGGGATGAGGGCTGTGGGCAGAAGGCTGGACGTGTGGGGGGGGGTCAGGGCAGAGGGCTGGGTGTGTGGGGGGATTCAGGGGTCAGGGCAGAGGGCTGGGGGGGTGGAGGTGCAGGGCAGAGGGCTGGGGGCGTGGGGGAGTTCAGGGGTCAGGGCAGAGGGCTTCCCCAAGGCCCCGTCCCTACCTCTTCTCTGTCTCCTCTACGGAGCAGCGAGCACGCTGCGGCTCGGCTCCGCCCCCTTCCCCCGGGCAATCAGCTGATCGTCGGGAGGGAGGGGCAGGAAAGCACCACGCTGGGGGAAGAAGCGAGGGAGGGGGAGCTTGGCTGCCGCAGGATCAAGCTTCTGCCTCCTGCCCCCGCAGGGGAGAGCGGGGGGCTGAGTGGGGCTGGGACTGCGGCAGGCAGTGGCGTGCCACCCAAAATCGGCTCGCGTGCCATTTTTGGCACGCGTGCCGTAGGTTGCTGACTCCTGGCCTATAGGAAGGTTGGAGACTTGGATCTTAAGGGCTGTCTCCTTTCACAAGAACTACAATTTGATTTAAAAAAAATGTAAATGTATTGGTTAAAAAAACCTCAAAAAACAAAGCACCGCAGGGATCTTCCAGCCATTAAACACCTGGCATAAGAAAGATTTAACCTTACAGGCAACCAGAAGATCTGTAAAGAGAAAAACAGTCCCATTCGTCAGCAGCATCAGCAGAGTCTGAAGCAAGAGTCCATCCACCGTTTTCCAAGCCACTGTCTAGAACCTGGACATACTGCATCTGTCAAAACAGACTGCTGAAGTGAGTTACAATCCTTTCAAATTATTCTTCGACATGTGTTGCGCATGAAGATGGAGGAGATTCCTTGGCCCTCTCTGTGGTCCCAAGTAACAGTCTGTCTAGTTAATCAATCCGAGAAGATCCATGTTCCGTTTACTTGCGCACTCAGTGGAATTACTAGTGCTCAGAAGCAAAACTTCCATACCCGTTTTTTTTTAGGGATCATACAGAATTGAGATATAGTGGCGGAAACCAGCTATTTATGTTGGCAGATTCTTGGGACTTGTGGAAAAATAATAAAATTCCTGTCACAGGGAGACAAAAATAGTATGAACTAATTTTGGCATTTTCAAGTAATGATGCATCTCATAAGGTAACTGGCCAAGCAGGCCCCTGCATAGTATTGTGTGACAAGCAATGAAACAGATTGCTGTGGTATGTTATTGTAGACATAATTCATGCTGAGGCTCACATAGCTTGTATGCTGGTGTTATAAACACCAGAAAATGGAATGCACGTGCATTATAAAATGAACCACTGGGTTCATGTTAAGGGATTAAGGCTTTTAAATTTATATTTATTGATTTTCAAATTTACACCTGATCAGTGCTGTCAAATTTCACAGTGATGTACAACAAGGCAGTAGTGAAGGACAAAACAGAACGCTGCTTTCTCTCTGCATATGCTACGGTCATTCAACAGAATGAGCTTTCGGGGGAGAAGTTCCTGCGTTGCTCTTTGCATTAAAGCAATGCAATCTTGTATTTCACATTTTTAAATTATTGTTATTTTAACATGCTGGAACACCACTGAGCTGTAAACTGCAGCTTACCCTTGTCTGATCTCCCCCTGCAGTCCAGGGCTCTGCCTTCCAAAATGGAGGTCTTTGGTTTCTGCAGCCATCTCCACATTCTTAGGTAACAGCTGCTCCACTCAGTTCCTCTCCTTGTCTGATACAGCATTCCCTGCACGCCCAAAATTCCCACTGAAATCGATGCATAAGGAATGCAGAATATGGTTCCTACAGCATTTCCAAGGTGCAATGTTGTTAAAACATGGGAAGAAGGGAAACATCTCATAACATGGGAGTTTCATCTAGGACCTGATCCAAAGCCCACTGAAGTCAATGGGAATCTTTCCATTGATTTCAAGGGGATTTGCATCAGGCACTGAAATGAGCATCTCTCATATATGACAGTATATAGTAGCCTTTGAAGATAAACCAAAGAGCCAAAAAATTGGCATGAAATTGTCTCGTAGGCAAGCGCTTATCTACTTTAGCTTGTAAAACTGAGTTCCTGATTCTGATCCCACTTAAAACAGTTTCCCTCTATTGAAACTCCATTGGCTTCGATAGAATTGCTCTTGATTCTCACCAGTGTGAGACAAGAATGAGTCCCCCAGAGCCTTCTATGGACAATTCTGCACAGTGAAACTTACATGAGTAGAACGTCTTTTCAAATAACAGTGGGCCAACAAGCTGCACAGGTATCAATGAGGGCAGAATTTTCAGCCAAGAGCGGGTTTTCCAAAAACTTAAAATCAACACAGTAGCTGCTGCCTTTAACTTATGTCTCCTATTAAATGAGAGCTTGCTGTGTAGCTAGTTAGACTCTCAGAGCTTTTAACTAAAATATTTACACTTTTGTATTGAATAAGCAAACATAATATCTATTAAGCTGAATCTGATTATTTTTTTCTGGCATTGAGGTCTTGGTATGGACTGTCAATCATAGTTTGAACTTTATGGCCTTTATGTTCCAATTTTTAGCATAGTATTTATTTTTCTTTTCAATATATTTTTATTGCAGTATTGGAAATGTGGAAGATCTCCAGTGGATAGTATAATTCCTCTGTTAATGGAAGGCTATATAACATAGTGGGTAAAGATTCTGTTTTATACGCCAAAGATTATGGGTCCAAAACCTCTTACATTTGTGCTTTTAGCTTTCTTTCCAGCTGTGAGATTACACAAGTAGATTCACTCACTTTTATTCCTTTTTGCAGGTAACAACCAAACTGGATCCAAGATATTGTACATTTTAAAATAATAATTTTAAAAATTTAGTAAAAATTAACAGTTCCACTGTACATTTAGTCATTTCATCAGTTTTTTGAGTTCCTATTACCTTGGCAGCTAGAACAAGAATTCAGAAGACGTGAAGAGCACATACATTTTTCAATATCTTTTTATCTCCCATGATATTAAAATGCTGTTCAATTGAAGGCTTCACTGGATAGTTAGACCTCAGGTTGTGCCTCAAAGTTTGCCAAACTCAAGGTTTGTCTACATGAGGAAATTTCCTAGCATAGCTATCCTGGAATAATTATTCCACTATAGTTATACCAGAATAATTATAACCGACACTGTACTTGGAAATAAAAGTAAAAGTATTGGAATGAAAACAAAATCTTTCAAATATTTTTGTGAAATGGCCTTTTTTGATCACACAAGGTCATGTCTCTCTCTGTGGTCAGAGGTGACCAGAGAAGCCTGTGTAACCCACACACCTCCTGGGTGTGGTGCTCTGCCCCCGCTAGTGGCACAGAGACCACTTAGAGATTAATGAGTCTGCTACAGCCTTAGCTAAGGGCTGTGTGGCTTTTAGCTCATGCAATAAAGGGTTATACACTAAGCTCCAGAAGTCCCAGGTTTGACCCAGACCTGCCGACGGTCTGTTGGCGTAACACCTGGATGCAGAAATCTTACTGTCAAAAACTTTGTTGAAGTTGATACGTCTCCGCAAAAATGTTTTGGCTTCAACAAAACAGCATATTTAGATGCAAGTACGTTTAGTCGAAAATGTTCTGACCAGCGCTATGAGATCCTACACTGAGAATGCCCTGCCACTAAGCCTGCAGGATGCAACTCCATTCGCTGGCCACTGGAGTGAAATGTCCCAACAGATTTCAGCTTCTGTGAGAGAAGATGAGAGAGGTGATTTCTGAGGTCATCAAGTTCCAGGCTAAGAGATTTATAGAGAGTAATTAACACCTTGAATTGCACCCAGAAATGGAGGGGTGGCCAGTGCAGTGATCTATATACTGTTAACAGATTACTCTAATCAGCAGGCAGGTTATAGCAATCTTTCCTACTGCTAGATGCATTTCAAGGTAGACCCAAGTAGAGCACATCTCAATAATTCAGCCCGGATGTCACAAGTTACTGTGGTGAATCCTCCAACCAGTGGACAGGCATAGATGGGCAAAGGTGCTGCAAATGAGTTGCTGCTATTACTGAGGAGCAGTGGATCTGATATAGCCCCAAAACTGTCACCCATTTAACCAAAGTGAGTGACTACACCTCCAATGGACAACCTCAGCATCTTCATGTCTCTGGACACTTTCGCCTGCTGATCAGCATCATTTCAATCTTGTCTGGTTTTATAAAAAGCCAGTTTTCTCTCAACCAAGCTAAGAAAGCAGAGAAATGGCAGTATTTGGGCATGATAAAAGAATGAGCAGGGTAGGACACCATCATCATCCTGTTGGTACTGTACCCCAGTGGTTTTCAACCTTCTCTATACTATATTCTCCCTCCCACTCAGCAATGTGGGAAGGACAAAGTGGTTGTGACTCCCTGGCACCTGTTTGTTTCCCCTGGTTGAGGACTGATGCTGTGAGCCACAGCACCTTACAATCTTCCATCACGGTCACTCTTTCCTGAGCTGGTGAGCAGAATGAAGATTGTATCTGCCAGTTTGTGTGTATCATAAATTCGTGAAGCCTACCCGTGAACTGCAGCTAGTCATAAAATGTTTCCACCCACCCCTGGCAAAAAAAAAATTGGACAAAAGTAAATTTTGTTTGTTTTTGTTTTCATCTACATTTTTCAGTTGTGGTGAGATCTTTAAAATCTTCAACAAAATAAGTTTTGGGGGATATTTGATTTAAAAAAAACAAAATTTTCAGGTGAAAATGGAAATTTTTCTTGGAAAAATTTCCATTTTGTTGAAAAGCCATTTCCCATCCAAAACAAACAAAGGGGGGGGGGGGGAAGTATTGATGGAAATGTTTTTGACCAGCCCTACTGATAAACAGTGTACAATATCTTTCTGGCAATAAAGTGTGTGTCTGAGGTGAAAGGGGACAATACTCATTAAAGAGAAATTAACAGAACACTCTTTCAAGGCCCTATCTGAAAGGTAGTCTGGTGTGTTAATGAAAAGCCTCAGAGAGCAGCATATAATGAAGCCTATCCTCAGTATACCTCCTTGTAGCGGGGGTGGACACCGGCTCCTGCCTGGGAGGGCTTGAAAGCAGCCCTGGAGAGGGCTCTAAAAGCTGTGCTGATTGGGGAAGCGGCCGCAGCTGGGCCACACCCCAATCAGGCCACAGCTGGCCTGTATAAGAGGCTGGGAGCCAGGAGCTCAGCAGTCTCTCTTTGCTTGTAGAGAGAGAAGGGCCTGGCTGCAAGGGAGTTGAGCAGGGTACTGGGAGTGGAGCAGGGCTGGGGGAAGGCTAGAGGAGCTGGGGAGCTCCAGCCTGGAAAACCCCCAGGCTGTGGGCCTAGCTGAGGGCCTAAGACCAGTACCGGGGCTGCAGAGGGGCAGCCCAGCTATAGAGAGAGGCAGCAGGTCCAGCCCAACCTTGCCTGTGATGAGTGGCATAGACTGCAGTCTGCCCCAGGGAGTGGGGCTAGATGATGACTAGCAGTAGCCGTACACTGAGGCGAGGTGGGGTTAGTGGGTGGGGCTTCCCCTGGGGGGGGAGACCCTGAGACTGAGGGGTTCTGCAAGGGGGGCAGAAACCCAGTGAAGGGGCACCAGGGTCCTGGGAGGGACACGGGGGCCAGAGTGAGGTAAGGCGGATCACCGGCCTGCAGAGGATGTTCCTGGCTGGAAAATGAGCTAATTCCTAGAAGATACCAGCAGGAGGTGCTGCAGGGGTGAGTCCCACATGCGTACACTCCTCCTTCACCCACTCAGACACTGTGCACTCTCTCTCTCCCCCCCCCCCACCCCTCATTAACTCCAAAGTAATGGCAAGAGTTGTATTTTTTTTTTTCACAACACAGATCTGAAAGAATGAGGGAGAGGAGCAAACAGCGAAGGGCAGAAAAAGGGGAGCCTTCCTTCCTCCCTCCTTCTCTGCCACATATGCACATACAAAAGAGCGATGAGAGAAACTACCTAACTCCTGAGGGAGAAATCTCTCTCTCTTGCTCTTGACAGTTTTGGGGCTATATCAGATCCACTTTCCTCTTTTGTATAGCCCTTGTTACTCAAGCATTCCTAAAAGCAAGAGGCTCTAGCTGGGAACCTCACAAAGCGATCATTGTCTCTGCGTCTGATATCAGTGGCATGACTGTGACTGTTCTTCTCTTTTTGGTCACGCATGCTTCTGCCTCTTTTTCCTACTTGATTCTTCTTCTTCGTGGTCATCTAGACCAGGGGTTCTCAACCTTTTTCTTTCTGAGCCCCGCCCCCCCGACATCCTATGAAAACTCCACGGGGCCCCTTGTGCCACAACAACTGGTTTTCTGCATATAAAAGCCAGGACCAGCATTAGGGGGTAGCAAACAGGGCAACTGCCCAGGGCCCCATGCCACAGAGGGGGCCAATGAAGCTAAGTTGCTTCAGCTTCAGCCCCAGGTGGCAGGGCTTGGGGTTCCGGGCTTCAGCCTCATGCGGTGGGGCTTCGGCTTTCTGCCCTGGGCCTCGGCAAGTTCAATGCTGGCCCTGCTTGGCAAACCCCCTGAAACCTGCTTGCGGTCCCCGAACACCTGGTTGAGAACCACTGATCTAGACCAGTGGTTCCCAAACTGGGGTTCGTGAACCCTTGGGGGTTCGTAAAATGTATCAGGGGGTTCTCAGAAAAAAAATTCTGTAATGGCGGACAGAGCCGTCCCTAGGGGACCCAGGGCACGGGGGCCGGCAGCCCCAGCCTCATGACCATGACTTCCTGGCAGAACAAGTTTAAGCTTTGTTGTAGTCGTGTGTTGTTTGCCTGGACTGCTCATGACCCGAATGCTTGTGGGAGGAACTCTTTATGTGAGTTGGCTTCTTAAATACCTTCATGCTGTTTCAAATCTGGTAGTCCTTGATGAAACATGTCGGAGGCTTAATCGAAGTGATATGAGCTACAGAAGTGAACTCTTGGAAGAATGTTGCAGTTTTCCTAATGTAATGATAAATAATGAAATGATTAATAATGTAATAATAAATAGTGTGTAATAAGCGTGTCATAAAAAAAACAAATGATTTCCAAGATCACTGCTTCTATAATTTATGCTCAGTAAGAGAGAAAATCCCTGGAAATATTCATTTTTAGGAGGGGGTTCGCAAGATTTGATATTTTCATGAAAGGGGTTTGCGGGCTGTTAAAAGTTTGGAAATCACTGATCTAGACCAGAACCCATCGTTCATTTCTATGTAAGGGCACTGAGGGCCTATCTACCCATTCCCAGTCCTGCTCATTTGAACCAATCAGCACTCTTATCCCTCCAGCTCTTAATCCAGATGTCTCAGTTCAGTAGCTTCTTGGACATTCAATGCTTTCACTTGAACTGATGGCTTTACAAGCTACTGGCCCTGTTGGGATGACGTTGGGAGTCATTAAGTACTTAGAACGGACAGACAGCTACCCTGATGGCTCAAGAGAATTTTCCAGCAAAGTCTGAAGAAAATTGTTCAAACTGTTTTCAAGTTATAAGTGGTTAAAAATTAACCTATGAAACTTTGATTTGCATGTAACATTTATTTGTCTTCCTCAGGTTTGTTATTACTTCAGCCAATTTTCCTCATCAAATTAATTCATTCATTGGTTATATTTGAAGAAATTAGGCCGTAATTAAGCAAATTTATTAACATTTTGGGTATAATTGTAGTGTAGGGGTGTGTGTGTGTGTGAGAGAGAGAGAGCAGTTTGCCCCCAGTGGCTGGGACATGAATATTCTTCTATATTTCAGTTAGTGAAGGCTTAAGTTTTCCTGCTTGCAGTTTGTGTAGTTTATCTAAGAATTGTGTTGTGTGTTTTGAAGAAGTACATTTTTTACGGAATGGATCTCAATTTTTTTCTCTGGGAAGAATGAAGAAAATTCTTCAAGCTGTTTCTGAGCTACAGGTCATTAAAAGTACCCTGAGTCTGGAGCCACCCAGTTAGGTTTGTGTAATGATCAGTGCAGTCAGCACCTCCACCAATAGGTTAAGCTGTATCTTTGCTTAGTGTTAAGCTGTTGTCTTGTTTTGATATTATGTTGTTGTCTTGGTTTGGAGAGGGAAAGTGAGACATAGAAGTTAAGTCCTGCCTGTGTGTGTTGGAGTTGTCAGTTGCTGTGTCCCAAAGTATCCTTCGATTTCTGTAAGTGAATATTGCAGTTGCAAGTAGGATTCCATTATAAGTCTTACATGGCACAGGGAAAGGTATTTTTGAGTTGTTTTTTTATTCAGCTCTGCTTACACACAAACTCATGCACGTGTTTTATGTAAGGTGAGTTCTTTAGGTTTGGGGTGTATTGCAAAGAATCATCTCACTAATCCAAAATCCTTAAGCCTGCCCCATGCAGTCATGGTGGACAGTCGTGTTTTGTGAGCATCAGCACTGGAAATTGACTCACAGCGCTGCCCTGAAATGCTAACGCCAGCTCTTCCACTGCATGGTAAATATGGGTGAGCATTGGCTTTTGACAGCTATAGAATGCTGCCAACTTAGCTTCCATTATAACCATATGCTTTTCCTTACTCATAACTTTTTCAAAGCTTTTTTCTCTAAGGCCAGAACTTTCAGTCTCAGCTAAAGCTGAATTTTTGGGGAAAATCTGCAGAGCCATTTGTGAGTTATATGAGCAGGGGAAAACGTACTGTTCCTGTTTTAAAAGTAAGGGGGAGTGAGGAAGATTGTGAACCAATTATTCAAGAAGAGTTGAACTTTAGACATCATGCTTCACATGTCATTACTTCTCAATCAGCAGTTGCATGTTAATTTTTTGTGGGAAGAATATAAGTAGTTATACAAGAATAACTGTCTCATATTTGAATATATACAGTCAGCAGTTTCTGTAGGGTTTTCTGTTTTGCACTGGTTTGCAGCACTGTGGATGTTTCGACTTCACAGTATTGTGTTGTGTTAGGCAACCCTTTAGTGTCAGTAGGAGTTTGTATATCTATAGCAGGGGTCGGCAACCTTTCAGTAGTGCTGTGCCGAGTCTTCATTTATTCACTCTAATTTAAGGTTTCGCGTGCCAGTAACACATTTTAACATTTTTAGAAGGTCTCTTTCTATAAGTCTATAATATATAACTAAACTATTGTTGTATGTAAACTAAATAAGGTTTTTGAAATGTTTAAGAAGCTTCATTTAAAATTAAATTAAAATGCAGAGCCCCCCGGACCGGTGGCCAGGACCCGGGCAGTGTGAGTGCCACTGAAAATCAGCACACGTGCCACTTTCGGCACGCGTGCCATAGGTTGCCTACCCCTGATCTATAGAGTGGTACAATTTAAAACCTTTGGGTTGCTCGGCAGACAACTGTAACATTATAGTGCACAGCTAGTACATCTTTGCGACTGCAAACTTCAAAAGAAATCAGGAACTGCATTAATTATGTTTTCAGTAGTAACTAACTCTGCCACAATGCACATGTCATACTTTTGATTTTACTGCTAGTGTGCTAAATGTACAGACTGAGATATTCTGTGTGCAAAGCAGCTGAGTTAATGTTATTGAAACCCAAGCTTTTCCATTTCCTGATCTTTTTCCGACCAAATTTGTAACTCCAATTATCTGCATTCTGTGTCCTGTACATATGTGGTGGTGATTGCTCTCTGTTAACTTGCAGAACTGTGTGTTAAGTTAAATTCATTACATGCTTCTTCAATTTATCAAGCTTCTTTGACTGCCTCACCTGCCCCTGCCCAATAATCTATCTCCTCCAGGACTACTTCTAACATTCCAAACTATTGAGCAGTTTCAAACAACTGCCATTTAAAAAAAAACAAAACATACAAGAAATGTTTTTCTTTCCCCCAAATGTGGAATTTCACCCTAATCTCCTTGGTTTTGGAAGACTTGCATAACTCATTTATGGCTACCAATGCAAAACTCATTGTGATAAAACTTTAATATCACACTGTACCATCATTACATATAATGGAATTAGCCAAGTTTTGCAAAAACGGGAGCCTAAGTTTAGGCTCCTAAATCCATAGTTAGGTATCTATTAGAGTAGCCTGATTTTCAGAGATGATAAGCACTAGCTGCTCCCATTGACTCCAATCAGAGCTGCTGGGTGTTCTGCATTTATGACTATTAGGTCACTTATTAGGGTGACTAATTATAAAATTAGGAACCTAGCTTTAGGAACCCAATTTTGAAAATATTGTCCTTTGTCTCCTTCAAGCCTAATCCTGTGAGTTGCTGAGTGCCATCAACTCTCACTGAAGTCAACTGGGGAGACTTCATATCTTGCTGGGTCAAGGGTCTGCTTACACAGATTCACACTGGTGTAAATCTGAAGAATGTATACATAAATTTCTCTTACATCCAAAAACGATTGTAAAAAACCATTAAGAGGGCAAAGTCAAGCACTCAGACGTTAGGAATGTTGCCGAAGCAACCTTTATTCAGCTCCTGTGTGACACACACACACACACAAAACTAGTGGTCAATATGGTATAAGCTTTTGGCTGAAGTGGTTAAACTCAGCATTTAAGGAAGCCTTTGGCAAAGGCAGGGGTAGAACCCAGTTCTCCAAGGAGGCATTCATCTTCCTCATTCATGAAAGTATCCTTTCTCTTCCTGCAGTCCCCTGCTTCATTTACCACCCACCTTCCAGCTTCTGCAAGCAACGAGGCAGGAGCAACAGCCTCATTTCCTCCACCATGTGGATCCATCCCTAGAGCATTCTGTCCTGTGTACTGAGTGAGGCGGGGAACCTGAGGAAAAATAGTATGTAACTATGTAATAAAAGACTGACACATTATGCATAAGCACACGGGAGCTGAATTAAGTTGCACGGGCAACCTTAATTCAGGTCTTTCCCAACTTCCGAGTGCTTGACTTTGCAGCCTTGACATTCTTTTACTGTAATTTTTGATGTAATTTCCTAATTTTAATTCTTATCATACAGACCCATATTGTAACAGCAAAGTTTGGCTCTTTAGATGCACAGTCCTTTTACCCTTGAGCTAACGGAGTAACTAGTAGCCGTAGTAGGCTTTTATCCTCTATGTGAACCACCCACTGTAGGGGGATGAGACACACACTTTGCCAGTAGGTTTCACAGCAATTTGCTGACAGCAGAGGAATGTAGAGTCCCGGAAGTCTTGGGTTCAGTTCCAGATTCTGCAGAGGAGTGTTTCTAGTGGTCAAAACTGTTCTGTTCCTCTGACCACAACCTTTTTCAATCCCCGTCCCTATCCAGCTTCCATCACCAGACCCCTACCCCCTTAGTCCCTGGCTAAGGGGGAGGGATAGCTCAGTGGATTGAGCATTGGCCTGCTAAACCCAGGGTTGTGAGTTCAATCCTTGAGGGGGCCAGTTGGGGATTGGTCCTGCTTTGAGCAGGGGGTTAGACTAGATGACCTCCTGAGGTCCCTTCCAACCCTGATATTCTATGATTCCTATCAAAGCCCCCAGTTCCTGCCCTCTTTCACTTTGCTCCTATCCACCAGCCCACACCAGATCTTGTCCCTCCTCCTCTGCTTCTGCCTCACCCTCTTGACTCCTGAAACACCACTCTGGCCCTTTTATACAGTGTAAACTAAGGGCTGGAGATGGAGTGAGAATCTCACCAAATATTTATATTGGGTAGGGGCCATATTCTGTTCTTAGTTGCACCAGTGTAAATCCAAAGAAGTTCTAACAGATTCACCCTGGTGTAACACGGAGTAGGATTACATAGAACAATTAGACCATCTCTAGTTGGATAGAATCAGTCGAGTAATATAGGCAGAGCTGCTAGACCCAGGGCTGGCTCCAGGCACCAGCTTAACAAGCAGGTGCTTGGGGCGGCCCCTCGGGAGAGGGGCCGCACATCCAAGTATTCGGCGGCAATTCGGCGGAGGGTCCCTCACTCCCGCTCGGTGCGAAGGACCTCCTGCCGAATTGCCGCCGCAGATCGCGATCGCAGCCTTTTTTTTTTTTTTGGCTGCCTGGGGTGGCAAAAACCCTGGAGCCGGCGCTGGCTAGACCCACCTCTAGTTAAGTTTGCCTGACACTTCCCATTGTAAGACCCTGTTTTCAGTTGTTTCTAACGCTGACAAACTTTAACTGTTTGGTCTGAAATTTCCAATACTGGGTTTGTGCCTCAGGCTGAATTTTTGTTTTTTGTTTTTTATTTTTGGAAATGTTCACCAAAAACAGTTCAGCCATTTCCAAGAACAAAACCAGGGGAAAATGCAGTATTTACCCACGTTATAAAAGTTCTTACGCCTGCTTCGTTAAGACGTTCGAGCCCCCTTTACACTACTGAAAGGACTAGAGCAGTGTAAAGGGATCCTCCCCCATATCCGGCTTGGGGAGAATTCCTCCAGTGCAAGAACTGCACAAGACTGCTTTAAGGTTGTGTCCTAAGGACCCCCCCTTTGCAAACCCTGGCGTAGGGGTATGTGCTGGAGGCAGGGGTACGTGTTGGGGACAGGGCTGCAGCATTCCAAGCAACTCAGTGGCCCATAGGGAAATCTGAGGAGGCTGCTGTAACTTAGGCAGGTCCCTGAGGCTGTCTAAATTATATTAATGGCCTCTCCGGCCCCCAGAGCAACCCAGCATCAGGAGGGCACAATTTTGGCTTAAAACAACCTTATATTCTCTTCCCCTGGGGCTGTGACTCAGGAGTATGGGAGAATATACTCCTATGTTACACCTATTTTTATGCAGGCTGACCAACTCTCAGTGAAGTTGATTGGGGTCTTTCCAATTACCACAGTGGGAGTGGGTTGAACCCTTCAAGTCAAGGGAGTTACATCTGGCCCAGAGCACTACATGATAACCACAGTGTTCACTACCACAATTGATGTAATAGAGTATGCATATTTTAAAGTTGGCACTGACATTTCTCCTGCCTAAATCTTGGCATATCTGTAGAAAATATCTGATAGATTGGAAAAAAGAAAATCCATTCCGCTTCTTTCTTTCTGTCTGTCTGTCTGTCTGTGACGGGGTAGTCCCTCCCCGCACTGGCCCCAGCGGCGCCAGGCCCGTGGCTCTGNTGAGGCTGTAAAATTCAAACCCGGGTTTGAGAGTCACCACCCAGAAAATAAACTGTATGAGAGACTGCAAATACTGAAATAATTGTGGTTTTGTTTTTACCCTGTCCTTGGAGGACTAAAGGAAGGGTGTAACAAGGGATGTGATGTTTTTCTGTGACTTCTTATGCTTATTACAAACTGCTTCAAAGCAAAAGATAGTGTTGCATGCATGTGTTTCCTGTTCTTACTACAGCATGCTCCACTAGTGCCATGGATTTTGGGGTCCAGAACAGGCTATTAGATATTAGATTTTCAACAGCACTCAGTGTTCACCTAACTTGGATCCCTTAGTCAATAGTAAAACTACAAGTTTTATTATTTACTGCAATAGGAGCAGAGGAAGGGAAATGCTGAGCACTTTTGAAAATCTCATCCCAGGATTCTTGGGTCAGATTCTATTCTCATTTACATGGATGCTATTTCCATTCACGTCGGTGAGGGCAGGCTTTGACACTAAAAGAGTGCAAGCATTTGAAATGCAATAATATGAGGTACTACCTTGGCTCCTTTGGTATTCTGCATTTTTATCATCTTATTATAACACTGTTTTCCCTGCAGGGTGCAGAATACATTGCTGAGAAACTAAAATACCCATGAAAATGAGCCAAAGAAAATACCGAATGTTGAGATGGATATAATAGCACAAGAACAGCTTTAACTCAGATAGCATATGAGACATTAAACCCTTAATACGTTGTGCCTGTATTTAAATGGCAGTCATTCCCACTTGTAAATAACTTCAAGGCTCTGTGATGCTAATCAAGAAAAATAATCATGAATAAAGCAAGAATGTCTCTCCAAGGCTTTGGCCCAATGAGGTGAAAAAAGCAGAGAAAGATAAGGTGATTCCCACTTTAGGGTAGTGTTTGAGATGTATATTGGTATAGTTCTGCCTTAATTATGCAAGTGCCTGCTTTTATGGTTTTATCACAACCAGTGCTGGCAGAATACTGCTAAGAGGTGATTAGAAACTTTCATGAGTGTTGAAGCGGTCCTCAGTTTGACCATGCTCATGATTCTTTTTATCTGACAGACATGAACATTGGTTCAAATGGGTTTTTGTTCACACTAATGATGGAGAATAGCTGTACTTCATACAGATATCTCTATTTGCATGTAAATAAGGTTATTCATGTATAAACAAGAGTATTCTTCATTCGCTATTTTTAATTCATGTCTAAGACATTTCAGTGAGCAGAAATAATGACATCCCCACAGAAAGAGCACAGTCACACACCATACAGGACAAATAGTGAATGGAAATATTCAAATTCACTTCAATGGGAATTGGATTGAGGCCTATTAGAAAAGTCAAAGTGAGCAAAAAAAAAAAATAGGCTTACATTTGTCCACAAGCTATACATTGAACAACTGTGAATAATGGATATATAGTATTAGTATAAGAGAGACAAGGTGAGATAATATCTTTTACTGGACCAACTTCTGTTGGTGAGAAAGACAGGCTGTCAAGCCAGAACAGCTCTTCTTCGGGTTTGGGAAAAGAACAACCAGTGTCACAGCAAAATGCCAGGTGGAACAGATTGTTTAGTATAAGTAGTTAGCACATATTGTAAGGGACCATTCAAGGTAGAGTGGCCCATTAACACATCTGAAGTCAAAGGACAAGGGGGGGGGGGGAGTTAGTGGGTTACAGATTGTTGTAATAAGCCATAAATCCAGTGTCCCTATTCAGTCCATGATTTTTGGTGTCTAGCAGAGTAACGAATTTAAACTCTCAGGCTCATCTTTTGAAAGTGCTGTACAGAATTCCTTTGAAGATGAGGACTGAGAGGTCAGATATACAGCAATCACTCTGAGAAGAGTTCACCCGCAGTTGATATGGTATTTTTGTCTTATCATTTTCCTGTGTGGGTTCATTGAAAAGCATAGTGATAGTCTGGTTTTCCCCACATAATTGGGGCATTTAGTGCACTGAATGAGGTACACCACATGTTGAGATAGGCATGTGTAGGATCCATAGATCCTGAAAGGTGTGTTGTGGGGAGTGTTGATCATTGTAGCATAGAATCATAGAAGATTAGGGTTGAAAGAGACCTCAGGAGGTCATCCAGTCCAACCCCCTGCACAACGCAGGACCAACCCCAACTAAATCATCCCAGCCAGGGCTTTGTCAATCCGGGCCTTAAAATCCTCTAAGGATGGAGATTCCACCACCACCTTAGGTAACCCATTCCAATGCTTCACCACCCTGCTAGTGAAATAGTTTTTCCTAATATCCAACCTAGACCTCCCCCACTGCAACTTGATACCATTGCTCCTTGTGCTGTCTTCTGCCACCACCGACAACAGCCGAGCTCCATCTCCTTTGGAACCCCCCTTCAGGTAGTTGACGGCAGCTATGAAGGCAGTTGAAGGCTGCAGTGGAGATATGTCGGCAGGTTTTGCATCTGTTGTTCTGGCAGGTCTGGTGTCCTTTTGAGTTGGTGTGTCCTTGTCTGGGGGGAGTTTGCTTCTGATGATGAGCTTGGAGAGGTTGGGAGGTTGTTTGAAAGCCAGAAGTGGGGGTTCAGAAAAGAGGTGGGTTTTTTTCCAGGATGTGGTGCTCATCAAGTATGGGTTGTAGTTGTTTGATGATACCCCATATGGGTTCCAGTGTGGGGTGGTAGTTGACAGCTAGGGGTGTGCGGTCAGAGGGGTATCATAGGGTATTTGGGTGGCCTGCTCCATAATGCGATCTACTTCTCTGGTGGAGTGTCCTTGTTTGGTGCAGTTTTGAGTGTGTTAATGTCTATATCCCGGACTTTCTCCCTAGAGCAAGTTCTGTTGTATCTGAATGCCTGGCTGTAGATCACAGATTTCTTGTTGTGTTTGGGGTGGTTACTGGATCTATGAAGATAGGTGTGGTAATCCATGAGTTTCTTGTTTATGGTTACCTGTAGCTATATCATATGAAGTCATATACGTGTTACTCATGTTGCTAGTATTACTTGAAAATAGTGACTCACTTATATGTATGCAAATTTCTATATCAGTATTTGACTATTTCTTCTGACAGATCACTGAGTTTCTTCTTCCTTTGTATTATTTGCATTACTAGGTGGTACAAAGCTTTGCGTTAAATACTGCAGTGTTATAGTATTGTGCATTTTGTACAGCAGAATTGCATATCATGTTTGGATTCACTAAAGGAGGCAGAGCCATGCATGCATCTTTTATTGCTAATTTAATTTTGTAGTGTCCAATATAAAGCGCCGAGGTATTGTCTCAACCCATCTGTAACTATGAAGTCAGTGGAGCTACACCAGCAGGGAAACTGGCTCATTGGCATAATGGCAATTGAATTGTGAAGGACAAAGGCATTTTCTCACAGTTCCTAGTCCGTAACAAGTAATTTTCTGTTTAGAATAGTGTTTTTCTCCCACAGGGTGTCATTTAGTAGGCAATCGAGTGGTATTCATTTTCCACACGTATACACTTAAGAATCAGCTCCATTGCTACAAGATACCAAATGTTCACTCAAACGAATAGTGTTGTTTAGAAGAGGTCGCTGCTTCAGTGAAGAACTGCATGTAAAACCATATTAATTAAAAGGCCAACTAATAAACAAAATTAATCTGAGGTCATCATATACCCAGGACCCTACCAAGGATAAATAGAGCTTTTTTAGCCATACAAATGGGGATTTGGCCACTGAAGCAAGTATAACAACAACAACTTGGCAGACCTCTCCTCCAGTCTTATCCACCCCTGCATGAAGACATGGGTTTTGTTTTTATACACGTACAGTCGAAGCTTCCATCTGGGCCACTCCTTTGCTATACCATCCAATTACCATGGGCCTGGCTGCTTCAAATACATGCTTATTAATACATATCTGTGTAGGACATAGATGCTTCTTGTGGAATACACACTTGAGGTCAAATGTGCTCCCTCTCCACCCCCACTCCCATCTCCTCAGATACACAGTGCCCAAAATGCTGCAGTGGCCAACCGTGATGCTGGGGAAGGCATCTCTGGGGAGTATACAGTTCCAATCAAATTCCAGTTAAACTTTAGCAGGCGCACACATTCGGTTTTATTGCATGTTTACTGGGAAGAAAAAGCGAGGTGCTGTGAGTCTCTGTTTCTAAGAGGCCACTCCAGCTAGGCAGAGGGTGGCCCTCGGAAAATACTGTTTATGTGGACTGGGATAGCCTGGGAATCCTCCATGGATATCTCTAGGAAACTTTCATGGAGGTACTCTGCAATCTTTTGCAGAAGGTTTTTGGGGAGGGCAGCCTTATTTCTTCCAGCATGGTAGGACACTTTCCCATGCAACTTCTGAATTAATTCTGCTGGCATCATGGTGGTACACAGCATAGCAGCATAAGGACCGGGTCTATACACAGACATTTGCAGCGTCTCCTCCCTTTCTGCCTTTGTTACCCTCAGGAGACTGATATGACATAGGGTCACCTAGGGGAAACAGGGGAAGTTTTCATTAAAAGTGCTTGAACAACAAACAATAGAGCATGTAGATTCCTCCCCACTCCCCCCCCCAATTTCGGATCACCAAACCACGCTGCCACTAATGTGCCTTTAATGTGCTCAGCATGGATTGGCATGTAGTTCAAATGGCTGATGGGGAGTTGGGGTAGGCTTCCTGTATTTTTCTCTCACCCTCCCAGAGGCCCCCCATAACTACCCACAATGCACTGCTTTGTGCATCGATGCAGGCGCTACTCGTGAGGACGCACTCCATAGAGACAGACAAGGTCAGCTCCCACACTGCTGTCCTGGGCAACACAGTATGGGGAGGAGGTGAGCAGCCCTCAGTGGTGAAAACAGGTTAAGGACTATTTAGAAAAGCTGGACATGCACAAGTCCATGGGTCCAGATCTACTGCATCCGAGGGTGCTGAGGGAATTGGTTGATGTGATTGCAGAGCCAGTGGCCATTATCTTTGAAAACTCATGGTGATCGGGGGAGGGGTCCCGGATGATTGGAAACAGGCAAATATATGCCCATCTTTAAAAAAGGGAATAAGGGGAACCCGGGGAACTACAGACTAGTCAGCCTCACCTCAGTCCCTGGAAAAATACTGGAGCAGGTCCTCAAGTAAATCATTTTGAAGCACTTGGAGGAGAGGAAGGTGATCAGGAACAGTCAACATGGATTCACCAAGGGCAAGTCATGCCTGACCAACCTGATTGCCTTCTATGATGAGATAACTGGCTCTGTGGATATGGGGAAAGCAGTGGACGTGATATATCTTGACTTTAGCAAAACTTTTGATACGGTCTCCCACAGTATTCTTGCCAGCAAAGTTAAAAAATTATCAATTGGATGAATGGACTATAAGATGGCTAGAAAGCTGGCTAGATTGTTGGGCTCAATGGGTAGTGATCAACAGCTCGATGTCTTGTTGGCAGTTGGTATCAAGCGGAGTGCCCCAGGGGTCGGTCCTGGGGCCAATTTTGTTCAATGTCTTTATTAATGATCTGGATGATGGGATGGATTGCACCTTCAGCAAGTTCACATATGACACTAAGCTGTGGGGAGAGGTAGATATGCTAAAGGGTAGGGATAGGGTCCAGGGTGACCTATTGAAATTGGAGGATTGGGCCAAAAGAAATCTGATGAGGTTCAACAAGGACAAGTGCAGAGTCCTGCACTTAGGACGGAAGAATCCCATGCACCGCTACAGGCTGGGGACCGACTGGCTAAACAGCAGTTCTGCAGAAAAGGACTTGGGGATTACATGGATGAGAAGCTGCATATGAGTCAGCAGTGTGCCCTTGTTGCCAAGAAGACTAACAGCATATTGGGCTGCATTAGTAGGAGCATTGCCAGCAGATCGAGGGAAGTGATTATTCCCCTCTATTAGGCACTGGTGAAGCCACATCTGGAGTACTGCATCCAGTTTTGCTCCCCCCCTCCTCCCCCCCCACTACAGAAAGGATGTGGACAAATGGGAGAGAGTTCAGCGGAGGGCAACAAAAATGATCAGGGGGCTGGGGCATATGATGAACTGGGCTTATTTAGTCTGCAGAAGAGAAGGGTGAGGGGGGGATTTGATAGCTGCTTTCAACTACCTGAAGGGGGATTCCAAAGAGGATGGAGCTAGGCTGTTCTCAGTGGTGGCAGATGACAGAACAAGGAACAATGGTCTCAAGTTGCAGTGGGGGTGGTCTAGGTTGGATATTAGGAAACACTATTTCACTAGGAGGATGGTGAAGCATTGGAATGGGTTCCCTAGGGAGGTGGTGGAATCTCCATCCTTAGAAGTTTTTAAGGTCAGGCGTGACAAAGCCCTGGATGGGATGATGTTGGTCCTGCTTTGTGCAGGGGGTTGGACTAGATGACTTCCTGAGATCTCTTCCAACCCTAATCTTCTATGATTCTATGAATGAGCATTTTGTTGTCACGCACAATCGACATAATTAATTCAGAGGCTCGAGGTCGAATTACATAAAGTTGACTTTATTTTGTAGTGTAGACATGCCCTTACATAGACCCACTGGTCTTCAGTGGATTTGCACAGATAAAACTGGAACTTGCTGCTGCTCCAGAAGGAGTAGAATCCACAGCTCACTCTCTCTTAGCTGGGCTGGCTCTGCAGGATTTGTGGTGTTAAAGTCAGCAGACACGATGACTCTAATGCACACAGGGGAAGATCTGTGGAGTACAAAGGAAGCATTTTTACACATGGTCACTAAGTCTACACAGCAAAGAAAAACCTGCGGCTGGCCTGTGCCAGTCGATTCGGGCTCATGGGGCTCAGGCTGTGGAGCTGTTTCATTGCTCCGTAGACTTCTGGTCTTGGGCTGGAGCCTGAGCTCTGGGACCTTCCACCTTGCAAGGTCCTAGAGCCTGGGCTCCAACCTGAGAGCAGATGTCTGGATAGCAATGAAACAGCCCTGCGAGCCCAAGTTGGCTGGCACAGGCCAGCTGCAGGTGTCTAGTTGCTATGTAGACATACCCAGAGTTAAACTCCATTTTGAGTGCCATTTTCTAGGGTGACCGTCATCGCCTTCTCCATCTGCTCAGCAACCAGAGAAGGAGAGGACAATTTGCCACCTACAAGAAGAATCCCCAGCTCGCAGTCTTGCTACAGCTGCTTCCAATAAGAAGTGAAAATAAATGGTCTCTTTGCAGCTGGCAGTGCTCATTACAATCATAGTTTTGGTTTGTAGTAAACAACAAATTTCAATAACCGTTTTGATGTTTTTGATGAACTCTTTCAAAAAAAATTGTAAAAAGACCTTTTTTCATGGAAATTGAAATATTTTGATAATATCTACAGTTTCTTGCAAAATAAATAATTTAAAAAAATCCACCATTTTTCATCAAACATTTATTTGAAAAATTTCTACTAGCTGTCAGCTCTGTCTAAAACTCATTGAGATTAAAAGGAAAAAATATTTTGCCAGGCATCTCCTGTTATAGTGAAACTCAGATTATGTGGCCCAAATTTGCCCCACTGAAGTTAATGGGACTTTTGCCACTGACTTTGGTGGGACTGCAATTTGGGTAATTGTGATGAGGTTTCTTTGGTTAAGAAAAGCATTGGGTCCAAGTGTAATTGGCTCATTTGAAGGAGAGTCTGAAAATCAGTTTCCCTCAACAGGATCCATTCTTTGTGATGACCTAGATTATATGTTTGAGGGGAAAAAATACTGCTGCTAAGGACTTTGTTTTCACATTGGACTCTATATAAGGCTGGGTTCATAACATTTGGAAATAATAAAACTGAATTCATATCCTGAAACTGAGAAATATGGACTCTAAATTACCATTTTGTTAGGCTGAAGGCCTTTCAGTACGCCAGCCAATACCTGTTGCTATTGAAACGACCCAGTAAACATCATTTAGGTCCAATGACGTTGTCCCCTCTTGATATATGCTTCACTCTTCAGCTGCTGCAGCGAAACTCTATGGTATATGTGGCCCTTTGTGATGATTTTATACAGTTTTTCATAACCTCTAACGGGTTCATGCACAATAACAAATTCAGTTCAGAGCCAGGGAAATCTAGTAATCCCTCCCTGGGCTTCCCAGTGTGGATTACGGATCATTTCCACTTTAATAGGGTTTGATGTAGTAATAATCTTTTCTTGCAAAGAATGTTCCCTCACTGTGTGTGGATGTGGAATAGAAACAACCAAACTGTGCAGCCCTGTCTGGACTAAGGTGGAGGAGCCAAGAGACAATTTAGGGGAAATTGTTTGCAAAACAAGGGCTTAAAGATAAAATACAACTATGCTCATTTCTCCCCATTTACAAAACAAATCCCACACTGCAGCCTATTGTAGGAATCCCCATATTACTGGCAGCCACAGTAAAGAGAAAATGGGGTTCTTTTACCCCCTCGAGACAACAAACATATTTGTAATATATGATAATGTCTCTCTCTATTCTACACCTGGTCCAAAAATTTTCAAAAAGTTTTTTGTTTAAAAATCTTTTTTTATGTAAATTGATTTTTTTAATAGCGAATTATCAGTATTTTTTATAATTTTCCATTTTGTGCCAACTTTTATTTAATTTACTTTTTTTATCATTTATCTTCTTTATATTTGCAAATAAAGTGTTTGGGATTTGTGTGTGTGGGAGAGAGAGAATTTGATACAATTTTGAAATATATTTCCAACAAAGTTGCACTATATAACTTAGCCCTGGTACCTGAAGTCAACGTACTTAGATCGACTTACCGTTGTGTCTTCACCGCGGTGAGTCGACTGCTGCCGCTCCCCCGTCAATTCTGCTTGTGCCTCTCGCGGCGCTGGAGTACAGGAGTCGACGGGAGAGGGCTCGGGGGTTGATTTATTGCGTCTAAACTAGATGCGATAAATCGATCCCCGCTGAATCGATCACTGCCCGCCGATCCGGCGGGTAGTGTAGACATACCCTAAGGTGACTAGTCCAAAGCTACACAGTAGCAAAATGGTGGGGGGGGGGGGGGGGAGAAAAGGAATTTCCCCCATTTTTGGTTTTCATTGTTTTGCCCTTTATCACTTTTTAAAATCAGTTTGTTACTTTACGACTAGCCACCTTAATCAGATGTGTGTTTCGAAAAAATGTATTTCAATTTTTCTAAAAGAATGGATTTTCAAAGATTTCACGTTGAAAATGAAAATAAATGATTTCAATACATTTAAAGAAACAGTATATCAAACATCTATTTATGAGACAAGAAACATTGTAACTAAAGTCGCTGATGAAAAAATCACTAAATATATTGAAAAATCAAAAACACTTTAGTTTTAATTAACGAAATGAAAATAGGTTAAAAGAAGACTAAGGTTGCAAAGTCAAGCACTCAAAAGTTAGGAAATGCCCAGGCAACCTTAGTTCAGCTCCTTTGTGGATATGCATTATGATAGTCTTTTATTACGCGATCCTAGAAATCCATGTGCTGTGAAAAAATGCAGAATTTGTGTTATGACAGAGAATTTTTAGATTTTGTGAAAAAATAAAAACGTACAGTGGAATGCTGTGCCACCAGCACACACACAGGAATATGGGAAATTGATGCTGTCAGTCCCAAGTGTCAGGGCTCCCGCTGTCAGATTTCATTTTAATCTTGGAAAAACATAGATTTTTATGCTTTTTTTTAATCGGCGAATTTGGGGTTTTTTATCACGGAAAACACAGATCCCTGATGATCACAGACTATCTTTTCCACAGGATCTCTGCCTTCTTCAATGAATGGGTAATTGTTCAGTATTTCTTGTTATCCTCCTCATTCAGTGTGTGTGTGGCCACAGGCATGTTTATAGAACTTTTTAGCATGTTACTGAATTTTGGTTTCACTCAATCGAAACAATGTAATTCTTTGTAATACAGCTCCAATCGATTTCAGTTCCTGTGAACACTCAGAGTATGTCTACACTGCAGCTAAAAACTACGAGGTGATAGGGTCCCAGAGCTTGGGCTGCAGCCTGAGCCAAAATGTCTACACCACAGTAAAACAGCCCCTTAAGTCCGAGCCACAGGCCAACTGTGGGTGTTTAATTGCAGTGTAGACATGCTCTCAGTAGATCTACAAATCTGGCCCCAGGTGTTTCACATTGGGCACCCAGAAAATTTGGAAAATATAATTAGTAGCCACCTGTGAAAAGTTATGTTTAAATGACTTGGCCAACATCACACATAATGTATGTAGCAGAGGCAGAGAGAGAATCCAAATCTCCAGCGTACAGTTGGGTGGGAAAGGGTCCCTCAAATATTTTTGAGAGTTCAAAATTTGTTCCCATCTTAGGTCAGGAAGAAAAGTGAAAAATCTCAACTATTCAGAAACTTGAAAAACTGGTATTAGTGGTGGTTGTTGTTCAGGTCAATCCAGATGTTTCATTTTGATTTCAACGTTTTTTCCTTTTTGTAACCTTTTTTTTTTTTTTAGTCTAACTGACTTAAATTTCTATGAAATTCATTTTGAATTGAAAAACTGGAATTTTTCATTTGTGAAATACCCGAATGAAATGTTTTGACAATATCATTTTTTCAACTTTTTTTTTAAGTTGGGAGATTTACCGAATGAAAGACTGCATCATAATTCGGCCTCCTTGCGCCTATGGATCAGGAGGTGCAGCACAGAGCTCTCAGCCCTGGGGAGGAGGGGAGGGGAGGCAGATGAGGTGTCGTTAAAGGTCCCTTGCACCTTCCTGCTCTGGGGGTTGGAGAGACCTCAAGCATAATTTCAATAGACCTGGGGGCCTGTAAGTTACAGCAGCCTCCCCAGCTTCCCTATGGTCTGCAGCACTTCCCAGATTCTCCACAGCAGTGTGCGCTGTGGCCCCACCCCAGCACATTCTTTACACAAGGGCTTGGGAGTACCGTGGAGAACAACCTTCTAGCTGCCTCCACGGTGTCTGCGCCAAGGGAATCCTCCATTATGCTGATCTGGTCCTTTTACCCAGTGTGGAGGTGCCACAGTGTAGTTATACGTCTAGACTGTCAAATCTTTGGGGCAGGGAGGTTCTGTTTCTATATATATATATACACAGTTCCCAGCACAATGAGACCCCGATCCTGACTGTTGCTTTTGGACACTGTAGTTGTTTGTAATACTAGCAACAAATTCTATCAAAACGAGAGTTGTTCCTGGAATGCAAAGTTTGGATAGGGATCTATGGTTCAGGGAAAGTGGAGGGGGTGGAGATTTGGGAGTCAGGCCCAGCTCGGGGGGGGGGAGAAGCCCTTAATAAAACCAAGAGCAACATGACAAAATAAATGCATATCTGTGCAGGAGCAGAAATAAAAACTAGAATCCACCCCACTAGCCACTTCCCAAACACACAGCAAATAAAACAGCTCCAGTGGCTCCTGGTTACTAGTACCAATCTTCCCTATTATTCCCTCACACAGCATAGACACTGAAATGAAACAAAACTGCCTTGCTTCTCTTCTGGAAGGATGGCACAGATGTCCTCTGGTGGTGTCTATTGAAGCCACAACATACATCCTATTGCTCATCTAGATGAGACATGCCTGTGTCCTAAGAGCTAAAAACAGGCAAATGAATAGATTTGTTTTTTCTGGATTGCTTTACAATATATGTTCCTTGCTCAACAAACAAAAATAAATGAGATCTTGGTGTTGCTCATTGTGAAGCCGGCAAGTAAAATACAGAATAATGTTTGTCTCCTTTTAATTACATTTTTATGGTAAGATAAGGTGCTTGGACGCTACAGTAGTGAGAATTAGATAAGTACCTAGGCCAGGGGTCGGCAACCTTTCAGAAGTGGTGTGCCGAGTCTTCATTTATTCACTCTAATTTAAGGTTTCGCGTGCCAGTAATACATTTTAACGTTTTTAGAAGGTCTCTTTCTATAAGTCTATAATATATAACTAAACTACTGTTGTATGTAAAGTAAATAAGCTTTTTAAAATGTTTAAGAAGCTTCATTTAAAATTAAATTAAAATGCAGAGCCCCCCGGACCAGTGGCCAGGACCCGGGCAGTGTGAGTGCCACTGAAAATCAGCTCGCGTGCCGCCTTCGGCACACGTGCCTTAGGTTGCCTACCCCTGACCTAGGCTGAGAGAATGCTGACCCTCAGTTAGGTGGAACTATGACATTGTATACCAGCTGAAGATCTGCCCCTTAAAATCTACTTCAAGTACTCCGCAATGGTCTGATCCAGCAAAGGAATGCAAGAGAGATTTAGGTTAGATATTAGGAAAAACTTTGTAACTATAAAGGATAGTTACATACTGGAACAGGCTACCTAGGAAACATGTGGAGTCCCCGTCATTGGAGGTTTTTAAGAACAGGTTGATAACAGGTTCATCTGTCAGGGATGGTCTAGGTATACTTGGTCTTGCCCCAGCATAGGAGGATGGACTAAATGACCTCAGCCGAGGAGGATGGTCCCTTCCAGCCCTACATTTCTATAATTCTCTGTGCTGAGTTTTGCTCTTAGGAATTGTCCCATTAAAGTCAATGAGACTATTCACATGAGTAAAATTAAGTAGGTGCATAAAGTGCTAGCAGGATTTGGGCAGAAATCTGCTGTTTGAGAAGAGATGCAGTTTCCCATAAAACGATATGAGTTTGCAATATATTTTAAAAATTGTTTACCTTTGCTTAGGGAGGTTTTAGTGAAGCCATTTTAATCTCCATTAAAAAGCACTGAAAAAGAGAGAAGCAGTGCATCGAAGACTGAAAGAGGAGAATAATGCACATATTGTGTAAGTATAACAAACAAAAATGTTTCTCCATGTAAAATGTTGCTGAGATAAATATTGCCATGCTGACTAGATTCCTGGAGCAGAGACTCCAGAGATTCAGAAAATTGTAAGTTTCTCCATGTATGACCATCCCTATTCAAAGCAGTTAAACACATGCTTTATTTTAAAATTAAGCCTAAGCTTAAGTGCTTTGCTGAACTAAGCCCCTGGTTAAGAACGGAATGGAATTTGCTTTTATACAAAGTGTTTTGTACTTTGCTAGTACACAAAGAAAGGAAACTAAGTACTGTATTAATAGTGGAGGCCCTGTTGCAAATGGATCAGCCATTATGCACTTAACAATACACGAAAGCTCATGCTGCAAAATGTCTGTTAGTCTATAAGGTGCCACAGGATTCTTTGCTGCTTTTACAGATCCAGACTAACACGGCTCCCCCTCTGATACTTTGTTGAGAAGGAAAGTGCTCCAGAACACTGCGGTTGCCATCTGTTCTTTTTGAAAAGTGGCATGAGATCTTTAGGTATCATCTGGGCACATACTATAATATATGGAGATATACCTATCTCATAGAGCTGGAAGGGACCCTGAAAGGTC
This sequence comes from Platysternon megacephalum, assembly GCA_003942145.1. Lineage (NCBI taxonomy): Eukaryota > Metazoa > Chordata > Testudines > Platysternidae > Platysternon > Platysternon megacephalum. Next base: position 7,961,724 of record QXTE01000072.1, read on the forward strand.
ATTGAGTCCAGCCCCCTGCCTTCACTAGCAGGACCAATTTTGCCCCAGATCCCTAAGTGGCCCCCTCAAGGATTGAATTCACAGCCCTGGGTTTAGCAGGCCAATGCTCAAACCACTGAGCTATCCTTCCCCCCCACTGTACCAGAAATGGGCAGCTGGGATTTTGTTTTAACATCTTATTCAAAAGAGGGCACCCTTAATGTTCCAGAACTTTCCTGTACCAAGGAGTAGTGTCAGGATTGTGTATGAGTCCAAAATCCAGTGTGGGACTTGAACCTCTGATCTTCTGTTGCAGAATCAAAAGTAGCCCTTTTGACACCTTTATTTTCTAGTTGCACACCGTGAACTGCAATCAGAACTGGGTTAAATTCTATACTTCACCACCACACATAAGAAATGTTTTGTGAAATTTCATGATAATTTGGCCTGGGACAAACATTTACAATTTATCCTGAACAAACGTGGTCGCATTTTGCTCCATGACTTGAGCTGAAATCCAATTTACAACAGTGTTAAGAAGCTAGTAAAGTAATTTTCAATCTAAAAATTCTCCCTCCTATGACTGGCTTCTGGAGATGGTAACCTATGCATCTGACTACTGGCCTGATCCAAAACCCCTTCAGTGGGCTTTGGCTCAGACCCTAAGTCTAGGGTGACCAGGTTTTCAGCCGGAACACCCGCTCGAAAAGGGACCCTGGTGGCTCGGGTCAGCACCACTGACCAGGCTGTTAAAAATCTGGTCAGCGGTGCGGCAGGGCTAAGGCAGGCTAGTCCCTACCTGTCCTGGCTGGCACCACGCTGCGCCTTGGAAGTGGCCAGCAGATCCGGCTCCTAGGTGGGCGGGCCACAGGCTCTGCGCACTGCTCCCGCCCTGAGCACCAGCTCCGCACTCCCATTGGCCGGGAACTGGGAGGGCGGTGCCTGTGGGCGAGAGCGGCATGTGGAGCCTCCTGGCCCCCTGCCTAGGACCCGGGACCTGCTGGCCATTTCCAGGGCGCAGCGCAGTGCCAGGACAGGCAGCCTGCCTTAGCCCCACTGTGCTGCTGACCGGGAGCCACTGGAGGTAAGCCCAAGCCTCAACCCCCTGCCCCAGCCCTGAGGCCCCCCCCCAACCCAGAGCCCCCTCCTGCATCCCAAACCCCTCATCCCCAGCCCCACCCCAGAGCCCGCATCTCCAGCTGGAGCACTCACCCCCCCTGCACGCCAAACTCCTTCCCCAGCCCAGAGCTCCCTCCCATACCCTGAACCCCTCATCTCCAGCCACACCCCAGAGCACTCACCCCCCCTGCAGCCCCCTCCCACACTCCAAATCCCTCGGCCCCACCCCCCAGCCTAGAGCCCCCCCCCCACACTTCAACCCCCTGCCCCAGCCCAGTGAAAGTGAGTGAGAGTGGGGGAGAGCGAGCCACGGAGGGAGGGAGAATGTAGTAACGGGGGGGCAGGGCCTCAGGGAAGGGGTGGGGCTAGGGTGTTCGGTTTTGTGTGACTAGAATGTTGGCAATCCTAGCTAAGTCCCTGGCTCCATCCCAGACCTGCCACCAGGTTCTCTGGGCATCCCATTAGCAGACTAGAGCCAAGGGCCTCCAAACACACCAGATTGCTTACATATTGGGGAATGATCACAACCACAGGTGAGAAGATCCCTAATAAGGTTTTGGTGCTGGCTTATATTTTCCTCTGGCTCGGGCCTACAAAACCTAAAAGGCTTGAGGTTGCATGTTTCTTCCACACGATAAGGAAGAGAGTTCACAGGTAGAAATGACAGTTACTTGTTGAAATCACCTCCATAACGAGAACAACTTGAGGATGAAACATTGGTCATTGGTTTTGTCAGCCAAAGTATTTTTTTCCACACAACTGTAGGGGCCCAGTCCTGAAGTTCTTATTCACTTTATAGAAAGGCTCTTTGGGTAAATTAAGGCCCCACGCCCTGTGGATTCCCTTCTGGGATGGGCAGAAAGAGGCAGTACCCCTCTCTAGCATCATTTGTCCTGGTGCTTCTGAGGATGGTCAGGGATGTGTGCATGGGAAGAAGTGGATTGGGGAGTAGATGTGCTTCACTAAACCACATGTGGAGGTTTAGTACGGAGGAACTTTGCTGTTGGGGGGAGGGATAGCTCAGTGGTTTGAGCATTGGCCTGCTAAACCCAGGGTTGTGAGTTTAATCCTTGAGGGGGCCATTTAGGGAACTGGGGTAAAAATCTGTCTGGGGATTGGTCCTGCTTTGAGCAGGGGGGTTGGACTAGATGACCTCCTGAGGTTCCTTCCAATCCTGATATTCTATGATTCAGGGGAAAGGAGGATGATCTGGTGCCCCATGAATAAGGGGGGGATTCTTCTGTCTTATGATATGAGTGGATGCTTAGACAAGGAGGGTAAATCCTCTTTAGTAAGGCCAGGCTAGATTGCTAGCATGAAACGGTAGGTCGGGGTTGGACCTGCAGCTAGGGAGTGGTTGTGTTTTCTTTCTGGTTGTGATAGCATAGTTTACTTTCTTAGTAGGAAAGTGAATTGCTGAGGAAAAGCCCTTGCAGACTATGGCTCTTTCCCCACTGAGTCATTCCTCCAGTTTACATCCCGCCCCGGAGTCACAGCAGCAGAGTCTCAAGCAATGGGCCAATTTGAGGAGTGGCCACAGAGGCAGTGTGATGGCACAGCGTTACCACATGGATGGCCCTGGTCTGGTCTGGATTCCCTGAGACCCCCAAGTATTGGGAACTGAAACCCATGCTTTTACCTGAGGAGAGAGAGAACCCCACACACCCAGTGAAACAAAGGGGATCCTCTGGGAGTTTGCATTCCCTGCACAGGTTTTATCTGCACAGGGGATGAATTGGGCCTATGTTACAGACGAGTTGCCCAGGGCATTGAGCTGATCTGCCATGTCAGGGTTGTGTGTGAATGCTCTAGCTTGTAATGAGATGATATCCTTTCCCATTCAGTCTAACGTTAGCATGTCATTAAAACATGAACTCTTAACACGATAGGCTATAAAGGCTTCCTCTAAGTCCTGTGCTACTGTATGTTGGATCAAAGCCCATTGAGAATGTTCATTTGTGGGCTATCAGTGAGGTGTGTCTGTTGTGCCAATGCAGGTGTCCAGTACAAGCATTGAGCTACAAATCCTTATAACGTTTTTAGGCTTATGAGTGGAAAAAGGCAAATTTTTGCTCACAGTTCAATAAAATTGGGTCCACTTTTGCACACTGGTGGGTTTGGAATGAAAAACATGCAAATATTGGCATGCAAAACTTCCATTTCCTCTTTTTTTTTTTTTTGAAAAGGCAAAAACATACACAAAAAATAGTCACAAGACTCCGCAAGGGGTAAGGGAAATGAGGGGGGGATTGCTCGGTTGCATGAAACTGAGTAGAGGGCAGTGGCACTGAATACCGGCACTATTTTCCACAGGCGGTGGTGATTTTTAGCTGCTATCTCACTCCTGAGGGTAACACAGGCATAGAGAGCCCAACTGCTGCCGGTGTCCTGAAGCTACCCAGGCCTGTACGCCGTTAGCCTGTTTACTGCAATGGTGCTTTGCCAAAGTTATTGCCAATAGCATGGGAAAGTGTCCCACCTTGGAGGAAGGAATAAGGCCGCCATCCCTAGAAACCTTCAGGGCAGGATTACAGACTAACTACATGGAAGTTCAAGGGACATCCCTGTATACATATAAAAAAAAAGGCGCCATATGCCCCCTGCATCCCCCGCCTAACTCTAGAGGGGAATGAAAAGCAGGTAGCAATGCTACCTCTCTCTATTTTTCCGCTACCTCTTCTAGTATGAGTAAATTAATGAAAAATCTATACTTGGTGTGTAATTGGGAAATACATTTACACACTTACCCACGATTCCTTCCCCTGCATCAGGCTTGCCTGTGTTTGAGTGCTTTATTCTCATGGGGAATGCCCCATTCTTTTTTTTTTTTTAACTATTTTGGTAAGCTGGAGGCTTCTCTGCACCTTGAGGTCTTTAAATCACGATTTGAGGACTTCAATAACTCGGGCATAGGTTAGGGGTTTGTTACAGGAGTGGGTGGGTGAGATTCTGTGGCCGGTGTTGTGCAGGAGGTCAGACTAGATGATCATAATGGTCCCTTCTGACCTTAAAGTCTATGAGCTTTTCAACATTACAGACTAACACATAATATCCACATACCAGTCATATATTCTTTGCACCCTGTTTCTCCTTCCTTATATTGTATATATAAACAAGAACCCAATCTCCCCCCATAAATTAAAGCTAATACATGAAAATCCCAAAAGCTACATATTTTGTTCACCATTGTAATAACTGTAATACAATCTGCCTCCTGCAGTTAGTTTGCCTATGTTAGCCATGACAGGTTATTCTAATAATCATTTTATTCTACTTTCATGGCAAATGAGCTTCTATTGTTTCACATACATTTCATAGCTGATCAATATGCTAGAGATGCCAGTCGGTCTCTTTGCTGCCAGCAGGTGCTGAGTATGTCTTTGGAAGCGGAGCAAGGAGCGTGGGGGCAGCACCGGCCAATTCCTTTTAGACTAAATGGAAGTTTTTTATGGACAATAATCAGATTATCTATCATACCTGCCGAACACAATCAAAAGTGATTGGAACCAAGAGCAGAAGTTGTGTTGTTTTTAAATACAATTGATTCACTGCCTGAGATTCAGATTGAATTATTCAGTAACTGAATTAAATAGAAAGCACTGTATTCTAATATGAACATTTGGGGTCCCATCCTGCAGTCCTATGCAGGCAAAGCTTTCCTGGGAGTGTTGTCTGCATACAGACTGCATGTTGTCAACATGAGGTGTTGAGAGATTGTAGCTGGGTGGGAGAGGACTGGGGCTGAGAGCCAATCAGGAAGAGGCTGGAGGCAGCCAATCAGAGCTGGCCAAGCCGGTATAAAAGAGGGCAGAGCAGGTAGTGTAGTCAGTCTCTCTCCAGCCTTAGAGAGAGAGGGACCTGGCTGCCTGAAAGAGGAAAAAGGTATTTTAGACAGTGCAGTGCTGGGGAAGCTCTAGCCTGGCAAACCCCCAGGCAGAGGCTTTAGTGTCAGGGCTAGAGGAGGTACTAGGGCTGTGGGGAAGCAGCAAGGGGAGACAGAGGCAAAGGCAACAGGTCTAACTCCCTGGCTGATGATGAGTGGCCATTTCAGACTGCAGTTTGGGGGAAGGAGGGGGCTAGATGAAGACTGGCAGGGGGTCACTGAGGTGGGATGGGTTTAGGGGATTGGGGTTCCCTGGGGAGGGGAGGANTGTTGTGCAGGAGGTCAGACTAGATGATCATAATGGTCCCTTCTGACCTGAGTCTATGAGCTTTTCAACATTACAGACTAACACATAATATCCACATACCAGTCATATATTCTTTGCACCCTGTTTCTCCTTCCTTATATTGTATATATAAACAAGAACCCAATCTCCCCCCATAAATTAAAGCTAATACATGAAAATCCCAAAAGCTACATATTTTGTTCACCATTGTAATAACTGTAATACAATCTGCCTCCTGCAGTTAGTTTGCCATGACAGGTTATTCTAATAATCATTTTATTCTACTTTCATGGCAAATGAGCTTCTATTGTTTCACATACATTTCATAGCTGATCAATATGCTAGAGATGCCAGTCGGTCTCTTTGCTGCCAGCAGGTGCTGAGTATGTCTTTGGAAGCGGAGCAAGGAGCGTGGGGGCAGCACCGGCCAATTCCTTTTAGACTAAATGGAAGTTTTTTATGGACAATAATCAGATTATCTATCATACCTGCCGAACACAATCAAAAGTGATTGGAACCAAGAGCAGAAGTTGTGTTGTTTTTAAATACAATTGATTCACTGCCTGAGATTCAGATTGAATTATTCAGTAACTGAATTAAATAGAAAGCACTGTATTCTAATATGAACATTTGGGGTCCCATCCTGCAGTCCTATGCAGGCAAAGCTTTCCTGGGAGTGTTGTCTGCATACAGACTGCATGTTGTCAACATGAGGTGTTGAGAGATTGTAGCTGGGTGGGAGAGGACTGGGGCTGAGAGCCAATCAGGAAGAGGCTGGAGGCAGCCAATCAGAGCTGGCCAAGCCGGTATAAAAGAGGGCAGAGCAGGTAGTGTAGTCAGTCTCTCTCCAGCCTTAGAGAGAGAGGGACCTGGCTGCCTGAAAGAGGAAAAAGGTATTTTAGACAGTGCAGTGCTGGGGAAGCTCTAGCCTGGCAAACCCCCAGGCAGAGGCTTTAGTGTCAGGGCTAGAGGAGGTACTAGGGCTGTGGGGAAGCAGCAAGGGGAGACAGAGGCAAAGGCAACAGGTCTAACTCCCTGGCTGATGATGAGTGGCCATTTCAGACTGCAGTTTGGGGGAAGGAGGGGGCTAGATGAAGACTGGCAGGGGGTCACTGAGGTGGGATGGGTTTAGGGGATTGGGGTTCCCTGGGGAGGGGAGGACCCTGAGTGTGGGGGCACTGCTGTGGGGCAGTACCCCGAGAGACAGGGCACTGCGGGCTGGGAGGGACGTGGGGCCTGAAGTACAGTGGTGGAGATTGACGAGGAAGCAGGTGCCAGTAGGGAGACACCAGCTGGTGCTCTGAGGCTGGAATGAGCTAATTCCCGGCCTGACCAGCAGGAGGTGCCGTGGTGGTGAGTGCCTTCCATGCTACAGAGATCAACAGCCCAGAAAGAGTCAACTGATGTTTATTTGTGAGGAGGATTTCAAACCCATGAAACTGTGCAGCTAAAGCACCAAATAGTGTCAGTTCATTCTCTTGGCTTCCTACTCATCTCCCCTCCCCCCCCCCCTTCTCTCCAACACAGATATCCATTCACTTTCTTCCCCTAATTCAAGGATTTAAGAATCTGCACCAGTCACCTATACTTTATGAAAGAAGTCAACAGCTCTTCAGTGTCAGACAAATCATTGTGTGAGCCCTGGAGAATCTGAACAATGTGCTCTCTATCTCATTCAATCACACCCCACAGTAAGTAGCCACTATCTAACCACTGAAGTAGGGTTATTTTTTTTTTTGGAAAGGCAGAAAGCTTCTGTTATTAGAGTGACACTGATTAACTGCCTCTTAATGCCAGGTACATAGGAAATAATGTTGCAGAAACCATTGCAAAGAGGCCCCATGAGTCATAACCTCCTTATGGGGTCAATCATGAGTTGTCTCATGCACCTGCACAAAGGAATAGGGAGGTATGAGATGCCTCCTTACTCCCTGGCTTGAGTACAGGGGCTGTGGGTCAGGGAAGGGGGCATCAAAGGTGGGACTGAAACTCTCCCTCCCTAGCTCTGAGTGGGGAGTAGGTAGGCAGATTTCCTGCATCTCTTCCCTCCCAACATACTGACCAGCGTAGATGAGCCAGAGCACTAGGGGAAGTAATGTGCGTCATGGATAGAACTAGGGTGACCACATTTCCCTATGCTGAATATGGGACACCTGGTAAAATTACACTTATTCAAGTGAGTTCAATGGCAATCACTCAGAACTATGCAGTACAAACATTCAAATTAACATCAAGGTGACTGAGCCCCTGTTAAAAAGAAATATTGAGTAGTTGGATTCTTTTTATTTACCTTCTTATCTTTAAGGCTATAGGGCTCACATGGGGAGGGGTGACAAAAACACATGCGCGCTCTCTCTCTCATGCTGACTGACTGACCTGACCCTGCCTGCCTGGTGCTTTCTGCCCTCCGTGCCTGGCTGGGCCCCTGAAATGGACCCGCCTCTCCTGGTGCCACGTTTTCCCGAGGCAACACATTGGGGAGGGCCACGCAGGTTCACATGCATGCACCCCCCAGATTTCTGCCAGGGTTCACACCAGCATGTGGCCAGCAGCAGCCTTTCAGCCCTGTGAGGGAGGGAAGCTGCTTCCAGCTGCAGGAGTGGGGGTGGGAGATGACCTGGCCCGTGTCTTTGCAGAGCGCAGCTCTTCCCTCCCCCTGCCCTAGGGTGTGGCTGGAAGCAGCTTGTCCCTTCCTGCCCACGCAGTGTTGAAAGGCAGCTAATGCTTCCAGGTTGCTGACGGCCACCGACATAACCCAGCCACCTCTGGCTACAGCGTGGGCATCAGGGCCCGGGGAACCTGACTGCAGGGGCTTCAGCGAACCCGGCCAGAGAGGTGGCTCAGCAGGGGAGGGTGCCTAGAGGATGGAGCAGGACCCAGGACAGGGGGGAGATGGGTGAAGAGGGTGCTAAGCCCCTGCCCCAGAGCTGCTGTGGAGCCTGCAGGGTCAGGGTGGGAACAGATTGGAAATCGCTTTCCCCCTGCCCCCACCACTCCAGAGCTTAGCTGAGGGGCAGAGAGGCTTCCCCGTGTCAGCGCTGTGCGGGGCTTTGGCACACCCAGGGCTCTGCTCCTCCTGGCCAGCGCCCCAGGCCGGAGGATCTTGGGCTTTCCCGGGGCACCGGCCCAGCCAGAGGCAGTGGGGGAAGGAAGGAGGCGGCTGGCCAGGCTGTTGGTGAGCTGAGCGCTCTGACCAGGGGCTGGTTCTCCGCACAGCGCTGGGAGCGGGATGTGCCCCACCAGGGGGGATATTGAGGAGCGGTGNGAGGGCTCTGCTCCTCCTGGCCAGCACCCCAGGCCGGAGGATCTTGGGCTTTCCCGGGGCGCCGGCCCAGCCAGAGGCAGGGGGGGAAGGAAGGAGGCGGCTGGCCAGGCTGTTGGTGAGCTGAGCGCTCTGACCGGGGGCTGGTTCTCCGCACAGCACTGGGAGTGGGCTGTGCCCTGCTGGGGGGAGGGAGGGGATATGGAGGAGCGGGCAGGCAAAGGGGCAAAGCAGGGAGAGGACAGCGAGAGGGGGAGCATGTAAAGGGCCGATGGGTGGGCAGTAGAGGCGACACGTAACCGGCCACCATCTGGCGCCTGCCCAAACTCACCAGCCACTGCAGCTTGCAGTGCGCAGCCAGTGCCGGCCGGAAACGGGATGTGGGGGTGGGGCCCTGCTGGCCGAGAGCCAGCACGCAATGGGGGCTGTGCTGACAGACCAGCAGGGGGAGCAGCTGGCCCCGCGGGCTGCAGCTTTGCCCCGCCACCAGCCTTGAGCACCCCCCCCCCATTGTCGGCCACTGGATCCCCCCCAATTACTGCTGGTGGGTGGGTGGCTGGCAAGCAGGGATCCGGCCAGCAGCAGGACCCACCAGTACTGATGCGGGGGAGACAAAAAACATGGGACATTTTGCCCCCTCTCTTCTGCCGGAGGACTGCAAGAAGGGGACTACTTGTATGGTGGAAAGGTGGTGGGAGCACAGCCTGCAAATAAAAGCACCAGGTGAGCACTGCACCAAAAGGTCTCTGTGTGACTTTCTCAGCCCAGCGGGGGCAGGAGACAGCAGGGCCCTGCGGGGACCCTGCTACACGCTCCCTTGCTGGACAATGGCTGTTGATGGGTTGTTTGACACCCCGCCTGGGCATTGGTTACTTTCCTTGCTGTTACCTCTGGGGAGCTAATATCTGGCTGATTTCCCCCCAACTTGCAGCATGTTTTAGTGACAACCATACTGCACAATTTTCATAACTTCATATGCATTAATGATACACTTATATGGATAGAGAAATGACTTTCAGCAGATCATAACCTTTCCCCTGATACCTTACAAGGCATGTTTTATACGCAAGACCGCGATGATATGAAAATGAGGAACATGGGGGTTACAGCACGCTCCCCCAAGGTATAGAATGTCACACCTACCTCACAGGCTTGTTGTGAAGATAGATACATTAAAGATTGTGAGGTTCTCAGAATCTATAGTAATGTGTGTGGGGGGGTCAGATAAGTACTTAAGATAGAGAAGCATGTGAATGGGCATTTATACTGCAATGCTCCAACATAGACTTTAGGGAATGCAGTTTAGGTACTACTTGTGCATACAAATCTGTGTATGTAGCATAAGGGTATAAAACAACTCGGTATTTGGTTTTTAAGTGCTGCCTTTCTTTCTTCTGAGCTTGCATCACTGCAGTGTGTGCCTGGCAGACTGATGTAGGTACCCACATGAAAAAGCCAGGGTTGGGGATGTTAGAGTTTCCAAGAAAGAGAATTATCCAATTGCTTCCCTTTTTATTTGCAGGCTGTGCTGAGACATCCTTAACTCTTCACACACTCCAGAGGGGAGGCAGAAATCAGAAAGGGAAAGGAGAGAGAGAGAGAAAAGAAAGCTCACAGCTCCATCTTGCAAACAACGAAAAGGATTGTGCTAAAACGACTGAAGAGCAGCCAAGTGAGAGCCGTCACACACTTGCCACTGAGGAGGAAAGCCCCTCCCCAGCAATGGAGTGAGTATTGATGTTCTCTATTTGTGCAGCTACTATCCCTTCTCCCGAAGCATGTTTCCATGGTGACCAATTCATTGGGGCTATCTAGCAGTACCGGTAACTGTCTGGTTTTGTTTGGCTTTCACGGACATTCTGTGCCTCCGTGGCAGGAGCTGGGGAGGATGGGAATGAAGTGATTTGATTTTTATATGATAATACACAGGTAGTTTTGTTCCTAGTGGAGCTTATTTTACAGCCTCATCTCTGCACAGAGCTGATTTCCATGTCTCAGCACTGTATCATCAGCCTGGTATTTCCCTGCTGGTTGGCTGCAAACAGCCATTATTTCAGATTCATAACCACGGCTGCGCTGTTTGTCACAGGAAGCCAACGACAAACTGGGATCACGTCCAAGTAATTAAAAAACGTTAAGTGTGAGGAAAATAACTTTCTGGGCGGGCAAGGGGCTAAAATGCCTAATGAACTGAAGTATCCATGGATGCAATTAGGATCTGCCCCACCCCGGTTCCCAGAAGAGGGAGGCGTTGTTTGGTAGGGGAAGAAGCAGTATGAAAATGGATGGAGTGTTTTGGGAGCACTGCTGCTGTAGAATGGAGTGGAACAGGAGTTAACAGGAGAGCAGAAGACAGAATGATGTTTCTGAACTGGGCAGTTCTCTCGTTATCTCACATTTTCAGCCCCAGACTTTCCACTCAGTTTTTGCACCCATAAAGCAGATAGTCCACAGATTCCAAAACAGGACCATGTGCCAGACAGACATGTGGCCCATTGCACAGCCTTCCTCTAAACATGTCATGCCCCTGATTTTAGTTATTGGGCAAAATAGAAAGGAAGGATGGTCAGGCTGTTAAGCCACTAGGTGGGAGCTTGGGAGGCCTGGATTCAAGTCCCTGCTTGACCCCAGATGTCCTGTGTGACCTTGGGCCTTTCTGTGTCCCAGTTTGGCATTTGTACGATGAGGGTAAGAGCACTTCCCTATCTCACATAGGGAAGAAATGCACTAAAGATTGGGAGGTGGTTAGATACTGCAGTAACAGGAGCCTTATAAATACCTCAGACCTTCTTCCTTCGTTTGGCCCCTTTGGCAGTACGCTGCAGCCAGAAAGTCACCAGCCTCTTTCAGCCAGCTCTTCCCCAAGCAGCCCATGATCTTGGGGGTATGGAGCCAGAGGGCTACTGCCCAGCCTCTACTCTTGGCCGGCATACTGGTTGCCCTGGGAACCAGAGCCAGCGGACCAACATCAGAGCAGCCCCTTGAGGACTGAAAAGGAAATACTTTAACACACAGCATGTGATTAGACTGTGGAAATCACTGCCACGGGAAGTCATTGAGGCCAAGGACTTAGCAAAATTAAAAAAGGGGTTGGACATTTATATGGATAACAAAAAGGTCCAGGAGTACAGGAGCTAATGCTAACACACGTTTTGGAAGGGATATTAAACCTCATGCTTCAGGGCTTAAGCCAATCTCCAGCTATGGCTGTGTCTACACTTACAGCGTAGAGAGTACATACGCTGCACATCTCCCTAGCATGGGTATAAATAGCAGTACAGACGGTGATGCCCTGCTTAGGCGAGCAGAGTGAAAACACACAGAACGTTGGGGTATATACCCTACCCAGCTCTGGACTTGCCCAAGCCGTGCCTCCCCTCTACCAGAGCCTTTCCCTGCATCAGGGATTCTTACTTGTGCCCTGAAGAATCTATGGACCCAATATGTCAATTCCTCTCTTCTTAGAGTGGCCACAGCATAGTTTAGAGCAATGTAGAACTGGTCTCAGGATCTGGCTCCTTTGTGCTCCCAAACTCCTCAGCTGGGCCCAGTGGGTACTGGGTTCAGCTGAGAATCTGGGCCAATATCTCTACATCTAATTAGATTGTCCTTTTGGCTGCAGTTAGATGGGAACAGGTGGTACTACAGCTCTCAGTGCCTTAAAATTGCTGCAAGAAGGTTAGTTCCTCTTCCCTTCAATTGCACTTGCTGTTTTTGTTCAGCCTCAGAGGAAGATCAGTGAGGCCCTTGCATTGTTCAACAGTATAAATGGTTGTTACAGGCAGGCAAACAGCAATTGACACTAAGCTGCTCTCTGTAATAAGGTGGCTTTTGGAACACAGCATCCCAGAGACACTGCCCTGGGAGCAAACTAGGTGGCAGAATGCCCCATTCACTCAGCTTTGGTTAATGAACTAGAAGGGCTGGCAGGCTATGGGGATTCAGTATTGTTACTGCAGCCAAGTTGGCCTGACACTTAGTTGGTTTCCAGTTTGCCATTTTCATTATGTGCGGGATGAAGACAGACCTTTGTTAGAGGCCAGTGACCTACAGTTTGCCAGTATACTGGCTGAGATGAGGCCAGAGAGAGAGAAATAAAGTGCTATTGCTAAACCAGCTTGGTTTCAAACAGGTAACTCGTTATAACAGTAAAATTAAATCCTGTCCAGAGTGAAATGTTGTTGTTGTTTTAAAATAGCCACAAACCCTAAACCAGCCTTCCTTTCCTTTTGTCTCTCAATAGGTCACTTTTGCATTAGCACAGATATCAATATTGTAGTGAAACAACACTGCACAGCAGAGTTTGCAGTTTGGCACTCGCAAGAACTTGCCACAATTCTAGCAAAAGTCAGAATTGACAACAGTGTTACTGTAACTCCTTTGTGCTTCAGTTCATGGGGGCAGATTTGTCCCTGTGCTGGTGCCAGGGGTAGAGGCCAGGGGAAGCTGTTTGTGCCTCCCCTAGCCAAGGGATGGTGCAACCCCTGACACAAGCTGGGGTTACTGGCGGGATTGCCCTAACATGCATCCCTGTTGCAGTATCACCTATTGGCATTACAGGGCTGCAGAATAATCAAAGCACAGGCTCTCACGGTTAAGCATTTTAGCCAGATTGTGCTATACTTGTCCAGTCTTTAAAAATCTTCCCAGGTTGTCACTGAATTCACTGGGCCAAATTCAGCTCTCTGGTGCACCCACGCAGCCCCCTGAGTTGGGAGGACTGCAATAGGTAGGCAAGTATCATGCTGTCTGTATACCCAACGATTTCAGTGGCATGACTGAGAACAAGGAACTGGACCATGGGGTATAGCCAGCAGTTTATTTCCTTAGCTAAGGCTTGAACTAGGAAACTTGTAGGCCACAGACAGTGGCTCAGTCAAGTAACCGAAAGCAAAACTTTTGCAGTGTTTTGAGCCACTAGCGGTTCTGCTAACTCCTTATATCAACATTACCCATACACAGACCATCCTGCACACAGCCATATACAGTAGGGTGTACATATTCTTCCCCATGCATGTGCTGAATGTCAGAGACAATCAAAGGGTGACGTCTTCTCGTGACACTGAACTGAAAAAGAGGAGCTGCATGGCAAGACTAGAACAGCCTCTTTTCCAGAATATCCGTTCCCTATCTGGAAGCTATTTTCAACCAATCAAAACAAAGGCTGTAGTCATCTTAGGGTGACCAGATGTCTGATTTTTATAGGGACAGTCCTGATTTTTGGGTCTTTATCTTATATAGACTCCTATTGCCCCCCACCCCCGTCCTGATTTTTCACATTTGTTGTCTGGTCACCCTAATTCTTCTAGGTTTATTGGAGTGACACATTAACTCTATTAATTACATCAACAGGGCTCTGAATGCCACCTCTGGTTTGTCCAGGCAGGCAGCCAGCCACCCACGCACCACCTGGTTCTAAGTTTTTGGCTACAATTGTTTGTAAAATGATTCTATTCAGCCACTGATCGGAACCTTTAAAAATAGCTCACTTTGCGGTTTTAAATATACCCACCCTCCATCTTTGCTATGGGGGCAAATCCTAACCCCCTCTCCCCGTGCCTGGCTGGAGTAGGGGGATGTTGATGATCCTCCGCCATCTCCCGCTGCAGTTGTGCAGTAGCTACGGAGGCTACTTCAGCTCAGTGACTTGAGTAGGCTCTTACCTGCCCCCATGCCTTGGCGTGTTATGAAATAGAGGATCTGGCAAGTAGCAGATCCCTTGGCCCTGCCCAAGTCCTGCCCCCACTCACCCCAGAAAGCAGGTTCCTCATTGTATAGTGGCTGTGTACTCTTCAGTCTTGCCTCCCCAAGCAGAAAACTGCACCGGTTTTGCAGCTAAGCACCCCTGTGTGTCCACCCCATATCTTAACTGTAATTCTTCATCCATACTAAATGAAATGAAACCATATTTGTGCTCAGAGCATTTGCTCCTGAGCAATGGGATCATTCTGATTATTATAATAACCGTTCCCCACAATGAAATAAATATGAGGGGAGGGGTCATTAGCATCAGAGTTTTGCTATTGCTGTAGTTTCTTTAAAACAAATACACTCTAGTTCATTGCAGTAACACAGCTCCAAATCCCCATGTCTTATAAATTGTCACATTCTCTTCAAAGTCATTATTGCAAAAATGTAGCAAACTAGAGAGAGATGAGCCCCAAAGGAAAAGCCTGGGTCTGAATGCCTTCTGAGCTTTAGAGTCATGGGGCAGATTGAAATCTCAACCATCAGCTGCATTTTGTAAATGACCCTTTTCATTATCAGGAGCCAAACCAAGCCCCGGGGATTTGGGAATATTTGAAATCCAGATCCAAATATAGCTACTGGAAGCTATCTCTAAAAGCATCTCTTCTGAAGTTTTAATAAATAGGGGTGGTTTGATTAAAATAAAAGACACTCCCAAACCCTCACCCAGAACTCCAGTCAAACCTTTTTGGAGGTTCAAAACATTTTAGCTAACTTGCATTTCCCTGTTATTCTTCATTTCACATGCTTGTGCCCTTCCTAGTCCCAGTCAGGGCTAGGAGCAGAAATTTGAAAACCCTACAGCGAGGTCTCCTAGTGTTTCTAGCCCACCCATACACAGAATCTGCTTTTGCAGACAGATTAGAGATATCCAAAATGTGGTGGTTCTCCAAACCTATGACTCTCTGGTCCTTTTGAGATCCACCTATTTCTTGTGAAAAAGCCTATAAAACATCATTGACCAGAAAACATTTGAAGCCAAATTCTCAAGCCAGCCTTGAAAATCTCTCACATTTTGTATGGCCACCTGTTTCTGCATTTAAACTCATAGCCACTGAAGGCAACTGCAGATAAAACAGAGGGTGAGAGGGCCCAGAGAGGTGAAGTGACATGCTTAAGGTCACACAGCCAAGTCAGAGGTCAAGCAGGAAGTAGAACCCAGGTCTTTTGACTCCCTGTTCAATGCCCTACCAGTCAGCCAGTCTCTATCTTCATTATTGCCTTCTCTTTCTCTTATTTTTTTTAATTGCCTTCTTATTTCATTGCTCCATTTCTGGTTGGCAAGGCAAGGACAGCAGGGCAAAACTGGCCTTTATTGGCCTTATCCAGAGGGTGCTCAATTAACAGAGAGGCTCCCATTAACTTCAGTGGGATTGAGATTAAGGTTTATGTCCCTCTGTGTCAGCAAGCGGTAGCAGATGGCAAAAGAGCACTGTCTATACCAACACACCACCTCTGTTTTACCTTTTCTCAGGAAGCAGGAGACCTGAGGTGGAGGCAATTACTTGATCATTTCTTAGTACTTTCTCACCATCCAGCAGTGAGAAGTGTAGTGAAGGTTTGGAAAAGGAATGCAGAGGTTTAAAAGTGGCCTGGGAAAAAAAAAGAAAGGAAACAACCATTCCAGTGAATTAATGTATTATTTATTTTTCTGGTCTGTATCCCAGTAATGGAAAAATGGACAAAGCAGCCTGCAGAAGTTGTAAATCCTTCCTTGAGCATAAACACAGGGGAAGCAATGTGGAATAAATTAACCTCATAAATTAGGATTTCCCTGTTTTCACTCAGTCCTCCCTTCACTTGCTGATAAACCTCAGTGCTACATTAGATCAGACACTTCCTGCTTCTGACTTGCAGGAGAGACACATGGAATGAATTCCAAAGTAGTCTTCAGACTTTTCTGTGAAATGACTCTTGGACTTCTGGCGTATCAGTGGGAACTAAAAGGAAACAAATGACTATGCTAAGATGGGAGCAGGTGGCCTGTATTGTAAGAGAGATGTTTGTGAAAGATGCAGCCTGTTAACTACTGTTCCTCTTAAGGTTGAGGCCCTTGAGTTGGCTTGCTTTATTAAGACCTAGTTTGGGGAGCCGATTTGCACAGCTGTCTCCACATGGGAGCACAATTCATGTGATCCTAAAGAGGGTCAGAAATGGGGAGTAACTGGGCTTTTTGCATCTGAGATCAGGTGCAACCCCAAAATTGATTCATTTGAATGTGTCCACCTAGTGTGCATTTCCCAGGATGGATCAAAATGGGAATTTTGTAGCTGCCTGCTTTGCCTCACTGCACTTCAGTCTTCCTGTTCCAGCTGTCCGAGCATCTGCCTTGCATGGCCCTGGAAGCATCTAGAACAATTCTGAAGGGCAACTTCCTTATCTGTATAGGCAGGGACTCTTGTTTTTTTTATTTATATTATAGTAGGGCCTACAGCTGCTCAGGTTCTCACACCTAGAACTGGTTGGAAAACAGAGTTTCCACCCCGTGAAAAAAAGTTATACCCCTCCTCTCCCCCCCCCCCCCAAATATTTCGAAATCAGGCTGAAAAGCCAAAATTATGAGGGTGGGGAGGAAGTGTGAAAGAACGAGAGAGAGAGACACACACATTTGGGTCAACCAAAATGTTTTGTTTTGATGAATTTGAAATTTTTGTTTAGATTTAAACCCTTTTTATTTTTCTAAACATAAAATAAAATAACTTTTGAAAGGGAAAGTCATTTTTAAATGAAAAATCTAAACTTTTCAATCAAAAAACTCTTGAAATGGGTCATTTTGACATTTTTAAAAATCCAGATTTTTTTTTCGAAATGAAATTCCATTGAAATCAATGCGATTTCACAAAAATAATGTTTTGCTCTAATAGAAATGGCATTTTTCTGACAGAAACCTGCTCTGACCGCAATTTTCCAACCAGCCCCACTTACACTCTCCATAGCAACCAGGACACACATCTAGTGCCATTGGTGTATGCCTTTCGGATTTTATTTTTGAGTTGGGGCTGGAAATAGGAAGAGCGGGTCGGGGAAGCAGTTTGGCATAAGTAACTAACTCTTTCTGTCTGAGGTGAGCGCTCACTTACTCTTCCATCAGGGAGGGGACCTATTTCAGTGGTCTGCCCTTGAGGACTATGGAGTAGTGGATTCCCCCTTACTTGAGTTCTTTAAATCAAGATCTGATGTCTTTCTGAAAGATCCACCTCAACGGGGAGTTACAGACCCTCTGGGTTTAGGCCTGAGTGTGGCATGGGGGCTGTGCTTATTCCTAGTCAAACTCCACCTGGCAACAGACAAGGGCCAACAGTCAACACTGATTCTGGATAGTGTTTTTGGTCAGCAGCCTTTGATATCGATACCCATGAGGCTTCTCTGCAGACTCTGGCAGATTCTGTTCAGAGGCTCTGTTTTTTCCATGTCTTTGAAAATAAAGTAAAACAAATAAGTACTGAAACCATTGGGACTATTTTAATGTTGTCTCTTAAGACAGAGGATTGTCTCCTGGAGGTGGTTCATGATGCAGGGCAGGTTTCCATATAAAATACATCTGTGTTAGGTGGTGATGTGATTCCTGGTGGTGGTCCAATTCTGGGTTTAATTCTGCCTGTGCCAGGCTAAGTAAAGTAAATGCTCATTGGAAGAATCTGCCCTCTACCTGTAACTTCCTCTCAAAATCGTGGCATATTTTCAGACCATGTGCAGAAGAGTCAACCTCTAGCTTGTGTTTCAAGCCAATTATGCAAGTGTCTAATACAGTAGGCCCAGACTTTTCCTACCATGTAAAATTCCCATGGACTTCAGCAGTGTGGAAGAATGAGCACAGAGTTGGGACTCAGAGTTGTGTGAACAACTGCTTTTTTCAGTTCACGAACAATTCCAAAAAAAAAAAAAAGAATCACTTAAAAAAAAAATTGCAGCAAATCAAAAAGTAGAAAAAAAAATCATTTCGGGTCAAACTAACATTTAGTTTTGATTTCAAGCTTCTAAAATATTTTTTGAATTTTTTTTTATAAAATTGGAGGGAATTTCTAAACAAAGTTATTTTGAATCAAAAAATCAAAATGTTTCATTTTGTAAATGTAAAAAAAAAATTAGCCTTTTTTTGGAATTTGTTTTTGTTTTTTTCAATTAGAACAATTTGACAAAACCGACACAAAGTCATGAAATGTTTTGGTATTGCTGAATTTGTATTTTTCTCCCAAAAAAGTTTTGGCCAAAAAATTTCAACCACCTCTAGAATGTGTGAGTTCTATCTGAGCTCTGTTCTTTCTTCACTGGGTGGCCTGGGACAAGTTACTTTACCTCACTGCCCCTTGCCAGGAGTGTTAGGAGGATTTCTGCAGAGTGTTTTCAATGTAAACACTCAATATTTGAAGCAGGATCAGGCTAAATATGCATTAAATTGGGTTTTCTGGGGTGCTTTGTTTATTTCTGAAACATTGGTGTAGTTGTGGGTTTGAAGATGAGGATGTTTCTTCCATTGTGGTTCTAAGATGTATGTATGTAAATCTGTATTCCACTTTGGGTTTTTTTGTTTTGTTTTGTTTTTTAAGGCAAAATCTGTCTGAAGAAATGAATAGCTCTGTGAGGCTTTTCCTTTAATGAATCCAATATTTTATGTGCAAAGAGATGGGTTTGGAATAATTCCCTTTTGCAGATTAGTGGTGCCTTTCAGCAGCCTCTTAAGTTTAAAATAGATTTGAAGCTGGAAGGGAAGTATTTCTCTTAGTTTGTCAAACAATATGAATTCATTTGAATAATTAATTGCCTATCATCAGTACAATTCCAATCCAGTCTTGCCACATCAGTGTTTTTTCATTTATTTTAAATGCTGGGTTATTCCATATAGTCTCTCTCATTTATCAAAACCGTGGTTATTTTGTGGTGATTTGAAAGCCTTTCAAAATGTGTCTCTTGTTTGGTTGGGAATTCTGTTACAGTGGCTGATCGCAGTAATGTGGAGCTTTCTGCATGATAGAAAAAGTCGAGATACACATACTTTTTCTATTGCCACCCATCCTGGGTTTCTGGTTCTGGCCGAAATCCCTGAATTAACTACTGTTTGTTTCTGTTCTTTCTTTCTTGTTTTTTATTAGAGTGAATTCAGTGCTATTGATTTGGGGGCTGAGGATTCCTGTATTTATTCACATAACAGGTGGTATGTCACAAGAAGACTTAGTTGGAAAAAATGTTCCATGAAATATTTTAACTTTTCATCATGAAAGCAAAAACTGAAAAGTGTTTATCTTAATTTTTTTTTAAAAACTCTTTTCCAGTGGAAAAATCTTTGGGGTTTTGGTTTTTCACTGAAAAAAATCAAAATTTTCTATGGAAAGCAGACACTTTCAGCAGAAAATGTTCATTTTTGTTGAAAATTTCCATGTAAATTTTACATTTTCTTCAAAGAACCAAAAACGTTTTGTCCAAAATCAAATAATGTTCAGGTTTTGGTCAAAAAGTTTTCAGGATTTTGTTTTTTCAGTGAAAAATGAAAATTTTGCACAGAAAGCAAACACTTCTACCAGAAATTTTCATTTAACTGAAAATCCATTTTTCATCAAAAAACAGTTGCAATGGAAATTTTTCAACCAGCCAGTAGAGACTTCTGGTGGTTTTGTGTGTGTGTGAGAGAGAGAGATATGGACATCTGTCTCCTTGTAACTGGACTCAAACCAGCACAAATGCCAGCAATAGCCATCACTTATGAATGACTTCTGGTAACTACAAATCTGGACCAGATTTGAACCAGTGTCCTAGAGTAGAGATCTGTAGGGTGACTGTATGGATGCATGGGAGCTGATGGAAAAATGAAGAATTCTAGTTAAGAAAAATGTCAAAAATTCAAAGTTGTTTTTGTCTTGAAGCATTCAAAGTGGATCCGTTTTTAACTTTTAAAAAATATTTGGCAAATTTCCTTTGTTTTTTATTTCAAATATTTGATAGAAAGCTTATTGAAAACATTAATGAAAATATTCATTTAGCAAATACTGGATTTCCAGTAAACACAAAATTTTGATATTGTTAATGATTTTCTTTCAATACATTAAAAAAAATTAAAGGCATAATTTTTTTATGAAAATCTTTGGCAGCGTTTGACAATATTTTGCAGAAATAATTGCTTCTGAAAAGGCCATTTTTCAATAAAGGAACTTCCATTCCGTTGTTGTTGTTTTTTTGTTCAGGAGCACTAGCTATACAATGGGGACTTATCAGTTGGAAGTGACAGAAGAGGAGAAAGACCTGGGTGTACTGGTTGATCACAGTATGACTCTGAGCTGCCAATGTGATGTGACCATGAAAAAATCTAATACCTTGCATGATGCCTCCTAGGACTGTATTTCCAGTGGAGACAGGGAAGTGTTAGTACCATTATACAAGGTACTGGTGAGACCTCATCTGGAATACTCTGTGCAATTCTGCTATCTCATGTTTAAGGAAGATGAATTCAAACTAGAACAGGTGCAGAGAAGGGCTTCTTAGGTTTTCCATTCCTCTGATTATCCATCTTATGAGAGGAGACTCAAAAAGCTTGGTTTGTTTAGCCTAACCAAAAGAAGGCTGAGGGGAGATGTGATTGCTCTCTCTCAATATATCAGAGGAATAAATACCAGGGAGGGAGAGGAGTTATTTAAGTAAAGCATCAATATGGGCACAAGAACAAAGGGATATAAACAGAGCATCAACAAGTTTGGGCTTGAGAAATTAGACAAAGGTTTCTAACCATCAAAGGAGTGAAGTTCTGGAACAGCCTTCCAAGTGGGGACAGTGGGGACAAAAAAAACTAACTGGCTTCAAGACTGAGCTTGATAAGTTTATGTAGGAGATGGTATGATGAGACCGCCTACAATGAATGGCGTGTAGCCAATCTGCAACTGCAGCAGCAAATATCTCCAACGGCCGGTGATGGGACACTAGATGGGGAGGACTCTGAGTTACCACACAGAATTCCTTCCCAGGTCTATGGCTGGTGGGTCTTGCCCACATGCTCAGGGTCCATATTTGATCACCATATTTGGGGTCAGGAAGGAATTTTCCCTGGTCAGATTGGCAGAGACACTGAGGATTTTTCGCCTTCCTCTGCAGCATGGGGCAAAGGTCACTTGCTGGATTATCTGTAGTTTAAACCCACATTTACACTAATTTGAAGTGTTTAAATAATAATTTGAGGACTTCAGTACCTCAGCCCGAGCTTAGGGGTCTGTTACAGGAGTGGGTGGGTGAGATTCTGTGGCCTGCGACGTGCAGAAGGGTCAGACTAGATGATCGTGATGGTCCCTTCTGGCCTTGAGTCTGTGATTCTGACTCTCTAAATATATTAGCGGCACTGTTGTTGACTTTCACAATGAAAGCAGAAATTTCTTATCCCCATTTACTTTGAAGAGGATTGTAAGACCCAGTTCTGCAACTGGTTCCACGGAAGACATCAAGCCCTGAGAGACTTCAATGCTGCCCATGTGGTTCCAATAGCAGGATTGGGGCCTTAGGAGCTGCTGAAGGTAGCCGTTAGCTGACAAGCAAGGCAAAAATGTAAAATAAGAGAAGAGAAAACAGAGCTGATGGAAGAACCGTGTGGTTGTTGTTACGAGTAGGTATTTCATTTTCAGATGCACAGGTGCCTAGAGGTTTAGCTTCTGGTAAAGAGGAGATTAGGCCCTAATCTGTTAAAGGGGGAGATTATCCCCCAATTTTACAAGCTGCTCTCCACATGTGGCACCCCACTGACATTTTTAGGCCTTGAGAGTGAGTTGGAGGGGACATTTTCAAACTTTAGTAATCATTATTTATTGGCACAGTACAATGGGAAGGTGGGAGAGGATTCTTTAAAGAGGATCTATGCTGCCAACAACTTTTAAAGGGACCCTGCCATGTTGAAATCTAGGCCTCACTCTTGCACACGCTTAAACGTGTGCTCAACTTCAAGAAAATGCGTTGTCCTATTGAAGTCAATGGAACTATTTTGGGGATTGGGATTTGAATCCATTCAGATTAAAGGCCTTTCGACCAACCTACATGTGGGACTGCCTCTCTCCCCGGGCCATATTGACAAGAGCTGGGGTGAATACAGGAGATTGAGCTGAATCCCCTATAAAATAGTCAGATGTGGCAGAGCACTCTGTGAGAGCTCCAGAACTTGCCCCCCTCCTTGCTCAGATATGCCCCTGACCTCCAGAAACTGAAGGCATATTGGTGAATGAGTATTTACTGATGTAACTCCCATTCGTTAGTAGCAATAACCACACTGCACATAAATCTCACCCACTCAGTGAGGTGAGAGTGATATCCATTGAGACATAAGAACATAAGTACGACCATCTTGGCTAATAGCCATTGATGGACCTATCCTCCATGAATTTATCTAATTCTTTTTAAAACCCAGTTATAGTTTTGGCCTTCACAACATCCCCTGGCAACAAGTTCCACAAGTTGACTGTGTATTGTATGAAGTAGTTCTTTCTTTTGTTTGTTTTAAACCTGTTGCCTATTGATTTCATTGGGTGACCTCCTAGTTCTTGTGTTATGTGAAGGGGTAAATAACACTTCCTTATTCATTTTCTCCACATCATTAAATGATTTTATAGACCTCTATCATATTCCGCATTAGTCGTCTCTTTTCCAAGCTGAACAGTCCGTCTTTTTAATCTCTGCTCATATGGAAGCTGTTCCATACCCCAATCATTTTTGTTGCCCTGCTCTGTACCATTTCCATTTCTAATATATCTTTTCTGAGATGGGGCAACCAGAATTGCACACAGTATTCAAGGTGTACCATGGATTTATATAGTGGTATTATGATATTTTCTTTCTAATTATCCATCCCTTTCCTAATGGTTACTAACATTGTTAGCTTTTTTTGACTGCCACTGCACATTGAGCGGATGTTTTCAGAGAACTATCCACAATTGATACACAGAACAGAATCCCTAGCTTTTTGCTGTATTTACAGCAAGAGGTCAAAGTGGAATCCAAGGCTGGCTTCTTAGCACATTAACCATGCCAAAATTCCTCATGAATTTTGTGTAATTTTCATTCCTATGTGAATATTGTTCAGAAGCTGAAAGTGTATTTAATGCAGAGGTGGATTATGGTTTTGTGGGGCCTGGGCCAGAGCAAGTGGGAGCCCCTCCTAACCCCTTCTGCCTGCAGTCCCTCCCGCCCGGTGCTCCCGCCGGGGAGTGGGGTTGGGGTGCAGGGGCTTGCCCCATCCCGCTTGCCTGGCGCTCCTACCAGTGGTCGGGGCGTGGGGACTTGCCTTGCTCCACCTGACCGGCACTCCTGATACCCCGACCCCGCTCCCTGGCAGGAGCACCGGGTGGGTGGGGAGGGTCAGGGCATGGGGGCACCCATTTTTCCAGGGCCCCAGTGGCCGAGTGGCTATTCCGCACTTATTTAAAGCAGCAATCTTGCAACAGTCTCTGGTATACAATCATCTAAAATATAAGATGAGGGAAAGTGCTGGCACAATAATTATACTCAGTACTCAATAGCGTTTTTCATCTTTGAAGTGCTTCACGCATATCGATTAATCAATCTTCACCATATGACTGAGGTAGGTCAATATTACTGTTCCCATTTCACAGATGGGTAAACTGAGGATGAGAGAGAAGGGTTGTCATTTGCCCAAAGGCAACAGAGAGAGTCAATGGATAATAGTTCAGAGCTTTCTGGCCACCAGTCCTATGCTCAGGATGTTAGATCATGCACAAGTTTTCTTTCAATTGTTTACCATGCCTCTGGAGTTCAATAACCTAAATAATGTTTAAATTCCATCCATATTCAAAACTTGTGCGTATATATATGTGTGCATTTTCTCCATATCCATCCCCATTTGGAAGAGAGAGAAAATATATATATATTCTCCGCCAAACCAGAAGCCTCACTAATACGATGTGTGGGAGTAAACTTAAGTGATTTACTGACTTTTAGGCACTGAGAATATTCCAACGAATAAGAAGTAACTCAATATTTATCTAGGCCTTAGGAAGTGGATCTGCTTGTAGCAGCCTGGCTTTGGGAGGCATGTGCAGATGGGGAAGTTTTTCTATCCCTAATTTATAACATAGGCTTCCCTTTAGATAGAGAAACGTCTGTTTTTTAAATTGAATTACCGTTGGAAAACAGCATGGATTTAGAACACAGAAAAAGAAAAAAAGATCTTTGTAAACTCTTACAAATTTTGTGGACCCCCAAATAGTTTGTAAAATTAATAAACCTCAAATTCTCATCCCACTAAAGAAAACCAAGTCAGAAAAAGACTGACATAAACACACACGTTAGGAAATGCACAGTTACGGGTAAATGCAGCATTGTGATGTGACCGAAGCCACTGAGTGTTCCACTTTGCTGAAAGTTTGGGAGGACATTATTCTTTTCTCCTGTATCTTTGTGTTGCAGCAGGGAGGCGTATGATTTGGCATTTTCTAAGAACGTCTCTACTGTAGGGGAAAGCAGCTACTAGTCTGTCATCGCATATATTCAAGGACTGAGAGTTTTTTGGTATTTGTAACAAAGGCCGGATGTAGGACCTGGCATAGGAATGTATGGCTCTGGTGTTGTCAGGTGCTAGAACCCTGCATGAGGATACAGAGTCATTTCTACAGACTCTCATATCTTGCATGTTAGGTAAATAGGCACCCATATCCAGCAATAGTGTAATTGCACCCATGGTAGAAATAATGTACGTGCTAGCATAGACAGAGATCAGGTATTTTTATCACCACATCATGACAGCAGCTCTGTTTTCCAAGACACAGTAAAGGCTTAGCACCAGATGCAGCTATGCCATTACCAGAATATGGGTACTCATTTTTCTAGTGTAGACTCCTGGGGGCAGGTAGATCTTGCTAACACCCCCCAGGAAATATGAGAGGTCAAAGGTCTCTCTGGGAAGAGGAACTAGGGACTGAGAGAGAAACTAGGAACAAGCCAAGCTAAGGAGTAAGTTTAGTCTGATGTTTGTGTGGTTAAAAGGAAAGGCAAACCCCAGAAAGGGAGTGAGGGTTTTTTACACTAATTTAATGAATATGTTGTTGGGTTTGAGGGGACAGGGTTTGGACTCGGTCCATACAGAACGTTCTATTTCAGTTGCATTGTCTTTGCCAACCATTCATGAATAAACTCTACTTTGTACAGGTGTTCACATCTTCATATCAGATTAACTCATCTTCAGCAGGTACTGCTTAGCCATGAACTATTGTAAGTGACCTTTTACATCTGACACTTCAACGTGTTACTTTACTGGGCCCATTGTCACTCCTGATTCTGTTTGGGGCTATACAAACCATACATGCATAAACATTATCACTGTTAATTATTATAACATGTCTGATTTCATAGACTCTCATATTTTTAAGGCCAGAAGGAACTGTTTAGTCTCATCTCTTGCATAATGGAGGTCATGAAATTTTGCTGAGGAGTTCTTGTATCCAGCTTAACACACTCTAGCTCAACCAGAAGTTATCTTTCTTTTAGAAAGACATCCAATCTTGATTTAAGGACTTCAAGTGATGGAGAATCCATCACTTCCCTTAGGAAGTTGTTTTGACAGACAGTTTAAAAAAGTGATGATATACCAAGAGCAACTGTTCTGCCTTGACTGATGTTCAGGATACTTTGCATTAGATCCTACCGTGGTATAAATTGGTAAACCTCCATTGAGGTCAATGGAGCTATGTCGATTTTCACCTGCTGAGGAGCTACTAGGAATAGAACTCAGGATTCCTGATTACCAATTCTGTTCCCTATACACTTGGCCATCATTAAACTTGATATGCTATATGAAGTTGCTTAGTTAAAGTGAACTTCATTATTGGTTAAGTATTTCCATATTGGTTGAAGGGCTATATATCCTTCTCCAGAATGGACTTCTACAATAATTACTAAAGACAGGACTGCCAGAACCCCAGACTCAAACACCCTGAACTCTGAAGAATATGGGTTCTGGACCTGAGCTTCTCTGATAATTATCTTTGGTGATTGATGTCTTTCCTGTGTAACCCTTTTAATCATGTCACATCTGTGGAAATGTGTCAAGCTACAGTCTCTGTCAGCAAGTCACTGAAGATGGTTTTTTAGATCATTTTAGTAATTGTGTATGATAGTCTGCGGTATGCCTGATTGTGCCAAAAATCAAGCAGTATGCAATATGCCTGATTCTGCTGAAAACTGAGCCTGGTCTTGCAAATACTTATACATATATTTAATTTTAATCCAGTGAGTACAGTTAAGCATGTGAATAAGTGTTTGCAGAATCAGGGTATAGGTCTTTATTCTGGACTGAAACCTTTACTGCAAGTCATGTAATCGGGACAGTTTTTGTTTTGCACGGATGTGTCTTCCTGGCTGGGACAGTTCTCCTGGCCTTGATCCTGCACCATTAGAGTCTATGGGATCTTTGTTATTGACTGTAATGAACATCGGACCAAGCCCCAATTGACAATCATATGAGTCACTGGGGCCCTTACTATTTTTTTTTTTTTTTAAATCTCATGATTTTTAGGTGCCTGACACTTGAGCTTTGAATGCTTGGGGTTGGGTATATAGTTTGTGGCGATACCAAGCTGGGAGGGGTTGCAAGTGCTTTGGAGGATAGGATTAAAATTCAAAATGATCTGGGGGGTCATAGTGGATCACAAGCTAAATATGAGTCAACAGTGTAACGCGGTTGCAAAAAAAGCAAACCTCATTCTGGGATGTATTAGCAGGAGTATGGTAAGCAAGACACGAGAAGTAATTCTTCCGCTCTCTTCCGCGCTGATTAGGCCTCAACTGGAGTATTGTGTCCAGTTCTGGGCACCACATTTCAGGAAAGATGTGGACAAATTGGAGAAAGTCCAGAGAAGAGCAACAAAAATGATTAAAGGTCTAGAAAACATGACTTATGAGGGAAGATTGAAAAAGTTGGGCTTGTTTAGTCGGGAGAAGAGAAGACTGAGGGGGGACATAAGTTTTCAAGTACATAAAAGATTGTTACAAGGAGGAGGAAGAAAAATTATTGCTCTTAACCTCTGAGGATAGGACAAGAAGCAGTGGGCGGTTTAGGTTGGACATTAGGAAAAACTTCCTAACTGTCAGAGTGGTTAAGCACTGGAATAAATTGCCTAGGGAGGTTGTGGAATCTCCATCATTGGGGATTTTTAAGAGCAGGTTGGACAAGCACTTGTCAGGGATCGTCTAGATAATACTTAGTCCTGCCTGCGTGCAGGGGACTGGACTAGATGACTTCTCGAGGTCCCTTCCAGTTCTATGATTCTATGATATTGGGACATAGTTTGAATATCTCAAGGCTTTACAAAATAAGGGCCAGTACTGTTTCCATTGATGTCAGAGGTAAAAGTCCCAGCCACATAGGCTCTGACCCCACGTTTGTTGCAATTTTGAATCCAAAGTTTTCTGTCAGGGATTTGTAGAGCTCATGTGTTCACTTTCAGGTCAGTTGAATTAAATAGAGCTGGTCACTTTTTTTTCCCCCCCAAATGGCTCTTTAACCAGAACAAAACCTTTTATGTAAAAATTTTATTTTGTCTGATTTTTTTGTGTGTGTGAAAAACACAGACACTGAAAACGTACGCTTTTAGTAATCATTTTGGGGTTTTGGTAAACATTTTCAGAAACCTGACAGTTTTTATCAGAAACCTTTTTCAGAAACAACAACCAAAAAATCATTTTCAGTTTTTCTGGGAAAAAAATGAAAACATTTCAAGGGTGATTTTTGGGGGGAAAAAACCCACTTTTTAAAATATTTCCTGATTAAAAAATAGTAATTTGGCTTTTTTCAACCAGTTCTAGAATAAAAGTTTAGCATTTTTTACAAAAGAGTTCAAACACCTATTAGTACTAGTGTTTATTTCTGTTTTATTCAAATAATAAGACATGTAATATAATTACATCACAAAGATGGCAATATATAAACCAGGAATGCTATCTCTTAATATAGAAACACTAGATGTAATTCACAACACAGCATGGGAACTCGACCAGGGTACACTAAATTGTCAGAATACAAAAACAAACCTTCCTTTTAAATTAAAGAATGAGAACTTGAAGGGAAACAGTTCTACTTTGTTGGTTATAGGAGTACAATTTGTTGCACTTTTATTTGGATTCTCTCCAGGAAGTCAGGTGACCCGGTTGTCTCATACACACCACTAACACCCAAGTAAAGTCAGCTCTGAATCCACTTTGGTATTTGCTTGTTTAATCAGATGAAGGAAAGGAAATTAAATATTTGAAAGGAGGAAACCATTGCTGACCCAAATTAGACTCTGTGGCAGGGTATTGTTCTGTTGTCCTTCCTCTGTTAGAGAAGAAAAAAATGAAATGGAATTAGTCCTAGAGCAAGAACAGTTTATCAAGATGGGCAAACATTTCCAAAGAAAACAATCTAGTCTTTTGTGTACTTTTACCCTATACTATACAGATTTCGCAGGGGAGACTAGCATTTCTCAAACTGGGGGTCCCAACCCAAAAAGGGGTTTGTGGAGGGGTCACAAGGCCATAGCAGGGGGGTCACGGTATTGCCACCTTTACTTCTGTGCTGCCTTCAGAGTTGGGCAGCTGGAGAGCGGCGGATGCTGGCTGGCTGCCCAGCTCTGAAGGCAGCAGCACCGCCAGCGACAGCGCAGAAGTAAAGGTGGCAATACTGTGACACCCCCACACACACACACACACAATAGCCTTGCGACCCCCCCCGCCCATCCATCAATTTGTGGCATCTTCTTTGGAGCATCATATTATGTGTTGGCTGAGTGTAATATTAAAAACCGTGAAGTACAATTCACAGTTAACTGTGACAATTTGCGCTTGATATTTAGTGTCTAAAGTTGCCCATTCACATGTGGAGTTGCTGTGAGAGAGGAGATACGGGGCTGGATCATGAGGCAAATTGTCAGGGTCTACTGCTTTCTGCAACTGATAACGTTTCTATATGTAACCGTTTTAAGCCTTTCCATGAAATCACTAAAAGTTCTTCATGAAACTTCAACCACTTGGCCCATATGGGTTTTATATGAAAGCACAAAGGCTACTAAATGGAAATGAAACCCTTTGACCCATGTGGGTTATATATTAAGCTGTGTGTGCGGTTTCTTGGTTACCCTTTTGTAACAATCCTCAGAGGAGCCCATTGGTAGTTAAATGAATGGCTTATTAAACAAACCAAATAGAATAACAGGGCAGTGTTTGTTAGGACACAGATGGCTAGTGCGTGATGCTTGGGGGGTGCTCCCCCTTCTCTTGTCATAGCCAGACTGTCACCCTTTCCTGTGTCAGGTTTTGATAGCCCTCAACCTGCTCCCTTTCCTCCCATCAGCCATTGCTTTGGTCAGAAAGAAAATAACACATTAATAAAACCTAATTCTCCAGTGGTGGTGCTATTCTGCAGAACCCTCCCTGGAAATCAACTTCTATTGGCCGCATCCCTCGCTTTTCAAACTAGCATATAATGTAGAATCTCAGCCTGATTTTTTGCATTCAGTCCCACACTTGAGCTGGTAAATATAGCCACATTTCTCCTTTCCTCCCCTTCTCTCAAGTTTGGCATAAGACTAAGTGTTGGTTGAGGAAAGAAACAAATAGAAACCAGACAGAGAAAGAGATGGTGGCTGCCAACCCTCAGAGAAAGAGAGACAGCTGCTCGCTGTTCACTCAGAAAGCGAAGGTGCTCCTCAGCCATTTTGTAAATTAGTCACCACTCAGGGTAGAGTCCAGCAAGTGCCTCAGTGCTTAGCAGAACTGGGCCTAGAATACATACAAAAAAAAAACAGTTGTGCTGGATTTATAATAGGAAGCCTGACTCGAGCTCACTTAACCTGTTACTTCCTGTTAAAGTCAAGCACACCAGGTCTTGTCATTTGCAAAGCGACTGTAAAATGCTACCACACGGATTATGTAGTGTTTTACACTCACTCTGCCCAGGTGTAAATGGGTCCACAAAGGTGCAAGATATGGAGCCCTCAGGATGTAAAACAGATAATTCAGCCATTTTATATCCTAAATATTAGTCTGCACCAGGTGAAAGGCAGTATCTTAGGGTATGTTTTTGTATCAGCTGATTAAGAAAAATAAATAAAGTTGAACCTGACTGAGTGCAAGATTCTGGTTTATCTGAAGTCTATTTAGACCCATATATTTAGGAGGAAAAAATGTCAAGACCAGATCATTCCAGTGAAACGGTTACCCTCATAATTCTAAATAAAAGTCATAATACTCTGCTATGTATAATTACTTGAGTGAGGTGCCAGTAGTAAAGATGTAGACCCAGATCCTGCAAGATTTTTAGGTGCTAAACTCAACCAATAGGAATTGGGTGTCTCAATACTTTTGAGACTATGGGGCCTACTCAATATCAAAAGAAAGATGCTAGAAAGAGAGAACTGCACTCTTTAGCAATCTTCTCTCCAATATAAAGTCTTCAAAACTTCTTTCCACTGTACTCTGGAAAGGTGATTCATTGGCACTTCACAAATTATATTTACTTAATATTAAAGAAAAAAAACAAAATGTTTTAGCCTAAGTAATTTTCCTGAGGAACAAATTTATCTCCCCCTGTAGCTCTGCTGGGATTAGGCTAAACTAAATTCTCTCTATCTACAGTACTACAAAAGTCTGTATAAAGAATACCTGCCCTACATTACTGCAATGGAGCTATTCCAATTACGCCAGATGCAGAACTGGCCAATAGTGTGTTGTTCTCTGTCACAACATGTACAATGTTTCTAATAACATAGCACAGCTTCTATATTTCTTCCCATTTTTCAGGTTCATGGAACGCTTTCAAACGTGCAGTACAAACGGTCTACGTCTTATCATCCAAGGGAGTTATTGACTGTCAGAAAGCAGCATGTACTGAAGTAGCCATTTTGTGTGAATTGCTCAGTGTAGCAGGGTGTACAGGCTCTTTAGGTATCTAAGGGGCAGATCCTCAACTGGTGAGTCTCATTGTTCCATTAAAGTCTATTTACTCCATTTGAGGATCTGCCCCTAAGAAGGAATCCTTATGAGTAAGAAACACCCTGGGCCCGATGCTCAGGCCTGTGATGGCCCTGCCTCCCCATTCTTCTGCTCTAATTATGGGGGTGGGGGAAGGAAGCTGTGGTTTGCCTGGAACTCACTAAGAGTTTGTCTACATGGCAACATCCAGGAAAATTAATCTGAATTAACTAAAGGTGTGAATTTGAAGTGGATTAGTTAAAATGCATTAAATCTGTGTGAATGCTGTTGAGAATTTAAGTGGCCTTACTTGGGTTTAGCATAATTCATTTTGAAAGTGATTTTAAGACGAATCAAACTAAGGCCATTTTAATTCTGAATGGGTGTGGGCACACGGGGGTTTAATGTGGTTTAACTAATTTAACTTTCCTGGATATCCATGTGGTAGGAAAGCAAGTACATCCTTCCCTAATGAAATGGGCTGTAGGAGGAGGGCTAAGAGGAGAGAGGCTGACCTCACTGGGTGAATTTTATAGCCTCAAGTGTTTTGAGTTGAATCAAAGGGAACTCTACCCCAAAAAAGGTTCTTTGACATCTGACCTTTCTGTTTTAGCTTGTAAAACGGAGTCTACTGCAAAGTATTTTTTTTAAAGGCAACCATGGAAAGGGCTGATTTCCGTGCTTGAAACCTACAAGACTGTTGACTAGAACTGCTTTTTTGAGAGAGAGAGAGAGAGAGATTTCTCCAAAATAATTTTGAAACTTCAAACTTTTCACATTGCAGGCATCAAAAATATGCTTTTTTCTTTCCACAACATTTGTATCAGTTTTTGCATTTAATGCAAATGTCATAACAGTTTTGATTTTAAAAACTTCCATGAAAATGAGTTTGGTAAAATCACTGGTCCTCAGTTCCCAATCTGTAAAATGGGCATAATTGCATTTCCCTCCTTGCCAGAGAATGTGTAGCACTCAGTACTATGATGATAGGGGCATATAAGTAGTGTAGATAGATGAGCTTAACTTTATGCACTGTGAGTAGGAGTCACACTGAAGTCAACAATAGTCAATGGGACTATATACAATGTGCAGAGGTAAGCACATGCAATGCAGGATTGGAGCCTTTGTTCCAGCATGATTCTTGATCATTTTACAGACAGAAAAATTCCATTAATCTGACACTGCTGAACTAAATCAATAAAAATCCCTCTAAGTGCTACCCAAAGGCATTTATAAGTGGAACCCTGACTTTGTAATATATTACATTGTCCCTGCATCTGAAGCCTATTGAGCAATCGTTCTCAGATGTAATCATCCTTATCCAATGAATGTGACATTTTATATTGAGTAAGAATAATGATTAAACCTAACTTGGTAATTTTTTTCAAAGTAATTTTCCCAAGTCACTTTATTAAAATTAAAGGAGGGGTATTAATAACATTTGGTAAATTGATACTATTCTGGTGCACTGTTAATTTTCTTGGACCAGTTATGGCAATTAAATGGAAGTCATTAGTCAAAACGCTTCCAATTTGTTCTAATGAGGTGCATATTGATTTATAATGAAGGTTTTTTAAAGATTTAATGGAGCTTGGAAAAAATTTGGTTAACCTGTAATTTAGAAAGTCTCTAAAAGCACAGACATTTAACAATTTCTGTTACATCGATGCAGCATATTTAATTTTCTTTCTGTGATTGCTGTAAACATATGTGCTGCACATACTGGTTACTTGATCCTACAGTTGGATCCGCATGGGTGTAAGGATCTGTCTGCGCAGATCCAAGTACAGCATCAGGCCTAAACTTACTGTATTTAAGGAGCAGCATCAGCAGATTGTCTTTAAAGACGGTTTCTGTGCTTTAGAAGTTTCATAGCAAAGAGAGCTGCTCTCAGTCTAGTACATATGCAGTGAAATAGGCTCCTTTGACTTTATGATGTGTTACCGTTCCACAAATGCAGCTCATGATGCAATGTTACATAACAAATCATAAATCTAGGAAAGCAGTCTTGGGTTGGCACAAATATTCAAACCTCCTCCTCCCCCCTTTGGATGGAGTGAGGCCAAGAACTCTCAAAGTTCCTGCAGACACAGACCGTAGACCCCTGGCCTGTTTCTCAGCAAGTCCCTTTGCAAGACTATTCCCAGAGCTATTTAGCAGGTCACAATTGCTTTCCAGCATCATTTTCAGGACTGTATGTAGGCTTGAAAGTGTTCTTACTGGACACGTCGCATAGCTGGGTTTGTGTTTCAGAAATATCTTCCAATATCAAAGATGAATAAAAGCTCTTACTACCGTCTCTACCCAAAACACTTGTGTATGTTGGAAGAGTTTGAAACGAAGTTCACTTCTCAATTACCTCAAGTCTTAGGTTTTAAAACCAATTGGAAATCAGAATTTGGTCTCCTAGACATTAACAACCAACAAAATCACAATCCTAGAAGTGGTGGAATTGAAATCACCACACCCCTGGCAAGTCCTTAAAATTTTATAAGCGGAGAAAGCTGTGGCATGAAATCTCATGCCAGGCCAAAATTACTAGTGGTGGATGATGAAGGGCTCCCTATTCAGGATAGGGTTGCCACCTTTCTAATTGCCCCTGCTCCGACTCTTCCCCCTTTGAGCTTTAGGAAAGCTTGTATTGATCCCAGGATTTCAAATCGCCAAGTTCGAGAGTGTTTGGGTACACGGTCCTAGTTCTGCTCTGTTTCTACTAGAGAGACACATTTTGAATCCTGGGTTTTGAAGTGGAGTTATTTCTAAATAATTTTATAACTAGCACAAATATTTGCATTTGTTGAAAGAAAGATGTCTTGCAAGTCAGAAATCGAGATGATGCTTTGTCTCAGGAAAAATATGGCTTGGAAATAGACCAGTGAGGGAATTCTAAGCGTACAGTAAATCCGAAAATCTCTTTTTATGCAAAACAATGCAAAGTTGTACCAGTTTTTTTAAAAAAAGGAGTTTGCATTTCTTTCCAAAATTACCAAGTTTATCTATTTCCCCAGAGTCAGAAGACCTTGTGCACAGCATGGCCACCAGACTGTAAAACTCTCTTCCTTCTTAGCACTCAGCTCATCCTTCAGCTTCTTCCATTGAGATACTGTCTCGCTGAAATAACAAATGGCAGTGATAACTGCATAAATGAGCTTATTAGCCTCAGTTCAATTTGCTCCTGCATTTGTGCTTAAGCAAATCTTTACTAACAGACATAGAAACCAATGACAGGTCAGTTAAATGTATAGTATTTAAACAGGTTGAGACTTGTTCTTATTTAAACACACACACACGGCAACTTAGCTAGGTGGATGCATAGAATGGAAAATTTCTCAGAGACCATGGTTGGCGCCATAGTTTCTCGCCAGGAGTCTCAAAGAGAAATATGTGAGCCATTACTATTGGAGACTTTCCAAAGTTACTAGTGATTTTGGGTGCCCAACTTGAGACACACACAAGGTGCCTGATTTTCAGTAAGTTAAGAGCACTCACTGTTGGAAAATCACACTCTTTTGAAGAAAGAATATCAGAGGTGATTTGATCAAAGTGTATAAGTACCTTCATGGGAGAAAATACTGGGTACTAAAAGGCTCTTTAATCTAGTGGAGAAAGGCATAACAAGAACCAATGGCTGGAAGATGTTCAGACAAATTCACTTCAATCAGAGCAGGATCTAATGACTAGTGGAATGTGATTGCTGATTCCTATGTAAATAGGCACTGTTTGAATCAACAGATCTGCTCGGTGTGTGTAGTTAGGGTCATATCTGGTGCCTCTAATGGAAACAAACAATTTTACTGTTTTGTTTTGTTTTTTTACCCACGGTGGCTCTTCAGAGCCAGCATAGCTAAGAGAGAATTAGCTTGAGTCTATTCCTTCATGTGCATCATCATCTGAACTAGTTACTAAGTTCCACTTACATCTGTGCAAACTCTCTGAAGGTATTGGGGTTGTACAGGTGTCACTGAGGAACTAAAATGGTCCCTACACCTATGATGATGAAGAACATGAAGGAAATAACCCAGCATGACTTTCAGATCCCATACTGGTAGGCTAGAAAGAAAACACCCTTTTACCTGTAAGATGTCTGTCTGATCCAGAAATCCTTGAGACCCAATACTCCTGATTCCCCATTATGTTTTCACACTAGAAATGCACCTTAATGTCCTTTTTATAAATATTGCATGTATGCTCAACGGTTTCTGACCAGTGCATTTCAACCATTAATAAAAGGTTTACTACACACTACAGACAGTATTATGCAGAAGGAAACACCCAACATTAGAAACACTTTAATTTGACTTTTTTTCTGATGTAAATTCTCAACTAAATCAAAAGTTTGACTTTTTTTTAACCTTTTTGAGCTTAACAGTAGAGCAGCATGTAGGGAGTTACGATCTTTAAATTTGGCCACCTTAATAGGGCATACAATTGCCATATTTGGCAATCCATTGGCACATAGGCGTCTAACAGGCCTGATTCGTCTCCTAGTCAAATCACCAGAAACTTTGCTACTCCTAATCCTATAGATGTTAAGGCCAGAAGGGACCATGCTGATCATCTGGCCTGACCTTCTTGCATAGCACATAATGTCTGCATCAAACCTGTAACTTCTGTTTGAGCTAGAGCAGAGTTTTTAGAAAGCCATCCAGCCTTATGGACTTTCTAAGTGCAGGAATGGTGCCAAAAAGGTTATTTGGGTTTGTGAGAATCTTTATGAGATACATATGCCTTATTTAGGCACCACATTTGAGTATTGAGTCCACTCTAGCTAGCTACAGTTACTCTTATTGTCCTTCCTATACTCTGTGCGCCTAAATACTGAAAAGCTTTCTGGATTTAACTCCTATGGAAAGAAGAAAAACATATTTTTAGCTCACTAAATAAAGAACTACATCCTTTTAAAAGAGAAACTAATTTTATATGACTGGTATACTGTCTGAAATTGGTGATAACGTGGAAAATATTTGAAGTCATAAACTAGGCTCAACTACATAATCTTTCAAATGTATACATTTTATATAGCACTATATTTAACAAGTGGCCTGTTTCAAAACGGACAGATATATTCATTATACACGTCTCAGGGTGCTGGGTTTTAAAGTGAATTCATTGCCTGTGAAAGGTGCCAGGTTGACAGTGCTGAAGTCACACGTTCTTAGTTTGCCTACAGATCTGGTAAAACTTGGGCAGTAGCTGTGAAAGCCAAGTTGCCAAAGCAAACCGTGAGCTGAAGAGACTGTGCAGCAAAGGATAAACCTCAAAAACACAGGTGGTCAAAAAAGCATCTGAACTAAACGCATGGAGTTCCCCTTCCTCCGTGCTACCCACTGTGATTCACCAAAGGACATGCTCCTTCTCTGGATGTGTCCCTCTCCGTGGAAGGCCCCAGCTACCTCCACCACCCTCTGATGGTGGTAGGATCTTGGGGAAAGAAAGGATTGCTGGTGAAACGTTCACCCTTTGGACAGCAAGGGCTATCACATGGTGACAGCCACTGCTCTTCACCGGTGGTGGCAGTGACCTTTCAGAGGGTGCCTAACCTGCCTTGCCCTTTGTCTGTTGGCAGTAGCTCTAGTGTACCACAGGCTAGTGTGTTGTGTGTCCCCCTTTCAGCCCCATCCATGAAGACTCTGAGTCTTGCTACAGCCCCCAGCTACAAAGCCTGACTCCAGCGCAAGATGGAGAGACTTGCACTTTTAGCTCTGGAGTTTTCCCCAGTTCCATTCCCGATGTGCCAGCCCTGATGTCAGCCATCACAAAAGCACTTAAAGGGCGTGGGGTGGATAGGGCTGTCTCTGTCTCCTCGTGTTTACAGCTCCCTGTGTGTGGGAGTGGTTTCTGCTAGTTTATCAAACGGGATTCAGACTACTTCAGAAGCAGTGGTGACCCCAGCTCCCTCATGACGTGGGTGGATGAGTGTGCCCCTCCACCTTCTCTAAAGACAGCAGCTCTTTGTAGAGAGGCACCAGCTTTCTCATCCATATCAGGCTCTAGTCCTTCAGAGCAGAGACGATCAGGGCACCATCACCTTCCCTTCCAACACTGACAGCAGCTCTTCAGTAGGGTGACCAACTCTCCTCTTACTCTCTGGCCTCTCCAAATGAAGCAATAGTAGTAATGTAAAAGAATGTAAGAATAGTAGTAAAAGAAAACTGGTCCAGACAGGAAGGGGATCTATCATCTGAATGTGCCATTTTGTGTAATTGTTGTTACACAGCTGTGTGTAGCTTCCCCATTGGATGTACCCTTAGAATTCATAGTCTACCTCTGAAGCCTGAGTCTTTGGCCTACAGCTGCTGAATGATGGGTCTCCCAACAATCCTTTTATTTGTCTCGGGGGAAAGACCTAGCATGCACTCATGAAACAAACCTCACAGGTACCTGGAAACATGGGGTTTACATTTTCTCAAGTAAACCTGACAAGTGATAGCCCCAAGATCTTGGCTACCTTGTGAAACACTCACTGTTGCTTCACTTTTCTAAATTATTTGTTTTCGTATTACTTTAAAAAGGGGTATCTTTAAAATCAAAGCTTAAGCAGGGTTGAAAACTAGGTTTTCCCTCCCACTCTTCCCTCCCATGCTTTTAGGAGGGTTTCTGCTCGAATTAAAGGATGGAAGGTACCAAGCTCCACTGAGCATTCAAGGACAGAGGAAAGAAAAGTTAAATTTATCAACAGAGAACAGGGTAGATTTTTCTATAGTCTGTAACTCTTGAGCTAGTAAGTTGGGTTTTAAAAATAGGGGGGGGAAAACACATTTTCTTTGCCTAACTGCTCCAATTTTCAAGTTGAATTCCATGTTCACTCCACAGGTGGCTGCTCCTTCAAGCAGTCAAATCAACTGGTCCATGATATTTCCAGATATAGTATTGTACTTCCTTCAGTTCCCCTGAACCCACAGTGACCCAGTATAATTGGGAGTGTGCAGTGTTCTGCATTCCATGGAAGCATGAAGCATTTCAAGGAGCTGATGTGACCTTTTTCCCCTTGAAGTGAAATTATGCAGCGAAAAGTAACTGGAGGTTGGCAGGGTGTGTGTGTGTGTGTGGAGAAATTAACTTAGGGCTCGTTTACATGATACGGCAATGCTCACCAGATAGGTGTGAATTCTAACACACACCAATGTGTTCTGCACTAACTGGCCGGTGTAGAACCTGCTGGCATGCACAAAAAAATCCTTAGCGCAAGTTAATGTAGTACTGTTTCAACATGCCCTAGACAACCTTTAGTGCATGGCGCAGGGGTCTACATGGATCAGTTAGTGCACAAATGTTGGTGCGCATTAACACCCCTCTGGTACCCATTGGCACACCATGAAGATAAGTCTTAAAAGTCCAGTAAAACTTTACTGACTTGTAAACAGAACGGGCAGTGAGGGGTGTGGAAACAGGCCATTTACACAGAGCCTTATACATAACAAGACTCCAGAACAACTATATAAACAAAGGGCCAGATTTTCATAGAGCACAGCTCCTATGTAGGCACCTTGTGTTCTGAACTCTCTCTCAAACCTATGGCCACTTATTTAGCTGTCTAAATAGGAGCTGTTGGGTGCTGAAATCTTTTGGAAAATCTTGCCCTAGAAGCCCTATGGTCTCGTACCAACTGTTCATTCTCTTCCTTCACATGAATTTAGTGCTCATGAAAGGTGCTGACTTGACAGCCCTGGAGAATGAAGTCCTTCATTTATCCTAAAACAAGGTGTAGTTTGGGAAGAGGCAGGGCAGACTTCCTCACCATTCACCTGGAGGGCTCTCACTCCAGGGCTAAAAATAGCAGTGTAGATGTTCCCACTCAGGCTGGAGCCTGGGTTTGAGACCCGCCCCACTCCCTGGTGATATTAACCCTCGGGTTAATGGTGAGGAAGTTTGCACTGCCTCTTCTCAAACAACATCTGCTATTTTTAGCCCCACAGCCCAAGCCTGAGTCAGTTGACTTGGTCTCTAAGACTCTAAATCTGTGTCTAGATTGGAACCCGAACGACACAACTTTTGTCGTTCAGAGGTGTGAAAAAGACACAGTCCCAAACAACAAAAGTTTTGCCGATTGAAAAGCGTCGGTGTGAACATGCTTTGTCGTCAGTAGAGCTCTCCTGCCGACAAAATTACCGCCGCTCATTGGGGTGGAAGTCTTTTGTCTGCGGGAGAGCTCTCTCCTGCTGACAAACAGCAGCTACACTGCGTGCCTTTTAGCCGCACAGCTGTGTCACTAATAGGTGCATAGTGTAGACAAAGCCTAAGACTGCCACTGGGTTGTTTGCTTTTAATTTTCAGTGTAGAATTACCCAAACTGTTTTTCACCAGGAACATCTTAGATGCTTAAGCCACCTGACTGTAGGGGAAGGCTCCCAATTGTGGATTGCTAATTGAGATAGGTGTGTCCCTGCAGTCTGGACTTAGGCGCTTATCTCTGTGAGAGGATAGGGCTTCAGACACACCTCTCATCAGATTTTCCCATTGCCAGCTTAGACGGGGAGGCGCCTAGCATGCTGGCTTTTGTGGATCTCATCAGAGGCGTATTATCGCCTAGGCCGACAAGGCCTAGGCCTAGGGCAGCAAATTTGCAGGGGCGGCAAATTTGAGCACCCCCAGAGAAGTTCCCCTGCTCCAGCTTGCCTCCTCCGCGAGCGCGCCACCGCTTCCTGTTTCTCTCCCCTCCCTCCTAGCGCTTGCGCCGCGAAACAGCTGTTTCATGGGGCAGGGAGGGAGGGAGGAGGAGGGGGAACGCGGCGCACCTGGGAAGAGGCGGGGCTGGGGCGGGGATTTGGGGAAGGGATCCAATAGCGGCAGGGAGGGGGCGGAGTTGGGGCGGGACTTTGGGGAAGGGGTTGGAATGGGGGCGGGGAAAGGGTGGAGTCAGGGCGGGGCCAGGGGCGGCAAAATCATTAATCCGCCACTGGATCTCATTCTTAGGCGCCTATCTCTCCTCATTCATTGTAGAGGGAGCCTAGGTGCCTAACTTAAGTTTTGTGGATCTCAGTGGTGTTCCCGTGATTTTTCTATGTGCTGTAATGTTGAGCATCACAATGCCTAAGTCCTTTTGTGGATCTGGGCCTGTATCCTTTCAGTCGGAATGTCTCATTTTAGATTAAGGGAATCAACAAAATGGCATCTGCTCCTGCAGACAGGCCTCTTGGAAATCTAGGATTGAGATGGGTAATGCTGACTAGGGGATTTAGCTACACCACTCCCATGGGATAGAACTCTGAAAAATGCCTAAATAACTTAGGAGCACCAGTTCCATTGAAAGTTCATGGGACTTGGACTCTGAAGTCACTTGGGCTCTTTTGAAAATCCCACCCATAAATTACAAGTCAGGGTTTGTGCGGCTAAATCCCCTAGTCAGCACTGAAAATCTCAACTGTAAACGTTCAGTGCTCAGGATACAGTGACACAGCTACATCCCCCCT
Organism: Platysternon megacephalum; assembly: GCA_003942145.1. Taxonomy (NCBI): domain Eukaryota; kingdom Metazoa; phylum Chordata; order Testudines; family Platysternidae; genus Platysternon; species Platysternon megacephalum. Next base: position 8,002,331 of record QXTE01000072.1, read on the forward strand.
ACCACACTGGAAATACCTGACGGTACAATATATCTGTATATGAGTATCCCACACTTCTAGTTAGCATATAGCGTCTGTTAGGGCAAACAGTTGCTGACCAGGCTGTGGGTGGTCAGGCCTAGTGGTGAGGGCGAGAGTTCAGTCTACTGGTTAGAGCTGTGTCCAGGGTGGGCAGAGTCCGGGAGACAAGCCAGGGACCAGTACTGTAGGGGAAAAAGCCAAATGAGAGAGCCACAGGGGGTAAATCAGAGTTGTGAGCCCGGGATTAGTACCGGAGAGACCGAAGCCGAATGCCAGAATCAGAGAGTCGACCAGAGGCATAAGGCAGAGCCGGGGGGGTCAAAGTCAGAAATGAGCAGAGAACGGGCTGGAACAAGGGCTAGAGCGGGGCCAGCACTGCTGTAGGCACAGTACACGTTGAGCAGCCACTGAACTGCTGTGGGGACCAGGCTTATAAACAAGGCTGCCAAACCAGCAGCCAGCCAGGGGCTGTGGCCACTCTGATTTCCAAGGCAGTGCCGCTGGGCTCATTGGTTGCCTAGCAGCGCGGTTAGCCAAGGGGCAGGCCAGTAGCTGGGCCCTGGCACAGACATAAACTCAGAAGGCAAAATTCTGATCTTTACACTGGTGCAGACACATGGATGTGAAAGGAATTACACCAGGGTAAGTGACAGCAGAATTGGGCCCATGGGGATCAGTGCTGGAAAAGGCCTATTATCTTGACTACTTCCCACCGTATGTTTTTCAAGTGCTTTTCTCCATGATGGTATCAGAATACAGACAAGATCTCCACCACTTCCTTCTGGAGACAGTCTAATAATAGGCTTCATTGTCAGAACACTTTTTTTATTTTTTTGCTCTTCGGGCAAAATTTCCCTTTGTGCAGTTTCATTCCCTTATTCTTGACTATACCCCCTTTGATTAGCCAAAGCAATGTTTCTCCTAGCATACCTCTACTTCCATCAGATGGTTACAGAGAGTTGGACTATAATTGCCTTAATCCACATTTCATCAAGTGGTAAAAATTAGCTTTAAAAATATTATTATTCCTTTTTCCTCATAAGTCAATTCCTCCATTTTTTTTAAGGGTGGTATTTCACAGAGCAGAGTTAGGCCAGTGCTGAGTGCTTTTAAAAATGCCTCCTTTAATCTTTATTTTGCTGTTCTCTGAATTTTACAAAAGAGGCCAATGCTGCTATTCCCATTTTATTGATGTGAAAATTGAGGCACTGGGAGGGGAAATGACTTGTCCAAGGTCACCCAGTGTCAGAACAGGGAATTTATCCTGGGTCCCAGTCCAGTGCCCTATCCATGAGGCCACACTGCACTAAGGCTGCCAGATGGGATTTGAAAACACAGTCAGTAAGTGGGGGATCTAAAGAGACTCTTCGAGATGGGTGGAGCTGCTGAAGAAGCTCTTGCACTGATAGTAGCAAGACTGTCTGAAGGGACAGTGAGGAATTTGGTGAGTTTGTGCTAGATAAGAGGAGAGTGGTGGGAGGAGAAGCAAATAGAGAGGTGAAAAGTTGTATGCATTTTAAATAAAACAAATTGGTTGTGATTATAATTAAAATAGCAGATACTGGGGTTAATTCAAATCTTGATTAGCAAATGTTCCTATTACTTATCATTCATATTAGCATGGAAGGCAATTAATTGCCATGCTAATTGACAGTATTATTAATTTCCATAACTGTTACTGGGAATCCCCTCCATAGATAACACAAATATCCTCTGTTAAACTGCTAATCCAGTCTCTTGGCTCTCTCCTTCCCCCAGGCTACCTAGTCTACCTAGCTGCCAATTCCCTTGTCTGCTTCACTTCTGCACTTTGATTATATGGGACTGGCTGCCAGATCAACAGTAATGCAAGTGAAGGAAAAATCAAATGAGCTCATCCCACTGAAAGTGGGGGACAAAGCAAGAGAGCATGAAGATTTGATTAGTAAAAAGTGTTCTCTGAAGTGAAGGTGAGATGTGGAGGGGGAGTTGGTATAGTTCTCATCATCATAAGAAATAATGCTATTTGTAAGTTAAGAGCTCAGTATATATTTTTTTTCTTAAGCTCCTGCAGTTTGCACAAGGGGAGATGAGTGTTTACTTACAAATTAGTTTCAAAATAACCCACATTAGGCAGTGTTTACCTCCACGCAGTAATTGGCTCATGCAAAACTTTGCAATAATTTGAGATATTCTAGACCTTGTGGGGGTCCCTAATGATTTTAAATCTGCTTCCTGCCTGCTCTATTTACCACAAATCCTTTTATGAAATGAAAGGAATGCAATAATATAAATAACATTATCCCTCTGGAGTCTAAAAGATTCAAAAGTACCCATCTACCCAAGCATTTATTTAGCTATAGGTCTAGAAAGTAAGTGTTCTACAGGTTAACCTTTTTATGGAAGTTTTTTTTTAATGCTTGTACCAAGAAGAAATAAAGTGCAAACATACAGAGCAATTCTTTTCTGAGCATTGGCTTCAAAATGCAACAGAATAACAGCTCCTGCCACCTTCATAATGCTGTGAGCACAGAGTATAAGACGAGTGAATAAATACATTCACAAACGGATTTTTTTTTTAAGCATTAGCTTGTTGCTGTGGGACAGCCATGGATTCCCTGATCTACAGAGTGGGTACACGATCAGCAATGGCAATGCTAGTTTCCTCAAAATGCCAGTCCACTCAGCTCTCCATGGGAGAGGTTAGTTCAGCCTCCAGCTCCATCAATTCTTGAACTCTGTGCAGAGAGTGAAAACATGTCCCAGTTGCCATGGGGAAGTGTTGTGATTATGTGGACACCTACCTGCCCATTGGAAATTAGACTGTCACCAGTTTGTTTCACCAAACAAATGACCATCGACTCTTTGGTTGCTAATGACTGCCTTGGGCGTCATGACTCAGAGATGATGGGTCAAATCCTGACCCCATTGAAGTAAATGAACTTTTTGCAGGAGTTGACTTGGAGCCCATTCCCAGTCACTTGAGCCCTCCAGTCCCCTGACGCTACACTTTAAACTTACTTCTAAGGGGTGTTGTGAAGCTTAATTTACTAATGTTTGCAAAACACTTTCAAATACAGAGCTGGAAAGCACCTCAGCAGTGTAAAATGTTATTTATTAGAAACAAAAAGTAGTAGCTAGATGTACCGTGCTAATAAGCAAATAGAAAAGGGCCTTTTGCTATTGGAGATGCAACTGAACAGATGTTATATGACTCGATAGACATTTGTTATTCACAAAGAGTATTTTTTACTTTGAGAATCAGACCAGGAGAAATATGATTTGGCATCACCAAGTGATGTTCTAAAAGATGTGTTATAAAGTAGAGAGTGGATCAAATGTGTTGCTTTAAGGAGTTCATAAATGTTTTCTTAACAGACCACCATCTCCACACGTGCACACACGCACGCGCACACATGCTTTCACACCCTGTAACAATTCTATCTGTCCCTAACACACTCATCACCATAGTGTATATACGTCTTCACCAGAATAGCTAAGAATAGACCCCCCCATAAGCTGTTTTGTTTTTATTGCTCTATGAACTGTCTTTTATTCAGCCCTGTTAGTACCATCATAAACACTTGCTAAAGTTTCTTGTTATTCAGAAAGGATAATTCATAGAATGTGGCAGTTCCCCCTCTCTTTAGTCAGCCAGAAGGTGTCATGTGGAGAAAGAGGCAAAATAATGAGGACAGCAAAATCCAAAAGCAAAGCAGTTTCTGCCACAGATGCTTTCCGTGATCTGAATTGTAAACTAAACTGTAATTCACTTTGGAATTATTTCTTCTCTTTGGTAATCCAGAAGTTAAACTGGTTCTAGGTCTGCAACCTGGCTGTAAATATAACAAAAGGAAAAAACCTCCAGTACCATACATGCTAGGCATGGTACATAAGTTGTAGAGTGACTCCTTTAACCATAGGAATCTGAGTGTAAGAGAGGCAAAGCCACTGAGCTAGGTACTTTGTTCCTTAACGCTTTATAATAATTACAACTATGTCCATACTGAGCCCAGTCATACCGTCCTCAAGGCCAATGGGGAAGTGTTAAAAAGGCCAGGGTGGAGGAAAAATATGGTCCTCTAATCCCATGGCTTTATGTAGACGAGCACGCCAGTCCCATAAAAGCCCTTGGCCTTCAAGCTGTGTAAACGGATGAAGATTCCATCACATCTCCCCTCAGGGATCGGGAGAGGTGCTAGGCTACCATGGAGATCCACAGAAAGCCTTGGTGTTGTTTGCTTTGTAATAAGTAAATAAATATAAAGTTATCCATGGGCACATTTGGAGGATTAGGGCCTCAGATTTGTATTCACCTCAGGATTGGATTTGTCTTCATATAAACCTGGACAACACCTAGCATATAATTATAATAGGTCATCATTCCCTGCATTATATTTAGGAGGGATGCTGGGTTGGGTCAGACAAGCCCTCCACTCATAACATTTCTGCTGAAATTAATGAATCTCATATGCAGAGTTTTTTAGGCCCTGATTCAGCAAAGCATTTCAGCCTTACTGGGGAGATTACATCCATCCCTAACCAGAAACAGCAATTAAGTCCCATTGACTTTTATAGGACTTAATTATATTGTTAAGTGCAGTTCCTGAGTGGGGCTGTTTTCCTGGACTAAGGTCTTAATTAGTAGCTCTATATTTGTTTGAAATTGTAACATGTGGTTAGGGGACATTGTATTTAGCCCCTTCTTGGAAAAAATGTTATTGTTCCAAACATGGTTGAATACTACTTGGAACATGGGCTCCAGCAATGTTTCCTGCAAGAAAATATCTTATTCTTGACATAGTTTCCCTTTTCCATATAGTGTTGTGTTTGCAATGATATAGTTAAGACTATGTCAGCCTTTCCACTATAAAAACCTTAATCTCCAAAACATATAACTGGTCCATAAAACCAGCCTACAACTTAACAGACAGACTTCCAGCTTAGCAACGGAGGTGGTGGGGGAAGGAAGGGAAAATTTCAAGAAAATATTTGTGGCTGTTTTTCCTACTGTAATAAAAATAATAAAGAAATTTACAGGTCAGATCCTCAGCTGGTATAACTTGGCAAAGCTACACCAATTTAAACCAGCTGTAAGCCTGGTCCTACTTGTTTAAGACTTGTTAGCTTATGCTTGGCTCATAGAGTCTTTTAAAAATTCTATTATGTAGGTCATTAGTTAAGTATGTGAAATTACTCTGGTCACTTGGGAGGGAGTAAAGAGTAGGGCTGGTTGAAAATTTTCCATCAAAACTGTTCTTTGAGGGAAAATTGAGTTTTCAACCAAACAAATTTTTTTCATGAAAAGTGTCCCCTCTGCAGAAAATTTATCTATATTTATTTTGTTAAAAAAGTGAATGCCCAACTTCCCCCCAATAACCAAAATATTTTGATTCTGAAAAGCCATCATGGGAACAGTATTCGCGTGCCTCATTCTCTTCTATGGGTCAGGCTCCCATGACGCACTTCCACCATGCAACTACCATCCCCTCTCCTCATCAAAAAGAGAGTGACCATGGTGCATCTTGGGAGATGTAGTCTGGCCAGGAAGCCCAGTCTATAAAGGAGAATGGGTGCATGAAGCAACTGAACTACAACTCCAGTGAGGCACCATGGTAATATTTCAGAATTTAACTATTTCATTTTTCAATCTTTCACTCAAAACACTAAATTTTCTGTGGAAAATTTTGATGAACCTCAATTTGTTTTTGTGGGGGGGGAGGGAGGCGGTTGTTTCTATCTAAATTTTCCACTGAAATACCCCTCTTTTCCCAACCAGGCTTAGTAAGGCGCTGTTCACACCTAATTCCTTTGTTATAGCCCATATAAGGATTGGCCAGAATTACACCAGGAGAACACAGGGCTGTTACCAAAATGTTGACCACTAGGAGCACAGGGACAGTGGGAGTAATTGAAGGCATAGCTGAACTTCCTGCCTGTGCCTGTCAGATCTGCTGGCTGACTATGTGGGAGTAGTATGCTGCATTTAAATGGGTGTAGCTCCTCCGTGCACTGGTCAATGCCTGTGTTCATTCCCCTGTGGTGGTGTGGTTCTGCATTACCCCCAATTCAGTAATTGCCCGGATAGAACTATCCGATTCCCAAATAATGGAGCAGTTTCATCATTTAGGGGAAGAAAAAGAGTCTCAGAAAGATTGTAATGACTCTGGCCATGCCCCACCACATACTCTGTGGCCCAATTAGCAAAGAGAATTTGTTACCATGAAATTGTAACTAAACATATGGCCCTATCCTTCTCTCATAGACCTCAGTGGGAGGTATGTCAGGCCCATAATGCACAAGCAAATGCACGGCAAGTATTAGGTGACTCTCCAAGCAAACCCTTTGCCCCAAGCAATACTCTCAGCCTGCCATATATAGATCCCATGGGGAAATCTAGTGCATCCCATTATAACGTAACCTTTTTCATGCCAGGTTATGATACTGCATTCTGAGCGATTCTTTGGGTGGGTAGGCCAGGAGGAGGAAAATTCTTTCTGTGCTTTACGATTTTTATTTTTGTTCCAGGCTTCACATGTTCCTCTTACAAAATTTCCATACATTTGAGAAGATTGGACCTTGTAGCATTCTCACATCCCCTTTTTAAGTAAAATCCTCTAGTGCAGTTGTGATTATTGGTGGCAGAAGAACGGATCAAAAATTCAGTGACCGGTCTGGTTTTTCTTCGAGTGCTTCTTCATGTCAATTCCAATCAGGTGCGAGTGCACAGCAGCCAGAAGATTTTTTTCCCATAGCGGCATCTGTCGGGTCGGCCTGGAGTCGCGCCTTCATGGCGCTCAATATAGAGCCCTGCCAACCCACCACCCCTTCAGTTCCTTCTTACCGCCAGTGACGGTTAGCTGGAACATCCCATAGCTCTTGCCTTGGCAAACGCCATTCACAGTGTCCGTTGTTTATAGTTCTTCAGACTGTTAGTTAGCATGTTAGTAATTGTAGTGTAGTTAATTTTAGTAGTTAGGTTTTCTTTGGGGGTTCCCCACCCCACACACAATGCCCCGGTGCTGTGGTATGCCACGATCCCTGGGCTTTAAAACTTGTGAGGCCTGTGGTAAATGCATGTCTAAAAGTGACCCACACTCCTCGTGCTTAAGGTGCTTAGGGGAGGGTCACCAGAAAGACCGGTGCAGGATCGATCGTTGGTTTTACCTAGGACTTTGAAAGACCGAGAACGTCTTAAGGTCTTTCTTATGGAGGCTGCGCTCCTGCCCCAGTCAGACCCCGGATCGGGGAATCCCGCGCCTAGCACCACCTCCTCCTCAGTGCGGAGCGCCCCGGCACCATCTACAGGGGAACCGGTGCCAAGAAAGGATTCGTGAGATTCTCAGCACCATCACAGCTCCTCCCGCGTGCAGGCTGTGGGCAGGCATCGGTCAGAATCGCCGGTGCCACAAAAAAGGAGGCCAGAGAGCGGCCGCTCTCCCTCGACCAAGACCAAGGATCTGGCTGCTGTGAGACCCCAGTTGGGCCACACCACCTTGACCCCTTCTCCTCCTAGGTTCATGCCAACTCCTGCCATGGTGGCGGTACAGTCGAGTCTGGACCCTCCCCGCTCACCGGGCCCACAGAGTCAACAGCTGCAGCTCCCATTGACTCGGGAGGCCTTCCAGGCGGCCCAAGACTTGTGCCTTACGGCGTGGTTTTCCCCTCCCATGAGGGATGAATCACCGGTGCTGTCCCATCCCCCGGCACTGTCAAGGGGGAAGCCTGCTATGATGTCGCAGCGCTTACCATCCCCAGAGCGCCCCTCAGCACTAACAGCCCAGGTGCGGAAGCCACACCGGTCCCCTAGCCCACGCCGCGACTGTTGGTACCTCGCAGTACAGCTCCTCTGTGGTCCTCCTTCTCAGAGATCTCGTCGTTGGACTCTGACTCTGTTCTCTCTGATAGGAGTAGGAGCAGGAGATCGAGGTCATGGCAGGATCGCTTACCCGGCACCATGGCGGCGCAATGGCAACACCCAACACAGTGGCCCTTCTGGATGCCCTGGGCCTTCCACAAAAACCAAGGGCAAAGCCAGGACTCCCATTCCAGAGTGGCGTCAGTAGCTTTGGCGTCAGGAGCTGCTCCGGCGTTTTCCAATGCCAGATTACCACTGCTAATGGCACCGACATCCACTCCCTCGGTACCGCCGCCGATTACAATGACGCTGTCGGCATTGGCACCGGCACTGTCATCGACAACTCTGCCACCTACACCAACTCTTCTGGCACCGGCTTCTACAGTGCCTGCACCAAAGGTCACGGCACCGTCAGGCTTGACAGCAACACCCCGGGAACTCCAGGCACTGCGGGACCCCCCTGGGTGCAGAGGGAAGGGAGCAGCCACTCCTTCCGGGGCTTTCTTCTTCTTCTTCGCCAGATGAGGTAGTGGTGGGCACTTCAGTAGCCCCGGCCCTGGAAGACAACAAGGTCCTGCAGCAATTGCTGCGGTGGGTTGCCCAGGGTCTGTGAAGGAAGCAGATCCCATGGTGGATATTCTCACCCCCTCCGGGCCTGTATGCATTGCCCTGCCCTCATAAAAACCATCTCTGACACCACAAAGACTTTGTGGCAGACCCCAGCCTTATTTCCCCACATGGCTAAGTGAAATGAAAGCCGCTATTTTGTTCCGTTGAGGGGCTACGAGCACTTAGACGCTGCTAACCAGTGCGAACGCCAGGTTACCCTCCCCAAAGAATTGGAGACGAAAAGTCTTGACCTTTCTGGGAGAAAGGTCTACTCCACTGGTGGCTTGCAGCTCTGCATTTAGAACTAGCAGGCCATTGTAAGCAGGTACTCCTATAATACTTGCGGCGCAATGGCTAAGTTTGTGGACCTGCTGCCGCAGGACTCCCGCGCCGAGTTTTCGGCTCTGGTGGAGGAGGGCAAGCTTATTTCCCGAGCCTCACTGCAGGCTGCTCTGGACGTGACGGATGTGGCTACTCGGATTATGGCAACGGGGGTTGCCATGAGAAGGAGCTCCTGGCTACAGGTCTCTGGTCTACCGTATGAGGTCCAGCAGACTATCCAAGACCTCCCTTTTGAGGGTTCAGCTCTCTTTGCAGAGAAAACAGATAAAAGGTTGCATGGCCTAAAAGACTCAAGAGCCACCCTCAAGTCACTGGACCTCCATGCTCCTTCCACACAGCGGAAGCACTTCAGGCTGCAACTTCCTCCACAGTTCTACCAACCACAGAACCGACAGGATGATTCCCGGAGGAGGAACAGGAGCAGCAGGAAGAGAGCGCACCCATCCTCAGGCCAGAGCTCTGGCCAATCTAAACTGTCTTTGGGCCAGAAGCAGGCCTTTTGAAGGTGCGCTCGAGGATGGTGCACCAGTGCACAGACTGGCTCCAACCTGCCTTACCTTCTCATCCCAGCTATCCCCTTTCTACCCTGCTTGGTTCCATATCACATCAGACCAAGGGGTGCTCCGCACAGTAAAGAGGGGATACTCCCTCCAATTCTCAGCTCTCCCACCCCATCCCCTTTCCCTTTCCCCGTCCCTCTTCAGGGACCCTTCTCACGAGCAACTCCTTATTCAGGAGGTGCACTCGCTCCTATCGCTGGGAGCAGTGGAAGAGGTTCCTCAGGAGCTGAATCATAGAATATCAGGGTTGGAAGGGACCTCAGGAGGTCATCTAGTCCACCCCCCTGCTCAAGGCAGGACCAATCCCCAGTCAGATTTTTGCCCCAGATCCCTAAATGGCCCCCTCAAGGATTGAACTCACAACTCTGGGTTTAGCAGGCCAATGCTCAAACCACTGAGCTATCCCTCCCCCCTGAAGGGCAAGGGCTTGGGCTTCTATTCCTGGTATTCCCTAATACCAAAAGCCAAAGGTGGGCTCAGGCCCATCCTAGACTTGTGAGAGCTCAACAGGTGCATGAAGAAACGTAAGTTCCGCATGGTGACTTTGGCCTCCATCATCCCTTCCCTGGATCCAGAGGACTGGTATGCCGTCCTCGACTTGAGACACGTACTTTCATATAGCAATCACACCATCCCTCAGAAGGTACCTCAGGTTTGTGGTGAACAACCACCACTACCATTTCACAGTCCTCCCATTCAGCCTGTCAGTGGATCCTCTAGTATTTACCAAGTGCATGGCAGTCGTAGCAGCGTTCCTGCGCAAGCGGCAGGTCCAGGTGTTCCCGTACTTTGACTGGCTGATCAAGGGCCATTCTAGGCCCCAAGTGGAGGCGCAAGTCGACTTCATAAGAATGATGTTCAACGAACTGGGCCTTATCCTGAAAATGGGGAAATCGACTCTGTCCCCTGTTCAGCAGATAGAGTTCATAGGGGTAGTGCTGGACTCGACACAGGCCAGGGCGTACCTCCCGGAAGCCAGATTCTGGGCTCTGGGCGACATCATTCGAAGTCTCAGGCCATTCCCCACCACTACAGCAAGGAATTGCCTGTAACTCCTGGGACACAGGAATTGCCTGTAAATCCTGGGACACATGGCCCTTGTACCTATGTGGTGCAACACGCCAGGCTCAGACTCCGGCTGCTCCAATCGTGGATAGCCTCAGTGTATCGGACAGTTTGGACAGGGTCATGATTTTGGCTCACCCAGTCCTCGACTCCCTCCAGTGGTGGCTTGACCTGCAGGTAGTGTGCACGGGGTTCACCTTCACCAGTCCTCAGCCATCCCTCTCTCTAGTGACGGACGCATCAGCCTGGGGCTGGGAAGCACATCTGGGAGACCTCAGGACACAAGGCCTCTGGTCTCAGAGGGAACTCGCTCTCCACATCAGAGAGCTGAGAGCGGTGTGCCTAGCATGACCGACTTTCCGAGCCCACTTGACAGGGAGAAGTGTACCAGTTATGACAGACAACACTGCGGCGATGTTCTATATCAACAAACTGGGGGGTGCACGCTCCTCTCCCCTGTGCCAGAAAGCCCTCAGGCTGTGGGACTTTTGTGTAGAGCATTCAATACACCTGCAGGCATCGTACCTCCCCGGAGTACAGAACGAGTTGGGGGACTATCTCAGCAGGTAATTCCATGGGCACAAGNTACTCGCTCTCTACATCAGAGAGCTGAGAGCGGTGTGCCTAGCATGACCAACTTTCCGAGCCCACTTGACAGGGAGAAGTGTACCAGTTATGACAGACAACACTGCAGCGATGCTCTATATCAACAAACTGGGGGGGTGCACGCTCCTCTCCCCTGTGCCAGGAAGCCCTCAGGCTGTGGGACTTTTGTGTAGAGCATTCAATACACCTGCAGGCATCGTACCTCCCCGGAGTACAGAACGAGTTGGGGGACTATCTCAGCAGGTAATTCCATGGGCACAAGTGGTCCCTACGCCCGGACGTCACAAACTTCATCTTCCAACGGTGGGGTTTTCCCCAGATAGACCTGTTTGCCACGTGACACAACAGGAAGTGCCAGCAATTTTGCTCCTTCCTGAGTCACAGCCTGGGCTCCATCGTGGATGCGTTTCTCCTCCCATGGGGAGGCCATCTCCTCTATGCGTTCCCGCTCTTCCCTCTCATTCACAAGGTGCTCCTCAAGATACGGAGGGAAGAAGCTTCGGTGATTCTGATAGCTCCAGCCTGGCTTCGCCAACACTGGTACACATCTCTCCTGGAAATGACCATGAAAGCCCCAGTCACCTTGCTGCTCTTCCCGGACTTAATAACTCAGGATCACGGCTGTCTGCAGCACCCGACCCTCGAGTTGTTGCATCTCATGGCAGGAAGCTCCATGGCTGAACCCAATGGAGCTCTCCTGCTCGGACCCAGTTAGACAAGTCCTCCTTGGCTGTAGGAAACCCTTCACTAGGACTACCTACCTGGCCAAATGGAAGAGATTTTTGCCTCTATACCACTTATACTGGACTATCTTCTCCATCTTAAGCAGCAGGGGCTGTCCATGTCGGTCTTTGCCAACCCTATGGTCAGCCGTTTCTTGAAAGGATTCGACAGGCAATACCCACATGTCCGACAACCAGTCCCAGCCTGGGACCTTAATCTGGTCCTTTACAAACTGTTGGGGCTGCCCTTCAAACTGCTGGCGACTTGCTCTCTGCTCTACCTCTCATACAAGGTGGTGTTTCTGATAGCGATAACCTCATCCAGGAGGGTATCTGTGTTCAAGGCTTTAACATCAGAACCCCCTTACACGGTGTTCTGTAAGGACAAGGTTGAGCTCAGGCCACACTCAGCTTTCTTCCAAAAGGTGGTCTCCCAATTTCACATCAACCAGGACATCTTCCTCCCAGTCTTCTATCCTAAGCTGCACTCGAGTGGCAGGGAGCAGAGGCTTCACTCATTGGACGTTCGCAGAGCGCTAGCCTTCCACATCCAGAGAACGAAACCATTCCGGAAGTCCGTCCAGTTATTCATGGCTGTGGTAGACAGGATGAAAGGGCTTCCAGTATCCTCTCAACAAATTTCGTCATGGATCATGTCCTGCATCCGAGAATGCTACAACCTGGCAGAGGTGCCTGCCCCTCCTCTCACAGCGCACTCCACCAGGGCACAGGCTTCCTCAGCAGTGTTCCTGGCACATGTTCCCACCCAGGAAATATGCAGAATGGCAATGTGGACCTCAATACATACATTCACATCGCATTATGGCATCACTCAGCAGGCCAGAGACGATGCGACCTTTGGTAGAGCACTGCTCCAGTCAATGGACATTTGAACTCCCACCCCGCCTCCGGAACTTGCACTTGGGAGTCACCTCATAGGAGTTGACATGAACAAGCACTCGAAGACGAAAGAACGGCTACTCACCTTCTCGTAACTGTCGTTCTTCGAGATGTGTTGTGCATGTCCATTCCAATACCCACCCTCCTACCCCTTTGTCGGAGCAGCCGGCAAGAAGGAACTGACGGGGTGGCAGGTTGGCAGGGCTCTACATTGAGCGACATGAATGCGCGACTCCAGGGGGCACCCAGGCTGACCTGATGGATGTGGCTATGGGAAAAATCTTCCAGCTGCCGTGCACGTGGCGCACACACACCTGATTGGAATGGACACGAACAACACATCTCTAAGAACAACAGTTATGAGAAGGCGAGTAACCGTTCTTTCTGCACTCAGACGATTTTTAATATATTTTCTATTAAACTTCTCATTCGTCCACCAGCGCAGGCACCTTCCAAACACAAGTTTAAGCCTTTTTACAAAAGAAAAATATATATATATATATATATATATATTTTAAAAAGCTTGAAAGCAAGTCTCATGGCTTTATGTTGGACATGCTGCTGAGATAACCATGCAGTGACAATAAACACAGTCCTCTTTGTGTACACTCCAGTGGTAGGAGTGAGCATCTGGGATTCATCTGGAATCTGAAGTTTGCATCAGGAGGTAACAGTGGGCCCTCTGCATGACTCCGGGCTGGTCATAATTTAGTTTTCATTTACAGTGTAAGTGTAAACATCTGTCAATATTTTTAATGACCAAAAAGAATTCAATTACTTTTTCATAAATGAACATTGACAAATCATTTTCTCTTGGACTCAGCTAGGGAGACGAGAAGGTTGATGTATTTATTTGCATGGAGAAAAATGTAGTGTCGCCTTGTAGGGGGTTGTGCAAACCATGTGGAAGGAGTTTATGAATTGTTCTTCAGAATGGCTGATGAGGATAGTCTCACCACATGGTAGTGGCACTGAATAGCTTTCCACAGATGATGTGCAACAAACCCAGGTTAGGATTATTACTGGCTGCTTCTGGATGGCTGGGTAGGCTGTAAACCAAACAGAAGACCCATTAAGCTATCCTCTGTGTGTGGTGGCATCGACAACTGGTCTACAGGCTTTAATAATCACTAGCTGGGGATTGACAATGTGTTACAGTATAAAAACACACACATACCTGTATGCTGTATAGGTTTTTCCATTCGAATTTCTCCCTTTCTCTACATCTTTCACAATAATCTTTCTGTATTTGGATTACTGTTACATTTTTTTAGATCTACTTTATTCACTGGGGGAGGGTTCCCCTATCTTGCTGCTTTCATCATCTCTTCAAAGAGGACTAGAAACCCAATAACACCAGAGTTCCAGCAGAATCTTTGAAACCGCAGAGTTTGAGTGGCTCGGAATTAGGGAAAGCGAGTCTCTCACTGTAAGCCAAAGTCACCAGGGAACCTCACACAATTCCAGCCTTTGTTCTTTTTGTGACTTTTGTGTTTGGCTCTCTGGTTTAGCAGGTATGTGAAACCACAGGCAGCCAGACAGATCTCTAGGACCTTGGTCCTGAAAGGCCAACACTAAAGGAGAAATGTACCCACTTTGCTCCAAAGGGGCCTGAGTCTACTTTCAATTACATCACTGTAATTTCTATAACAGAACTAGATACATTCATGGAGGATAGGTCCATCAATGGCTATTAGCCAGGATGGGCAGGGATGGTGTCCCTAGCCTCTGTTTGCCAGAATCTGGGAATGGGTGACAGGGGATGGATCGCTTGATCATTGCCTGTTCTGTTCATTGCCTCTGGGGCACCTGGCATTGGCCACTGTCGGAAGGCAGGATACTGGGCTAGATGGACCTTTGGTCTGACCCAGTAGGGCCGTTCTTATGTTCTTACTGTAAACCAGGAATTACTCCACTTATGTTAATGGAGATGTACAAATGTAATCACGTAAATGAGATCAGAATTGGGCCCCAATGGTTCACAGGGCAGGAGACACTTGTCACCAGGGATAACGTGTGAAATATATATGTTTTTCAGTGCTTAATCACAATTGGCATTTCTATGCCAAGGGCTGGAGGCGCCATCTTCTTGAAAAGTAATGTCATATGGCACCAGCACGTTATTAAAGCAGATTGGACACTGGTCTTACAGTCCCTTTTTCTAGGCTCTCGCACTGCTAGTGCCATAAATAATTAGAGCCACGTGGATTGTTTCCAAAGAAACCTGAAACCATGTGCAACTTGCCTACTCTGATGTTTCATTAGAATTTCAGACCTCAGTCTAGTATGTAGACAGGCTCCCTATGTTTCAGAAAATCTGGGCTGATGTATGGTTTTGTGTTGAAACCAGGTGAAACTCTGCAGTTCTGGTTAACTTTGATGGGAAATTGAGTGAAGCTTGGCTGATTCAATGTTTTATTTGGCATTTGTCTGAGTCTCTGTCTACACTAAAGAAATTCACACTGTTGTAACTACATCAAAGCTGTGATGTCACTGCACCCCCAACCTGTATATGAGCAGCACCCGGACTAATCGGAACTTATACCAAGAACACACTACAGTAAGCTTCACTGGTGTAAGCCTAACGACACCACTTTAGTTACACTAGTGTGAATTTCTTTAACACAGAGGGCCTGAACTTTACACTGAAAGCAAAACTCCGAGGATGTGGGCTAATGCAAAGTAAAAGGAATTAAGAGTCTAACAGAATCATACAAATGTAGGGCTGGAAGGAACCTGAAGAGGTCCTCTAGTCCATGCCCCAGCACTGAGGCAGGATTGAGTATATCTCCATCATCCCTGACAGTTGTTTGCCTCTTAAAATGAACCCCTGCAAACCAAAGCCACAGAGTTGCATAGATCATTAAGGTCCTGTGACGGGTTGGATCACAGAAACCCCCCTGGGAGCTGCCAGCCGATGTGCCAAGACTACCTCTGCTCCTGTTTTCCCTGCCAGTTCAGGACTCCAGCACCCTGTCTTGCTGAGCCAGACACTCCCGTATGCTCCAACACAGACCCAGGGTCTGAATTACTTGCCCCAAAGCTGCAGGTTTACCTGAAAACAGCTCACAGAAGTGTGCTTGTCTTTAGCACTCAGATGCCCAACTCCCAATGGGGTCTAAACCCAAATAAATCCATTTTACCCTGTATAAAGTTTATACAGGGTAAACTCATAAATTGTTCGCCCTCTATAACACTGATAGAGAGATATGCACAGCTGTTTGCTCCCCCAGGTATTAATACATACTCTGAGTTAATTAATAAGTAGAAAGTGATTTTATTAAATACAGAAAGTAGGATTTAAGTGATTCCAAGTAGTAACAGACAGAACAAAGTAAGTTACCCAGCAAAATAAAATAAAATGCGCAAATCTATGTCTAATCAAACTGAATACAGATAATCTCACCCTCAGAGATGCTTCAGTAAGTTTTTTCTCAGACTGGACACCTTCCAGGCCTGGGCACAATTCTTTCCCCTGGTACAGCTCTTGTTCCAGCTTAGGTGATACTTCATGATGGCTCCTCTCCTCTGTTCTCTTCCACCCCTTTATATATCTTTTGCATAAGGCGGGAACCCTTTGTCCCTCTGGGTTTCCCCCCCCCCCCCACTGGAAAAGCACCAGGTTAAAGATGGATTCCAGTTCAGGTGACATGATCACATGTCACTGCAAGACTTCATTACCTACTTGCCAGCACACACATATACAGGTAAAACACAGCCATCTGCAGACAATGGTCCTGGTTAATGGGAGTCATCAAGATTCCAAACCACCATTAATGGCCCACACTTTGCATAATTACAATAGGCCCTCAGAGTTTTATATTTCTAGTTTTAGATACAAGAGTGATACATTTATACAAATAGGATGATCACACTCAGTAGATTATAAGCTTTGTAATGATACCTTAAAAGAGACCTTTTGCATGAAGCATATTCCAGTTACATTATATTCACTTATTATCATGTTTTTATAAAACCATATAGACTGCACAACGTCACAGGTCCCTTTTCAACAAGATGGCCACCTCTAGCATATGCTACTAATTTAAGTGACTGATAAGGTTTCAAATAAGGGAAGGTCCTGAATGCAGACTGGTGGGCCATTTAAGTAGGCAAGTCCGCTCTTTGCTTAAGCAGCAAAGTGGTTCTCAGACTGGCAAACCCTATGAAATACTTTGGGAACCAAGCAATGGGGGGATCAGGTTGTTGGCCTCCACCTGAGAAAGGCCCCGGGGAGCAGCTTTCTCTCTTACCTAATGCAAAGGTTGGAGTGTGACAGATATTGCAATCTCCTGCAATAGCTTTGGAGGAACATACTGCATGAAGGTTATGAATGGTTTATGTGGGCCAGAGATTGTAAGCAGCTCTGGGGTGGAATGGTTGCCACGTCTTCTACAGGAATCAAACACAGCGGAGGGTGATTAAGGTGAACCACTCCGGTTGTAAACACCTCCTGAGAGGTACCACCCTTGCATATACTGATTCAGACGAGGTTTTCAAAGATCAACAGACAAAGAAAGGGCTTTTGGTGTAAAAAGGCTGGGTTTAAACTGACTTAGGGCCTTCTTTCTGATCCAGCAAATGGACAGGACCTTCTGTCCAAGGGAGGTTCCAAGCCTTGTGGATGGGTTGGAAAGACTTTGACCTACTAGGGCCCCATAAGAGCGCATGATGGGTGTGTTTAGAGTGTGTTTAAATCTGTTTATTGTTTTTATTATTTGATTGTTTTCTCTGTAATACTTTTACCTTAAGGATAAATGTGCTTGCTTGGAAAGAGCTGAGTGGTAACTTATAACTGCTCTCAATTCAGTGTTCATAGCCCTCAGAGAGAAAGCAAAGCACGGGTGATGTCATAGTGTAAGGCAGGGAGCTGTGCAGCCTTAAAACACCCCGGTCAGAAGAGAGGAAGACTCAGGTCTCCACCCAAGAGAGGTGATGGCTAGGAGACAGAAACCTTAAGTGGGTGCCCTCAAGGGACCACAGAGGATGAATACAGATTCAGTTACCCTGAAATTGCGACATAGAGCACAGGAGATAGTGTATGCACTGAAGACAGGGAGGGGTGGTGGTGTTTGTGTTTGTCAGTGCACCCTAATTTCTTTTCGTCTGACAAATGAGCCAGCTGACAAAGGAGTGAGTGGAAGAGATGATGCGTGTTTATGCACCTGAGAGAGGCTCCCTGTAGTGTTGCTCTCTCTGTTGGAGACGGGCAGTCGTTCTAGTGTCGGTTGTACTTATCAGTGAGAGGGTGATACAATCCCAAAGTCAATTGCAGGGGGGTGCCATGAGGTACTGGACCAAAATTTTCATTCCTCCATTGTTGTATGGCAGTGGAACCCCAGATGCAGTGCTGTTCTTGGCGTTCTTCATCTGTGGTTTGAACACCCGATAACCTAAAAAAGGTTCTGTTCAAATTTGGTTCTAAAAGTGGTAAAGATCTGGGGAATCCTTCAACTTTTCCGGAACCAATTCACCCGTCCCTAACTAGGATTCTAGCCCCAGAACGAGTTGTGTTTGTAACCCCCTACCTCTTCCCTTTCAGGAGTCCACCCACACTCATCCAAAATGATAGAAAATAGGGAGAATTATTCAGCAGCTTTGAGATGGAATCAGTGTAGCCATCTTGCAATGCCGTCATGGCTTCTTGGTATAAGATTAGGCACCAGGGAAAGAAGCAGTAGGAAATCATACACACACAAACTGATCCCCAACACCAAAAACAGCATAAAGCTGAGACCAAAGCACTAGACCCTGAACTCTGCCAGTGCTATTGATAGCAGATAACTGAGATACAAAATTTATACCAGCTAAGTCTTGTTTCTCTTTCCCAGATCTGACTTGTTGCCCGTACTTTATATTGGTACCATCGACGACAACACTTCATTAACCAAATCTCAGTTGTATTCTGTATTTCTCTGGGAAAGAGAGGCGTCTGTTGTCAATGAAGCAGAGGTTCAGTAGGCTGGCCAAAATGCCATCCTTTCTTCTGATTTAGAAGTCCATATTGATCAGTTAAGTTACATTTATTTCTGATCTGATTGCCCATCATAATGTGATGTCTTACTAGCTCAGGCATGGTAGCACGGCTATTCCATCTGATAAACAGTAGATGCTCCTGTCACTAAAATGATCTGAAGCTAATTACATGTGCCTTTTAACCATGTCACTTAGGGTATGTCCGCACTGCAATCAGGAGGTGTGATTGCAGCATGTGTAGATATGTCAGAGCTAGCTCTGATCTAGCTACCTCAGCTCAGATATGTCTACATGGGCTACAATGACACCTCCTGATTGCAGTGTAGACATACCCTGAGTAATGTGTATATGTCAGAATGTGACTTTGAATATTAAGACGAAACGATTGGGCCTTTTGATGTCACACCCATGCACCAGCTCTTAAGGTTGCATGGCCAGGACCTTATCCATGTAAAACCGTGGCAAATTCTTATGGTCATTGCTAAATGGTTGGGGGGTGAGGCGAACAAAGTAATAAATGGGATCTTTAAAAAAATATGGAGAGAGAAAATCAACAAACATCTAAGAGAGAAGTGTTGACCTTTTCCCTACCATGGTATTCTCTTGCAATCAGAAGCTAGTTTTTCAGAGTGGAAGATACATTACATAAACCCTCCCATCATTTTTTTTTTAAATTAAATTGGCAGTGTCCCTTTAACAGACAGTAGGTTAAATTCTTCTCTCTATTTCAGCCATGCAACTTTAAGGAATTTGAGCCATAAAGTCTGCAACTGTCATTAAAAAGCTGGTAGGGGGAAAAAGTAAATAATTTAAACAGAAAAAACAGCGAGGAATCCTTGTGGCACCGTAGAGACTAACAAATGTATTTGGGCATCAGCTTTCGTGGGCTAGAACCCACCACTCTGAAACCTGTCACCAGTTTAAAGAGAGACGACTTTCACCTAATCATAAACTTGAAAAATAGAATATTCCTAAAATAGTCATTTTCATGGCAGGTCATTTGAAATTCTGTTTGCTATTATCCCTGACGCTTTTGTGTAAAGCTTTCTGCCACTCATCCCAAATTCTCCCTCTGATTGATCCCTTGGTGAAGCGTTAATCTTGCATTTGCAGCATCACAGCCAGTTGCCATAGAAGTGCATGTGATGCCAAAAATTCAAGTTAAGACTTCTTTGCAGGATCTAGTAAGAGGGGGTGATGAGCACGGAAGGAGCGAAGCCTTAAATGCAAATATATTCTACAGCGATGAGAATCAAGCGAAAGGTAAAAATGAATTAGCATTGAAATAAGATCCTCAGCAGGTGTAAATCAGCATCGCTCCATTGAAGTAAAAATCAAAGCTGTGCAAGTCTAGACCAGCTGTGGAGCTAGTCCTGATATTTTTGAAAGTTTCTGGATTATGATAGTTCCTCTTTAAAATATGCTTATTCAGATATCCCTGACCCACTTCTACTGTAGACAAGACATCCACTTCAAAAGCAGCCGTTAGATTCCTGTCCTGTGCCAGTTACACATGCTTGGAAATTCACTGTGAGCAAACAGCTTCACGACAGTATCTACCCACTTTAAAATCCAGCAGTCACTGAAGTCTACGGTGAATACAGAATGGAGGGGAAAATTTCTGGAATTTCAAGCTTTTGACAATATTTTGTTGGAAATTCAGTTTGCCAGGAAAAAACTCCCAAACGTTTTTGGCCAAAAAAAATTCAATTAATTAATTAAAAACGCGGACAATTTTTTTTTTAAATTAAAAAGTACATTTTTTAAAAGTACTAAATTTCAAAAAATCCCCTTTCCCCCTCAGTCTGTTGCCCTTGAGGAGGAGCAACAATGGAGATCCCGTCAATGTTTGTGGTTATGGAGATCCCGTCAATGTTTTGGTTCCTTCTGCTGTTAGCTATGGGAGCCTTTTCTTGTCTGTGCCATACACACTATTTGGTTTATGAGAGTCATTGCAATGAAGTAATGCAGCACTTGGATAGCCAGTTATTTTTGCTGGATTAAGTTCACCCTTCCATTGTGAGCCAGAGGACTGTCTGTCATCGCCACTGAGACATCAGTTTTGCCCCTGTTATTCTATTTGTCTTTGTGTTTTACTTACAAGGTTAACCCAATGGTTGAATTTCAGGATCATGGCCAAAGTACTCAGATCCCAAAGAGAGTTCTCAGCTAATCAGGCAGTGGAGCCTGTTCAACATCTGGTTTACATTAGCGAATAGCTTTATGTCTGAATGGTGAGCTCACAGCATGGAGACAGCAGCAGTACCTTGATCTGCAATCGCTCAGTCTTATATGGATTACTGAGGTCGCCGTTAATGTCCAGGAGGCATCCGACAAAAGTCTTGCACTGATGGTTTCCTGTTTGAAATTCCTTTGCTTTAACCTGTAGGTGGGATTTGCTGGTCATCAAGCTGTAATAAATGATGTATTTGTGTGGGAGGCATCAAGATATCTGACACGCCAGTCCTGAGGATTGGGGGTGAAGTTGAGTGACTAGAATTAGGATCGGGAAATAGAACTCCTGTCTTCTTCTATATCTTCCTCTGCCATACAGTTTCTGTATGACTTCAGTGCCACACCTAAGTGGAAGAGCAGTAAATATTTTTGCTATATTTACAGGTCATGTAACACATCAGGCTCAGTTTACCCAAACATAAAGTGGATGTAACTAGTACTTACAGGGGTCCTGCAATATTTGTCAATAGCTGTGAGGTTCTAGGAAGAAATGCATCCTAGTACTGTAAAGATGTGAAGTTTTAAGTAGTGCTAATCCTAGTTTTACCTAATACATGGGCCAGATGAAATGGTGATAATGCAACAGCACTTGATCTTCACTGTAAAGTGTTGCATCCTGCATGATTGATAATCAGACTCCTCCAGAACATAAACTGAAGATATAACTCAGATGGCTGCAACGGTGAACTGCTCCGTTTACTTTCCTCCTTGAGAAACCACTGTCTTGATGCCTCAGCTCCTCCAGCTTCACAGGAAATGTAAGCCAGTCCCAGGTGTAAATGTAAGCAGACAGGATTTCTCTCATCCTTTCCACGAAGGGGTCTGTTTGACACCTCAGTTTCCAGCGTCGCTGTTGTCTTGGTTCAGACGCTGGTTTTCCCTGATGGGCAAGAGTGACATTTTTAGTCTGTACTTCAAAAACTCTCCTCAAAGAGCAGCACTGTGTGATTGCTTAGTGCATTGAGGCCAGTTCCTTAGCTGGTATAAATCAGCATTTGTCAGGCAGCCATAGTGGATGCCTGTATTTACTGATACAGAATTTTGACTATGGGGAGCCATTTAGCCTAAAGTATTTTAAAGACTTTTCTGTGGATTCAAGGGGATTTTTCTAGCCTGGTTTTCACTCTAATTGACGTTTATCTAACTTAGCCTAGTTAATGTTGCTGAGTCACATCTGCAGACTCAAACCCGCCTTACAAAGTCTAACTGTGATGGGATTTTCCTCCACCCAACAGGTATGTCTACACTTGGAGCTAGGAGTGTGAGTGAGTCCCAGCTCTAGTAGACAGGGCCGGTTCCAGCTTTTTTGCCGCCCCAAGCGGCGAAGCAAAAAAAAAGAAAAAGATAAAGCCGCGATCACCGCACTTCGGCGGCAGTTGTACCGCGCCGCTTCACTCTTCAGCGGCAGGTCCTTCGCCTCCAAGAGGCACTGAGGGACCCGCCGCCGAAGACCCGGATGTGCCGCCCCTTTCCATTGGCCGCCCTAAGCACCTGCTTCCTTCGCTGGTGCCTGGAGCCGGCCCTGCTAGTAGACATATGCTGGCTCTTACCAAGCTAGTGTGCTAACAGTAATAGTGTACGGGCAACAGCAGGGGCAACATGGGCTGGCTGCCCTGCGTACAAACCCGCCCAGACCCCATGGATATATACTCCTGGCGGCTAGCCCTTGTCAACACTTCCCACACTACCCTGACTACACCAGTAGTATTAGCACCCTACCTTAATAAGAGCTAGCATGAGTGTGTCTGCCCAAGCTGCGAATCTCCCCCCCTAGCTCCAAGTGTAGACATAGCCACACCGAGTCAAGTAACAGTCCATAGGACATGATTCCCCTCTGATTTACACCAGTTTAGCCCACTGCTTGCACTGAAGTACTCATGACTCATACCAGAGTAAGTGAGAGGAAAATCAGCCGCATGGTTTTTAACCATTGGAAATGTATCTTCCAATTGCATACAAGATTGATTCAGTTTCTCATGCCTAGCCCATATACAATATTTGTTCATCCACGGACCTGAGAGCACGTCATGAAGGTGGGTACGTGAAGTGTCATGAGTCCTAATTGACGTGGGGGAAACTGAGACACACGGGAGTTTAAGCGACTTGCAAGAGTCGCTCAGCCGATCAGTAGCATGGCTGGGACGCAGCCCAGAGCTCTTGATTCCTAGTCTGCCTCCTTTGTACTGGGCCCTGGCTACTTCCCAGAACTGTTGCCACTTATTCGAGACTGAATAGGTTACAAAGAAGATCAAGGGCCAAATTCTCCGCTGGTGTAATTAGGCCTAGCTCCATTGAAGTCAGTGGAGCGAGGCTCATTTAGACCAGCGGAGAATTTATTCCCCAAGTGTTAAATCTTTTCCAAGTTTGTTTTTGTAACTCTGTGTGGGGGCAAGCTCTTAGGCCTGGTCTACACTGGGGGGTGTGGGATTGATCTAAGATACGCAACTTCAGCTGCGAGAATAGCGTAGCTGAAGTCGACGTATCTTAGATCGACTTAGAATCACGTACTTTGCATCCTCGCGGCGCGGGATCGATGGCTGTGGCTCCCCCGTTGACTTTGCTTCCGCCTCTCACCGAGCTGGAGTTCAGCAGTCGACGGGAGAGCGATCGGGGATCGATTTATCATGTCTACACTACATGCGATAAATCAATCCCTACCCGCCGATCCGGCTGGTAGTGTAGACGTACCCTTAAAAATAGACAACGTCTGCAAAGCATTAGTTGTGAATGAGCACTGCCTAATTCAGGTAACTGAATAACGTGAGCCATCCCTAGGTTTTGCGGTGCCTCGTAGAAAGTACGACACATTGATCCCCAAGAAGATGTCCGTGACCTCCATTGGGAGATTGGTGCATTTCAGTGTGGGGGCCACAGTGTGAGGGTTTCAGCAGCTAGCAGGAAGCTTAGCATGGGTGCTTATCACTGCCAGGCTATGGAGAATGGGATCCCAACTTCATCTTTCAAGTGGTGTTTGTGGATGCCAGACGTGAGAGAATAGGGACTCCAAAAGTGCAGAGTTCAGTGCCGTCCCACTCGGCCCGTGCCTAGAACCAGTACAGTAGCTGGTAATCAATAACAGTGTATGGGGGGAGTTTGTAACCTGACTCCCATACCTCCTGGGAGGCCTCTACATTCATTGCCGTGTACACCACTTGTATCCCTGCCACCACAGGGCATCTTCTTTGGGGCATTCCGATCGCTGCTTCCATAACGGCTAACGCTGTAAGTGAAAACTCTTTATAGCTCCCAACAAAAACCCCTTCGCTAAAAAAAAGTTGCAGATTAAGGTTGCTAAGTGACGACAACTTCTACACAAACCAAGCCCTGAAAAGCAAGGAAGTGAATAGTTAAGGATGTCGTAAATCTTATGCTGTCCACATAATAAACACAGACACGTTAGTGTTATCAGGTAAAAAAAAAAAATCCATAGTTCAACACAGCGTGCATGGGGCAAAGGAGATGGAGGAAAATATTACATTAAAGGAGTGAACAGCTCTGGCCAAACGAATTCATTAGTTAGTTATTTAGATTTACACAGATGTTTAACAAAGGTATATAGCCAATGCTCCAGGCACTTCTGCCCCATTATAGAGCGAGAGAGAGAAATACACAACTGACTTCCTACACCCTCTCCCTCCCCCTGCAAAAAAACCGCCTTCATAAGACCCCTATTCAGCTTCAGTGCATGCTTAAAGTTAAGCATATGTTTTGCTGAATCAGGGCCTCGGTGGTATATGGGCTTTGGTTGGCTTTTTGCACAGGGGTAAATTTCACTGATCACAAAGATGTTCCTTGAAAATGATTTTATTGTAGTGCTGATCCAATGCTCTTTGAAGTCAATGAGAGTTTTTCCATCTTCAGATCTGGCCGTAGAAGAGGTTTCTATATATTTGTTACTCTGAGTTGCTTTTGCCTTGCTTAATTGTTTTTTTTTTTTTAATTTCCCTGCCATGGCGGGATAATAAACACTGAGTAGCCCATCTAAACATAGAGTAGCCACGTACATTGTGAGTATTCTGCATCTGAAAAAAATTATTTGCTCACATCCAACCAAGAGAGCAAGAGCTTAAACTTAACAAAGCAAAAGCCAAGAGAAGGGCAAAGACAAGCCGAGCTTCTGTTCCACAGGCAACCTAGGGGTCTTTAGCACAACCCCTCAAAGATTTCCAATAGGGAAGGAGAATAAAAGGATTTTTCTGATGCTTGGTGAAAAAATATTGATCCAAAATAATAATAAAAACTTACTTTCAGAATTGATTGTGGTGATAAATGAAGGGGAAACATAAGGCTTGAAACAGAAAAGACAAAACCTTATGTAGAAATAGAGCAGGAAGATTTCAAGAGCACCTAGCTTGTATAAACTCCCGGCTACCCTGATTCTAGCAGCAGTGTAACTGTCTCGCAGTGGCTGTGGGGCTGCCGCCAGCCAAACAGTACTGTGTATTTTTCTGCACAGTATCAGGGTGGAAGGTTAGACGGCGGGAGAGTTTATAAGAAGCAGATTTGGCTTCAGATATTTCTTTTAACCTTCATAAAATATCCCCCGATCCAGCAAAAAGTGCAGAATTCTAAGAAGAAGGGAAAGGGAGAATATAAGGCATATTTGCCTTTCATCTTTGTAAAACACCAACCCATGTATTCTGTTGTAATTAGGACTCTGTTTTGCCAAATGACAAAAAGGGTTTAATTTAGATATGGTAATGTAGCAATAACCCTTCCCTTATCAAAGCAGGCAATCTGAGGTATAGCAAAATATTCTAGATTCTTCACAGCTCTGGTAATGTTGTTACATGTAATATCCATGTAGCTTGATATAACAAAGGAAAAATCATGTGACCCTTTTGTTATGGCACAATCTACAACAGGGGTCGGCAACCTTTCAGAAGTGGTGTGCCGAGTCTTCATTTATTCACTCTAATTTAAGATTTCACGTGCCGGTAATACATTTAAACGTTTTTAGAAGGTCTCTTTCTATAAGTCTGTAATATATAACTAAACTCTTGTTGTATGTAAAGTAAATACGTTTTTTAAAATGTTTAAGAAGCTTCATTTAAGCTTCATTTAAAATTAAATTAAAATGCAGAGCCCCCTCTCTCGGGGCGGGGGCAGCATGCAGAGAGCTCTGTGGCTCCCCCCCGCCTAGGAGCCAGACCTGCAGGCCGCTTCCAGGGCATAGAGCGGAGTCAGGACAGGCAGGAAGCCTGGCTTAGCCCCCCCGCTGCGCCGCTGACCAGGAGCCGCTGGAGGTAAGCCTGCGCCCCAATCCCCTGCTCCAACCCCGAGCCCCCCCACTCCAGCCCTGAGCCCCCCCAAACCCCTCATCCCTGGCCCCACCCCAGAGCCTGCACCAGCCCCTTCCTGCACCCCAAACCCCTCAGCCCAGCCAGAACCCTCACCCCCTCCTACACCCCACCCCCTGCCACACCCTGAACCCTCACCCCCTCCTACACACCAGAGCCCCCTCCCACACCCTGAACCCCTCATTTCTGGCCCCACCCAGAGCCCACACCCCACGTTAGAGCCCTCACCCCAACCCCCTGAGCCAGCCTGGTGAAAGTGAGTGAGGGTGGGGAGAGTGAGCCACCGAGGGAGGGGGAATGTAGTGAGTGAGGGGCAGGGCCTCGGGAAAGGGGCGGGGCCTCAGGGAAGGGGCGGGGCCAGGCTGTTCGGTTCTATGTGATTGGAAAGTTGGCAACCCTATGCAGACCCCAGTCTGAGAGTGGGAGAATTGTGGAATTCCACCCCAGGACAGGTGACCGCAAGACGCCTGTTCCTGGAGGGGGTGTACTCGGAGAGACTAGAGAAAGGAAAAAGGTGCAGCTAGCCCTGAAGTGAGACAGGGATAATGACATCTTTGTTGTAAAGCCTATTGAGATCTATGGATAAAACTGAAAATGTGAAAAATGAACATGGAGATCTTATTTCTTCTTGTTAAGAGGCAGTCCCTGCCCTCAAGAGCTCATAGTCTAAATAGTCTCTCTGTGACTCTCTCGTTATAGCTTTTGAAAACCGCAAGTTGCAACGCGTGCTTAGCAGTGAGTTTTAATTATTTTGTTTGAAAAGATGTCAGGCGAGAGCTGCATGTGACTTTAACCCATGTCCTGCACTTTGATTTGCAATGCTCTGTATTTCACGTCTTCCCTATAGCAAGCAGAATTTGTGCCCTGTTTATTATGCCTGTTTGATTTATAAGTACATTGCACACACAAGTGCAAACCTTTTAGTCTAAGTAAAAAAAAAAAACAGCGCCTGGATACACTGGAAATGCCATATATGGGAAAGGCAGAGAGGTTCTCAAGGCATCTTGAACTTCGCCTTCCTTTCCATTATCGTACTAGAGCAAGGCAGGCTGCTGTTCATTATTAATGTGGCATTTTGAAACAGGAGGCACTTGAAGCTGTATGATAGTATCAGAGGGTTTGTCCCCTACTGAGTAAGTCTATGGTGGAGAGAGACAAGCCCCCCAGTTCCTTTAGCAGCACTACACCATACAAGCTGCAGTGCAGACTAAACAGACCAGAACAGAAAAAGCTGATGAAAGTGATAGAAGAAGAGTCTGAATTATTTCATGAAGGAAAACATTTTCCATTTCGAGAGCAAACAGTTTGATAGCCTTGGCTGCAACCTTTCAAGACACAGTATCTCAGACGTTGTTTCCAGACTTTTCACAGCAGCAACCATGTGTGGGGGAAGATAAAAGCCAAACAGCACTCAATTTACCCTCACTAGGAGACGTGATTATAAAGTAATGAAATAATGTTACTCCTGAGTGATTTCTAAGCAAATCCTATAGGCCAGCATTATTCCTATGTTGCCTTTGCTTAGTGTAGTTTGAGACTGTTAGAGAGATACTAAAGTGTGCCGCTGCAGCTGCTTCATAAACCCTGGGAGCTACTAAATCATAAGGCAGTGTTTGTTTTTCTTAATCTTACTATAGTTCTTACAAAGTCTATTTTCAACCACCATCATGGAATCCAGATGGGAGAGAAGGCTTCTGAGCTCTCCACGGATGGGCTGAAACTGTTGTGATAGTCCCACTGAAAATGACAACTCATGACTTACTTACAGGGAATCTTTTGAAATGGAAATGGAGAGCAATCTTCCCTCTCCCTCCTCCCCTTATTTTTCCCTGTTTTTATATAAGGAACTGTAACTATTGACACTAATTTGAAACAAATATTCCTCTTTGTAGCAAGCTATCAACCTAAAGACTTAGGCCTGGTCCACACTAGTGGGGGGTGTCGATATAAGATACACAACTTCAGCTACAGGAATAGCGTAGCTGAAGTCGAAGNATGCTTAGTGTAGTTTGAGACTGTTAGAGAGATACTAAAGTGTGCCGCTGCAGCTGCTTCATAAACCCTGGGAGCTACTAAATCATAAGGCAGTGTTTGTTTTTCTTAATCTTACTATAGTTCTTACAAAGTCTATTTTCAACCACCATCATGGAATCCAGATGGGAGAGAAGGCTTCTGAGCTCTCCACGGATGGGCAGAAACTGTTGTGATAGTCCCACTGAAAATGACAACTCATGACTTACTTACAGGGAATCTTTTGAAATGGAAATGGAGAGCAATCTTCCCTCTCCCTCCTCCCCTTATTTTTCCCTGTTTTTATTTAAGGAACTGTAACTATTGACACTAATTTGAAACAAATATTCCTCTTTGTAGCAAGCTATCAACCTAAAGACTTCGATTCGATTAAGCAGCTATTTCTCTTGCAAACCTCAGCTTTGCCCTTTGTTGTCATATCGAAGTTTTGAAGCTAAAGCTTATGTTTAGCTCATGATAAAGAGAGAGTCTAACTTGCAGGGTCTCTTAAGAAAATTGTAGCAGAGTAAATAACCACAGTTTACATTAGAGTGCTTGTCGTCCAGCCGACGTAGGACCATGACCTGAGTTTTCTAAAGCAGTCTTTCCTTTCTTGTTGCATTCAATTGACATTTACAGTAGCCAGTTTTGTAAAAAGCCTGCATACACTGGCTTTATTATCCCCATGTGCCTCTCTGATCTTCGAAACTTTGCTTTTGTTTAAAGGTCTCTCCCTGATCTTGAGACATCCCGGCCAAAAAACCAAAACAAAACCAGTTAACTACATCCTTCCCAATGTGCTATGCTAATTCAAACTGAGGTGTAGGGAATTGGTCAAATTTAGAGATTAATTAGTTTGACTGCCTTGCATTCTGGAGGAGAGGGAATATGTGTGTGTTTTTAATGAATCCCCAGCCTAAGGTCTGGTCTACACTAGGAACTTACATCGACATAGGTACATCTCTCAGGGGTGTGAAAAACCCTCACCCCTGAGTGATGTAGGTATACTGACCCAACCCCTGGTTTAGAAAATGCTAGGTCGATGGAACAACTCTTCTAGCGACCTAGCTACCATCTCTCGGGGAGGTGGATTACTTATGCCAATGGGAGAACCCCTCCTGTTGGCATAGGTAGTGTCTGTGCTGAAGCTACGCGGCTGTAGCATTTCAAGACATACCCTTAACTGAGGGAAAGGATCTTGCATTTTTCAGCAGAATTGCTTGTAGTTCTCTCCACCACAGCGATGACTGCATAGATTTAGCAATTCTTAATCCTGTAATCTAGAAATACATTGGAAAAGGTCCAGCCCTTGGGCAGTCTTTCTCTAACTTTGCTGATCTGTACCTGGTGGCACTTGAGCGAACAGTCCCTAGATATAAATGTTATGGCGGTGCTGGTGGCAGGTGATGGTGTAGTGGGGAGTCCTTGTCATTCTGGGATTTACTTCCCCTTATGGGCCTACCTGCTGAAAAGCACTTAGCTCTAACCACATGAGTGATCCCATCCCTGTTCAGCAGATTATAAGAGTAAGTTCATAACTTTCATTTCAGTTCTCAATGGGATCTCTGCACGTGCTTCAGCTTTGCTCAATCAAAGTCAGGAACACAGAGGTCCCGTGTCACTGGGGATCCCAGAACGTAAACGTTACATGATGTTCTGTAGTTCTCCAGGGTTTTTTTCCCCCCAGCCTTCTACCGAATAGGACCTCTGTTTTTTCAGAGGCTTTTGGTCAGTTCTTGGGTTTTCTCTGATTTCTTGATCTGTTGTGTAGGCAACAACTCATTTCCCAGACCTGAAGAAGAGCTCTGTGTAAAAACAAAAAAAAGAAACCAAACAAACAAAAAAACTAGATAAGTTCATGGAGGATAGGTCCATCAATGGCTATTAGCCAGGATGGGCAGGGATGGTGTCCCTAGCCTCTGTTTGCCAGAAGCTGGGAATGGGCAACAGGGGTGGATCACTTGATGATTACCTGTTCTGTTCATTCCCCTTGGGGCACCTGTCGGAAGACAGGATACTGGGCTAGATGGCCATTCTTATATTCTTGAAAGCTTGTCTCTCTCACCAGCAGAAGTCGGTCCAGTAAAAGATAGTACCTCGCCCACCCTGTCTCTCATTCTGAACCATGCATTTTTCAGTTCCTTTGATTTGGAGGTCAGTTTTTCATTTATAATTTAAATTTTCCTTGATGCTACCACAAATGAGGAAGTGGAGTGAAGTTGTCTGTTTTGCCATACACTTTAATATGACATACCA
Source organism: Platysternon megacephalum (assembly GCA_003942145.1). Lineage (NCBI taxonomy): Eukaryota > Metazoa > Chordata > Testudines > Platysternidae > Platysternon > Platysternon megacephalum. The sequence continues at coordinate 8,032,770 of QXTE01000072.1, forward strand.
TAGGGTTCTTTAATTAAATATGTCTTTCCCAGGATATTTTTGATCCTGGAGGTTGAAGCAGGTCATACTTGCATCCTTCGGTGCTGGTGCTATGGCTTATGCATTAGAGGTGATTGATGGATAAGTACCCAGGATGAAACACTCCCTAGTGAGAGCTGAAAATGGCATGCAGCAGCAGCTGTCCCCAGAGAGTGGTTCAGAGTAGCGTGTGAGCTGAAGTGCGCTCTTCTTTGTCTGGACCATTACACTTTCTAGGCTTCCTTTGTGTTTCAGAGCAGTTACACAAAAGGAGAGAGATGGGCCAGGCCACCTGTCCAGACAATGTGGTCGGAGGGGAGCCTTGGATTATGGCTTTCCCAATGGTAATGTGAGAGGGCATAGAGTTTATTTAAGAAGTAGCATCTGTATGAGATTTGTTAGGTCAGATCTACACTACAGACATCTGTTGGCATAGCTGTGTCTGTGATGAGGTGTGATCCCTGACCAACAGAGCCATGCTGGCAAAAGCACCTAGTGTACAGGGAGCTGTACGGGCAAAACTGCAGTGTAGCTTATTTTGTTCAGGGCACTGAAATAAGCTATGCTGGCAAAATTTGCCAGTAGAGTACACCAGTATAGCTACACCAGCAAAGTGCTCCTAGTGGTGGAACTGGCCTATCTTGGAGAGAGATACAGGCACAAGGTAGCTACTTCTTTGGTCAGGGAAGCAATGCCTTACCTGAGGTTTCTGCAGCACCTCTATGCAGTTTGTTACCACCATTGTTCAAGGAAACATTATATGTGTACACTTTGTAAATAAACAAACCCTAAGATAATATCTGACTCCACATCACCAGTTTTGCTCCAAACAGGTAACTGACCTCCAGGGTCCCGAACTCAACTTCCGTTCAGCCTAGGGGAATGGGTCCACTACCCTCTGACTTTACCAAATCTTGGTGTGGTTTTTCTACATTTCTAAACCGCTAGGAAGAAAATCCCTGATCTTCATTTTAGATTTGGGACTAAGCTATCAAGCCCTTCCTCACTTGAGTAAGTGCCCACAAGCACACGAGTAAAAATTCCACCATCTGGTCCCTAACTGTCAGATCTGAAACATTGTCATTCATCACATTTTTTTTTATTTTTAAACTGTTAAACACTCTGTGCTGAAAAACAAGTAATGTCATCCTCTGCTATTTATGGTCCCTTGGGCTGTAATGCATCTTCAGTTTACACATGATTAGTACACACGCTTCTCTAGCTTTTGTTTTCCTTCCAATACAGAATCCCAGAAAAGAGAGACAGAGATGTAGAGTAACATTTTCAAAATGCTTAAGTGACTTACGAGCCACCACCACCAGCAGCGCAGAAGTAAGGATGGCATGGTATGGTATTGTCACTCTTACTTCTGCGCTGCTGCCTGCAGAGCTGGGCTCTCAGTCAGCAACCACCACACTCCAGCCACCCAGTTCTGAAGGCAACAGCGCAGAAGTAAGGGTGGCATGGTATGGTATTGCCACCCTTATTTCTGTGCTGTTGCTGGTGGGACGCTGCCGTCAGCCACCGCTCTCTGGTCACCCAGCTCTGAAGGTAGCGCAGAAGTAAGGGTGGCAATACCGCAACCCTCCTAAAATAACCTTGTGACCCCCCCTGCAACTCCCTTTTGGGTCAGGACCTGCAATTTGAGAAACGCTGGTCTCCCCCATGAAATATGTATAGTATAGGGTAAAAGCACACAAAAGACCAGATTTCACAGGGAGAGACCAGATTTCATGGTCCATGACGCATTTTTCATTTGAATTTGGTAGGGCCCTACCCATAATATTAAGTACTATTAGTCTCAATTATTGTGAATAATTGAAATGTTGTATATACATTTGAAAAACACTAGTTATGTCTCAAAACACACACCAATTGTTGCATCGATTAAATAGCAGAGTAGTTACCATAAATAGCAGATTATATGCACACAGCCATATATGGCAAACCAGGTATACGTTCTAAAACAATTCAGGCTGCAACTACTGACATGGAGTTTGCAACTCCCCTCCCCCAGCCTTTTAGTACCAGCCACCCCCCAAAAGCAAGTTGTGCTCAGTCTATAGAAAATAAAGTAAATTAATATAAAACACTAATATCCAAAGGAATTCAGTATTTTTATTTACAAAATCCAACTTTATATCATTTCAAGAATAGGAAAGGGAACTCATGATTGACTTTATATTGAATCATGAATTTTAGGGAAAACTCTAAAAACTAACGGAGAGGAATGGAAAGTGTTTCTGTTGGTGAGAGAGACAAGCTTACACAAAGTTCTTCTTCAGGTCTGGAAAATATACACAGTGTAGAAGCTCAAAAGTTTGTGTATCTCACCACCAGAAGTTGGTCCAAATAAAAGATATTACCTCACCCATCTTATCTCTCTAATGCTAGAATAAGTATGTTCCTGTAACCCCCTTTGCCAATTGGCATTAAAGAGTTCTTGGGTTTCACATGGTAGGGTGTTGCTATCCATTCACCCCAGTGGTTACTCCTACAGTGTTCTCTTTACAAAAATAAAAGGCTGTTATTTTGTCTAACTAACAAAAGACATCTGAAAATTGAAAATACATCCTCTAAAATGCATTCTTTGATCAGCTGATATGTAAATAATGTTCCACCAGTTCTAAGCTGCTATTTAAATCCAAGCTGAACCTTGAATTTAAGACATGAAAAGGTTAAAAATACAAACCATGAATATCATCGTTTATAAAGAAAATTCCATCTCGCACTTAACAATAGCAGCACAACGGCAACATTTAATAAGGCCAAGGCACAAGTCCTTGTTTGGAAAATTCATAGCACCTTGTTTCCAGCCTTGCCTGATCGTAATAAACTTTTTCCAACCCAGTCTAAACATTTACGTACACATGCTTTACCATTATGATAATAATGGCAAGTGAAAACAAATAGGCTGCTCATTAGAAAGTAGTTGATGATTCTGGACAAGTAGAGTATTGTAAAGCCACTTCAGTCCCCAGTACCTGTAAATGTGTTCATCTCTTTGGGGTAATCGGCTACAGTTTGTCGGCATGACCTCATGGAGGGAAAAATATACCAGGTGTCTTTTCCTGCCAGTGTTCTTGATGTTGCCTGAGGAGAACTCACTGTCACTACCTCCTGTTCTTCTGCATGCAGGGATGTGCACCTACGTACATACACACACACACACACACACACAGTGCAGGGATGCTGTTGCAGAGTCAGGGCCTCGGGCAGCAGTTATCCTGGAAAAAGGATGATCAACTTCTGATTCTTGAGAAAAGAGGGGCATGAAGGAACTGAAACATAGATGTTGGCTAGAGCATTCTTCGCACTGGGTAAGATCAATGTGCTTGCCCAACAGTGCCAGGCATAGATGCCTGCCAAGAGCACTATATTGTAGGGACACCATGATGAACTGTAAGCTTTCAATGACAAGTTTTTCCTTTGTGCCAGCCAGCAGGCAAGCAACCTCCCCTTCATCATTCTTAGGGGTGGGGGACCCAGAACACTGACTCCTCCACACTGACTGAAACAGGGAGCATTGAGAGCCAGAGCCACAGTCCAGTGAAGTTAATGGGGGTCTTTCCATTGACTTGAGTGGGCTTTGGTTCAGGCTCTAAACTATTTTAGCCTAGTGTGTATAGACACCTTGTTACCCAAATCAGCAAGAAACAAAGAAAGCTTGTACCTCTTACCAAAAGTAACTGGTTGCGTAGGTTAGCACATGGCTGGAAGCTGCTCTTGAGGATTCAGAACCGTTTCCAAGTGTGATTTTGCATGCGTTGGCATTGTTTAGGCCCCTCCTGTTTTTCCTCTCCTTGTTTTCTGTAATTGTTCACAGACTTCTATAGCAGAAGTACTGCATGGGTGTCAGTCTGTGTGCTCAGCTGAGTAACCTGCCTCAGTCAGTACCAATTGATTATAATCTACCCTGAAAAGGTGCCATAAAAATGACATAATACCTGAGCAGAAAATGAAGCGTAAGTCATTCATGAATCGCACCATTTAATCTCCGTAAATGGTTACTAGATACAAGACACACAAAATATTAAATTTCCTGGGTGGACTCTTCTTAGAGCCAGCAAGCATGTAAAGGTTATGAAGGGAAATGGTACAATCACTAAAAAAAAAAAAAAAAAAAGCAGCATCTGCGTTCAGTGGTTTTTATAGAACATATTTATGTGGCGCTGTAATGCAGCACATTACAATAGTGTTCGGTAGATCACTCTCAATCTGTAAGTTATACGTCATTAAAGCTTTACATGCGAAGATCAGCAGCTTCAAGCATTGCTTGTACTGCAGCCTAGGATCAATCATCAAAAAAAAATTGCTTCTCATAGAAATGCCTTGATTATAAGGGTATATTCGGAGAGTCTGGAGATCGAGAACCGGAGTCTGGGCTAAACGTGTTGAGGCTACGACGAGTTCTGACTGCCGTGGTGTCGCTATGGAGCACGAATGGGGCCAGAACAGAATTGTGCCTGTGAAGACAATGACACATCTCATGGAGTGAGGGGCTACACACACAGTGAGGGTTTCATAATCTGACCCATGGTTACTAGCTCATGAATGCCCTTTTATTATTATTATTTGTATGACTATAGAGCCCAGAGACCTCAGGTGGGGCCCTGTTGTGGTCAGCACTGTTCAGTCATGAAGACAGACATGGCCAACCCCATCTTATTTAACTATTTATTTGTATTGCAGCTCTGGTCATGGACCACTGTGCTAGAGAATGCACAAACATTCCATTCTATATAGGTTCGTACCTATCACATCACCAGGCCGAGCTTTCTCCCTGAAGAATTTGAAGGGTTGGCATATGAATGGATTCTCTCTCCCTCAGATGTATATTATCCTGTTTGCTCATTGGCCGCATGTAGGATATGGAGCAATAAATTACAGTCTAATGATACCATTGTACATTCATATAGCAACTTTCATCCCCAGCCATTTTACAGATTATCTCTTCATCCATTTTTGGACTGGAATGTGGTCGCAAACCATGCGCCACAACTTGACACAAGTTTAGGGAAAGAAGTGAAGATAAATACTGTAGACAAACAAAACTGAGATGGGGAAACCAGAAGGTAACTTTCCAAACTGGAATTTGGCCAGGATGCTAGGTCAGAGGTGCCCTCAGATTTTTTTCATGTGATATGCACAACTGAACCTGCTTGTGTCCACCTTGCTCTCCGTGCCACCTTCTCCCCAATGGCTCCCCTGTGCGGGCACTCACGGCAACTCCCCATATTGCTAGAAGGTCTTGAAGCTGTTGTTGCATGAGTCCTGAGCAGAGGGGACATGGGCTGCTGCAAGTGGGAAAAGGCTGGGCAGGCCCCTGGTGTAGGAGCCAGCTCCCTGGCACTGGCAAAGGGGGTGGCATTGGCCATCCCACTACCCACTCAGGTTTGGTCCCATGGCACTCTCATCATGACGGGGCAGCAGGGCCAAACTTGAGTGAGTGGCATTGCGACCTGGCACTCTAGGGTCACAGTGCCACTCGGGAGGGGCCGCAGGGCCGAACTTGAGTGGGCAGTAGGGCAGCCAGTGCTGCTGCTCCTTGCTGCTGCCGTTGGGCGGGCTCCTGGCCAGAGCCCTGCCCGGCCTCGCCTTGCTTCCAGCAGCCTGAGCCCTGGGCATCCCTGCCAATGGTATGCACCATGCATACGGCTCCAGGCACCACTGCTCTGGGCCATCATTTGGAATTTTTTTTAATCCCAAAATTGGCACCCTTTGGTAACGTATTTCCTCTTAACACAGTGTTGATTCGATGTGACTCTGGAAATAGACATGATCTCTCTGAGATTCAGATCTGGATTTCTCCAAAGTTTGTCAGTATTTGAATCTCGTCTTTTGGCTAGACTTAAAGAGACAAGGAATGTCCTCAATGTTAAAGCCCAAGCTGCTGCAAAGTTAACTGGTGTGCTGATCCAAGATGCTGGTTCAGCTCTCTCTAGAGTGTTGCTACCTATATGAAATATGAACACCATTTTCTCGGTAGGGCTTCCATCCAGCTTATGACTAGGTTGAAACCTGCATAGCTTTTGATAGTGAATAAGCTCAGACCAAGGTCATACGGCCTGAGGTATAAAAATGAAATGTTCATAAGAACTAATAGCAAGGCACATATATATGTTGTTGAGAGCTGGTAGAAATTGCCTGGATTATATCTAACTGCTGCCATTAATTTGGAGAGAGATAATGGAGAGAATTATGTGTGTGATTCCCTTTGACTAAGGGAGTCATGTTGTTAGCCCACAGAAATGCAGTCAACAGTGCTTTTACCTGGCTGCGAGCAGAGTCTTAAAGGGAAATGACCCAGGAATGTCTTTAGAGAGACAAGGTGAGTGCGGTAAAATCTTTTATTGGTTCAACTTCTGTTGGTGAGAGAGACACGTTTTTGAGCTTACATAGAGCTGCTTGTCTCTCTTACCAACAGAAGTTGGTCCAATAAAAGATATTACCTCACCCCTTCACCTAGCTTATCTCTCTCATATCCTGGGTCCAGCATGGCTACAACTACACTGCAGACGGGAATGTCTTTGGCAGCAATTGCCCCTCTGTGTGAACGCTTCTACTTGCAAGCCTTCTGATGTGTCAATCATAGATTCCAAAGCCAGAAGTGACCATTGGGATCATCTAGTCCAGGGATGGGCAAACTACGGCTCGCAGGCCGCTTCCGGCCCGTCACACATTTGTATCTGGCCCTCAAGCTCCCGCCGGGAAGCAGGGTCGGGGGCTTGCCCCGCTCCGCCTGCCCGGCGCTCCCCAGCCCCCGACTCACAATTCCCTTGATGAGCACCATCTTCCAGCACGCAGAGCCACACTGCGCAGGCACGACTTCATCGTGCCATTTCCGGGATCGGAATCCTGCCCCTACGTGGCAGCCCCCCACCCCACGCGGCAGCACGCCCAGTCTCCTCCCGGTCTCCTACAGCCCCACCCTTGAGAGCCTCGAAACCGCCCAGGGGCCGCACCCATCCCAGCTAGGGTGCCTCCACCTGGGGCGGTGCCTGCTACAGCCGCCTTGGTGTCACTGCCAGCAGGGCCCCTAGGAGTCCCCGGTCCCGCCCCTGTAGAGCTCCCCCCCCGTGCTACACCCCATGAGTCCTCCCCCTCCCACCTTGGTAACCTCCCTTATAGAGCCCCCCGCATGCTACACCCCATAGAGTCCCCTTCCCCACCAGGCATTCATGGGCTGCCATACAATTTCCATACCCAGGAGTGGGCAAACTTACCCAAAATATTTCCTAGAGCAGTGGTTTTCAACCTTTTTTCATTTGCAGACCCCTAACAAAATTCAAATGGAGGTATGGACTCCTTTGGAAATCTTAGACATAGTCTATGGACCCCCCAGGGGAACACAGGTTGAAAACCACTGTTCTACGGTAATGAAAACCTTTCGTGGACCGCTTAGAAATAGTCTGTGGACCTCCAGGGGTCTGCAGAACACAGGTTGAAAACCACTGTCCTAGAGCATATCATTCAGAAAAGTATCAAATCTTGTTTTAAAAATTGCCAGTGCTGGAGAATCTATCATGATTTTGTGTGTGTGTGTGTGTGGGGGGGGTTGTTTGTTTTGTTTTGTTGTTGTTTGTTTGTTTGTTTGTTTTTTAAAAAGCTCACATTCAAAGTTTCTCCATAAAATATCGGTGTATGGTAGATCCAATGCTCATTCATAGTTCTCAGTTGGTGGGCTGCTGTGACCTTGACCAAGTGGCTGACCACATACACTGCGAACAATGAATACCTGGGTGGTTGCTTGAATGCAGCTTCACATAGCTAGCAGATTATTTATGCTTTTCATTTGACTGAAACAACCTATATAGTGTTTGGCTAACTGTGACCCACTTTTATTTTTAAAAAAATCTTTCAGTTGCCCAATTTTTTTCTTAAATGCATCCTATCTGTTCCCCTTTTTATGTGCACAGGACTCTGATATGGACAGCATCACTAAGGGATTGTCATTTGTTATGTTATCTTTAATATATGCTGTGCATCTGTGCTTCTAAGATGTTTGCCAAGAAACAAGTTCTGACTATGGTTGAAATGCCTAGTGTCAAGAAGATAAAAATAGGAGTGGCCAAGAACATTTATTTGTGTGAATTGGTCTGATACGATACAATGAAATTAAATAAGGACAAAGGCAAAGTACTGTGCTTAGGAAGGAAAAATCAAATGCACAAATACAAAATGGGGAATAACTGACTAGGCAGCAGTATGACAGAAAAGGATTTGGAGGTTAAAGTGGATCACAAATTAAATATGAGTCAACGGTGTGATGCTGTTGCAAAGATGGCAAATGTCATTCTGCGATGTATTAATAGGAGTGTTGTATGTAAGACTTGGGGGTTAATTGTTCCACTCTATTCAGCACTGGTGAGGCTTCAGCTGTACTACTGTGTTCAGTTTGGGGCACCACACTTTAAGGGAAGATGTGAACAAACTGGAGAGAGAGCCCCGAGGAGAGCAACAAAAATAAGAGGTTTAGGAAGTATGACCTATGAGGAAAGGTTGAAAGAATTGGGCATGTTTAGTCTAGAGAAGAGACTACTCAGGGGGGACATAAGTCTTTAAATATGAAAAAGGCGGTGTGATGGAGCAAGGCCGGATGGCTACAGGAAAGTACTGAGGAACAGGTATATTAGCCCCAGGCTAAGCAAATCCCTAGTACCATGGGAACCAAAATGGCAGTTGCTCCAGGGTAATCAAGGCACCTGGGGCCAATTAAGTACTTTCTAGAAGGCACCAGAGAGAGCTACATTGATTGGAGCACCTGCAGCCAATCAGGCCAGGCTAATCAGGGCACCTGGTATAAAAAGGGGAGCTCACTCCAGTCAGGGGAGGAGGAGCCAGAGGAAGGAAGTGCGTATGAGGAGCTGGGAGCCAGAAACACAAGGGACTAAGAACTGAGAGGGTGTACTACTGGAGGATTGAGGTAACACCATACAATCAAGCAGTATCAGACACCAGGAGGATCCTATGGTGAGGATAAAGAAGGTGTTTGAAGGAGGCTATGGGGAAGTAGCCCAGGGAGCTGTAGCAGTCAAGCAGCAGTTACAAGTAGCACTATAGAGACTGCTGCAATTCACAGGGCCCTGGGCTGGAACCCGGAGTAGAGGGTGGGCCCGGGTTCCCTCCAAGCCCCGCTACTCCTAATCAGACAGAGAAGGAGTTGATCCAGACTGTGGGTTTCATTCAAGGGGAAGACCACTGAGGGGAGGAAATCCGCCAATAAGCGCAGGACCTACTAGAGGAGAGGAGGAACTTTGTCACAGTGGTTATAAAGACGATGGTGATTGATTGTTTTCCATGTCCACCGAGGGTAGGGCAAGAAGTAATCCATTTAGTTTGCAGCAAGGGCGATTTAGGCTAGACATTAGGGGAAAATTTCCAACTATAGGGGATAGTTAAGCCCTGGAACAGGTTACCAAGGGAGGCTGTCAAATTTTCTTCACTCAAGGTTTTAAGAACAGGTTAAACAAATACCTGCCCAGGATGGTCTAGGTATACTCAATCCTGCCTTAATGTGGGTGGGTTGACTAGATGACCTCTCGAGGTCCCTTTCAGCCCTAAATTGTTCCGATGGCTAATTACCCTCCATGTTAAAAATTTGCCTCATTTCCAGTCAATGTGGGACAAATAGGAAATATTACAAAATGAGCATTTCTCCACATACAGCTGTGAAGCTGTTTTTCCTGAGGACAAAAGGGGTGTGTTAGCCAGCCTAGTGATATTTGCTGTTTTCCCTCAGGATCTTTAATGGGCTAGACGTTTGAAAGGTGCATTAAATCTTAGATTAGAACACTGCTGTACTGTTGTGGGGGCTGTTCATTTAAATGCAATGGGCTAAGTTCATCCCTGGTGTAACTCCATTGACTTTAATGGACTTAAAGGGGCACAGCTGGAGAATCTATGCAGTCACAGAGCCACCAGCTAACACCTTCCTTGGGGGAACTCGCCAGCCTGGGAGACAGATTCTATCCTTCACTAAATACTCCTGCACTGAGGTGCCAGTGCAGCAGAGCACTTAAACACATGCTTAACATTAATGGGACCCATTCGTGTTGGTGGGACTACTCATATGCTCAAAGTTAAGCATGTACCTGAGTGCTTTGGTGCACCAGAGCCTAATTCCACTTGCTCACACATCTAGAGATGCCTTTTTCAGGTATGATATAAAATTAAAGCCCTTTGTGGTGGCTGTTCAAATGGAAAGATGCCATGGCACTTTTTGAAAAGGGTACAAGACAGCTCTGGGGTGAAAGGAGGCAGGATGGTCCAGGGGCTAGGACCGGGGCCAGGGCCCTAGCCTAGGACTTGGGAGACCCAGGTTCAGTTCCTGGTCTGCCCTCAAAAAAAGAAAAGAAAAGAAAACCCAACAAGAACTTCTTGTATGACTGTGAACAGTCACTTAGCCTCTCTGGGTAGATCTACACTGCATTGTAAACCTGGGCTTGTGGACTCTGTTTCCAAGCCCATGCTTGAGCATCTACACTGCATTGTAAACTTGGGCTTACAATTGCCGGAGCTGGGTCTCGTAGGACTGGAACCTGAGTCACAGCAAGGCTTGGGCTCTTCCCTACCCCCTTAGCAGTGCCATAAGACCCAAGTCCTGAGTGCCTGCTGACCTGAGTCAGAATGGTTTGTGTGTGGATGGAAGTGGGGCTTGGGGTCAAACCTGAGCTCAGTGTGCATTGTAGACCTACCCTCTGTGCCCCACTGCCCCATTTCACACGTGGGGCAGATAATAGCAGTTCCCTACCTCACAGGGGTGTGGTGATGATAAATACATTGAAAGATCCTGAAACACTTTCAGATCTACTGATGGAAAAAGCGCTATATAGCAAGTAGGTATTATTGTTAAATCTTTGCCCTATGAAGTCAATGAGAGTTTTGTCATTGACTTGAATGGTGCCAGGGTTTCACCCCAGGTGTTCCGACCAACATTCCTTCCAGGAACAACATAGCTTGTGTCCAAGGCTGCTTCTGAGGTGTAATGATAATATAGTTGAACACACAGGGGTTGTTCTGATTGCCACCGCAGCTATTGGATGATGGGTATTGAATTCATTATTAGGCATTGTGCTCTGGGATTCCAGGAATATGCAAAGCTCTATAGAGAAGAAAATGTTTTTGTTAAAACAATCTGATCGAGGAAACAGAGTTAAAGCTTTTACACAGGCAATTTGATTCTATACCGAGCAATTACTCTTGCTGTCAAAATGAGTTGAGAACACAAAATCCAGTGTATCCTTGCAGAATCCAGTATAAGTTGCGTTTAAATTGTGCTATCCTCATTTTGCAGTGCAAGTGTTCATTTAATAAAGCACGTTTCTCAGAAACAAGATACTCAATATACTGGGCTAACTGTTCAAAAGTAGCTGGTGATTTTGGTTGCCCAACATGAGATATCTTAAAGGAGCCTGCTTTAGGGGCAGAGCTGTGTTTCAGGATGGGTGCTTCTATTTTTGAGCGCCCCAAATCACTGATTGTTTTTGAAAATATAGGGCACTGTAACTAGCCTAAGGCAAACAGATGATCTCTTTTTAAAAAGCGAAGAAAACATTTTATTCCTTCCGGGAAATATGAGCCACTGGGGCATTCATAGTAAATATGCCAAGGACACAAGCACCCTTCTGTGACTTAAAAGCGTGAGTTGCACTGACAGTTCTTTCAGTGGGACTAGCACGCTAAATTGGGAGTGACCCCATCCCCTTGGAATTTTGGGAGTAATTGTGTCTGTATATATGCTCCTGTTAGCTTGGCATGCCGAAAAACCTTCCATTACAAATGTCAATGTAAGAGTTCATCCCTAATGTACTGACAGGACATGAAAGAAACATAAAATTCACAAAGTGGGCTGCATATCAAAGCCTAGGAAATACTTGAAGTCCGTAGAAACTAAACATAATCTCCAACAATTCACATATCTCTACTAGACGTTATGCTATTAATTTGTCCTCAAGCCTTTCCCAGTACTCACTAATGAAAGGTCATCCAAGTCCTGATGTACTGTACCAAAAATATCTACGGGATATCTCAGGGAAATGCCACATGAAACAGCTCTGAAATGCATGGACAAGCACAGTTCTCAGTATGTACGCACAGAGGGAAGCAGAAAAAGATCAGAGCTGGTTATTTACTGTTGACCATCACCTAGTTCTTAAATTTTCAAAGTTGCCTAAGGGATTTTGGCAGTCCACAAAACCTATGGTTTCACTAGGGTTTAACTGTTGCCCGTAGTCACAATGTTAACCATGGTGAGCCCTGTCTGTAAAGTCCTGTTTAAGGTCATATTAGTTGACACAGATCCACAAGGTCTGCCTGACTTTCTAGTGAAGACGTGCTGAAGGGGAAGGAAGAAAGTTCAAAGCACGTGTGGGGATGTAGCTGCAAGACCACTTTCATAGATAAACACGGCTGCTGCACCAAACTTGGGAGCTGAGTATGATGTACTTAGGTGTAAGAGTTGCATGGAGATGTCACCCAGAGCCATCGAACGTTGAGGGGAGCTCCTGCATGAGTGATGAAAGACTTCTATAAGCTCAGCCTTTGAAGCTAGGATGGAAGGCTTGGAAGGCACAAGACTGACCGATACCAGGCTGTACTGGTCCAATGTGGCCTTGCATCTTTTTCTAAATGAATTGATAATGAAGAAGGTGAGCGAGACACTTCACATCTCTGTCTGACTCCATTTAGCAACATCCTCCATCTGCCAGGTACGAGCATGCTGACTGACATGGCAATGGCTAGATAAGACATCAACCAGAATCATGCATAGCATTCTCAATCCTTCATCTTCATTACTAAGGGCTTGTCTATACAATGTGTTAAGACACGCCAGAGGGGTGTGGTTTGTAAAGCACACTAACATGCTGTGCTCTAACTGCCCTGTGTAGGGCCTTGCTGGCGCCTTCAAAAAGGAACCTAGTTCTCGGAGTCCGAAGTGAACTAGGTACATTTAGAACATGCCACCAGGGTCTACACAGAGCAGTCAGAGTGCAGCACATTAGAGTGATCTCCAAACCACACCCATCTCGTGCACTTTGCCAACATCATGTACACAAGTCCTGAGTTAGTAAATGGGTCCACGAGAGCTTTCCTGGAATAGTCAGAAATCTGCGTGTCATGACTGAGAAAGAGGCTCATGCTCAAACTCATGCTGCTCTGATTGCTAGCTGAGATATATGGAATAGATCAACTATTTTTATGATTGTACAAGGAACAGTAAAGTTCTACCATTTAAAAATGTTTCCTAATACAGAAGTTTCTTAATGGGATTGAGCAATTCCAGGTTATGATAGGAAAATGGTGAAAAATGTAATGCACCTGTTATACTGTATGAGAACAAACATGTAATTAAAACACTGTTGACTGACTAGTGTCCAGATAGATTCTTGTTTGTGTTTTACAACCTACTTCCTGATACAATATTAAAATTGCTTTTAGGAACCTTCATTGAAGCCAAGCAGACTAGATTTTTACTACAGAAACAGACTAATTTCTATTTTCTCCAAGGATCTTTAATGACTCTTGGTTTAAAAATGTTGGTCAAAGTTATTGCTATAAAATTGGAAGCCCACCTAATACCTGGGGGCAACCTTCAGAAGAATCCATTTCATTGGACTACAAAAGAGAGGGGTAAAGAACCCAAGTTATCTTTCACCTAAGAAGACAAAGGATCCAAGCACGTTGGTCTTTGTGGAAGATCCCAACGAGAGGGGTGGTCAGCCCTCTTACCGGTAGGCAGGTTGATAAGGAAACTACCTTGGACAAAGGCTGTAGTTAGTTTTGTTAGGCTTTAGTCTCTAAAAAGCATTTGTCACTTGTGTTTGCTTGTAACCATTTCTAACTCTATCCCTTGTACTTGAATTCACTTAAACTCCTATCTCCTTTTGTTGACAAACTTGTTTTACCTTTAATCTAAACCAACCCAGTGCTGTGTTTGTTTTAAAGTCATTGTTAAGTCCAGTTAATGTGGCACGCAGCTGGATATTGTATCTTTAAAGGAATAAACAAACTAATATCTCTCTGAACATCCAGAAAAGGGCTGGGCATTGCAGAGCACATGGTTTGGGGGAAATTCATGATTGGGGGTGTTTTGGGGTCATCTTGCGGGTGTACCCAGCGTGTGACTGGGGGGGTAACAAGCAGACTGCTGGGATCAGGATTATTGAGTAACCCTCAGACGCTCCGTACAGATTTATATGGGAGCATCCAGACAAAAGATTCAGAGCAGCACAGAGCCTTTTGAAGCACTTAGGGTTACAGGGCAGGCAGGTACACAACCCCTCACTAGTCTGGATACCCTAGAATGTGACACTTGTTCTCCTGCCTTTGGCTGTGGTGGGAAATTTGGTTCTTGGGCCAGGCTCTTATACCACAAGCCAATGGCATTTGCCATAACCAACAATGTATGTTCAGCTCCCTACATTGGGGGAAAGGGTATCTGTCAACATTATCCATTGTCCCTACATCTCTTTGCCTTAGCTATAGAACTTTTAGTGGCCTTTGGTTTTTTGGTCCCTCCATTTTTGGACACTTTGAAGTGACCTGATCAGCAGAGGGTGGGTGCTCATCGCTTTCTGAAAATCAAGACCCTTTAAGGTGTCTCAAGGGGGGCACCTATAACTGAGGGGGAAAAGAGGACAATTTTTCAAATTAATTTACATAAATGATTTCCTCAGCTCTCGTATTAATTCTATTGTATGGGTGTGTGAATGTCTGATGTTAGCATACCTTTCTGTTCTTTCACGCTAGGATATACGTATGTATTAATTTAGATTTGACATTTAAAAAACCCCCATCCATACAAAAGCTCTGAGTGCACTGGCAATAATTAGATTCACAATACCCACCCAACAGCATTAATGCATATAAATTAACTCCACCAGCCAGCGGCCTTAAAAAAATCCAACACAGGCAATAATTTACCTCAGGCAGCAGACAAGAAAAACTGATAAACTCCAGGAAAGCCTCTGACACCTCCCCCAAATCATACCCAGAATATACCCTCGCCCTGAAAGGAATTCTGGTGGGATGTATAACTAATACTCAGTTTGTGCATATACTGACGTTATTGTGAGTATTCAATAAAATATAAATTCTGAGAGAGTTAAGTTTGGTCAGATATACACTGGAGAGGTTTGCCAGTAGCTATGGTGGTTAGGGGTATGTTTTTTTTAAGATATAGCTATACTGGCAAAAGCCCTAGTGTAGATGCAGTGATATTGGTTTAAAAAAAAAAAAAGTACTTTTGCTGGTAAAGTTTAATTTGCTCACTGAACACAATATAAGCTGTACCAGCAAAAACACTTTTTTGCCCATATATAACTGCATCTATACTGGTATAGTTATACTGGTACAGTTAAACAGCAAAACTTTTCTATAGACCAGGCCTTGATCACTGTTACAACTCAGTCAGATTACTAACTGCTCCAGGGCATTTGTAAGTCTGAATGAGACTTCTCAATAATTACAAGTCAGAGGGTAGTGTGGGCAGAATGCTGCAGTCATTAAACCCAAGCCATACTCGTACTGTGTTTGAGTCCACCCTGGGGTACACTTGGCCTGCACTCTGCCTTAAATTGTAATCGCTTTGAGGCAGGGACTGTCTTTTTGTTTTGTGTTTGTACAGCACCTCACACAATTGGGTTCTGGTTCGTGTCTGGGCTCCTACCACAATACAAATTTAATAATAAAAGTGGCTCCAGCAATCATCCCTGTTAAGCTAAAGATGGCATTAATAAGGAAAGTGCTGTGTATTTTTAGGGATCTTATTCTTCCTTTTGTGAACCTTGAAACAGCAATGAACTCAGATAGAGGGAAGACACCACTAGTGAAAGAAGGTCTTTGAGAGCAGGTAGCAAGTTCAGTCCCTGCTGTAATTTTCGAGGATACAACATCGTTTTTAAGGAGTTGTAGAGCTCAAACTTCATTTGAGTCCTCAAGGGCATAAGTGAGTTATGGATCTGACAAACAAAACAACTTCTGTATTCTGGTAGCAGGAAATTCCACTACATTTGGTCTCTGGCTTAGCTGCTTTACTTTTTCAGGAGCACAGTTCCTGAGACTCTGTAACTGAGTTAGCCCCAAGGAATAAGTGACTCTTGATGTGGGAGAATGTTGTCGTCTTTTGTCTGCTTATTAAGAGGCCACTATCTGACAGCTGAGAAGCACTTTAAAAAAACAAAACAAAAAAGACTTTCCCTCTTATCTGTCAAGAGTGAGACCACCTGGAAAGAACTGCTTGTGAAAGAAATAGCAAGCTGCTGGTCAGTGCATGGCTGGGGCTTGCTGTAATGTCTCATGACAAATGGCTTATTGGGGTAGTGGGGGGTGGGGCATGGTCCAGCTGAGTACTGAAGGGGACAAGTGTGTAGGAGTTTTAGTGACTACCACTCTGCTGGAGTTAAAGGCTGTACACAGGCAGAGTCACAGTGACCGGTGCTTACAGCTTCTGGGCCAGATCCTCAACTGATCTAAATCAACATAACTCCATTGATTTCAGAGATCCCAAAAGAGGGCTATACAAATTTCCAAGGAGACTTGCTGAATCTGGGCTAGGGATGGCTGAAATTAGAAATTCTGCATCGCCCTTCCTCCCCACATCTCCAGGCCTACATATTTTGTGTTTAAACCTCACTACTTTGAGCCAGTTTTAGCACATGTTGAAAAGTCAGTTTAAGAGGCTGGGACTGTAAACCATTGTTATTTATAGCCCCATTAAATTCCTTTACACTGCCAGAATTGTATAGATTGGAACCAAGCCATTTCATGTTTTCACATTAGAATGATTGAAATGTCACAGTTCTGTGACCATTAGCACCGGGCATGCTTCAAACTAGAATCCTACTTATTGCTCTGGTAAAAGTTGATTGAATGGATTTTGGCAACTAGGTAATGGTGGCTGCAGATTAGGAAGGAATGCCCAGTTTGACAATCTCCAGTAGCTAATGCTAACTAACAAATATTAGACGGTATATAAAACCTCATGCTTCAGCTCATAAATCAAGTTCAGTTAAGAATTAGGATGAGACCTTTATACAGGGCAGCTTATCACAGCATTCAAGCTTCTAGATAAGTCACATGGTTTTGTCTTATGGACGTGTGGTTTTGTCCCTGTTCCCTGGGGGCATGATCAAATCCTATATTAAGAGCACTCATGGGTCAAATATATGCATTCAACATTGAATCATCTAGACTACCATTGTGCGTTTGTGAATAGTAAGGGATTAAATTCAGTCAAATGGAACCAGAACCCTAGCATTTGTATATTATTTATGAGTATGTCATTTTGGCATTCAACTTTCTCCACTTACAAGTTCTGGAAAGCATTTGTGTTCCTCTTCTTTTTTCTCATTACTACTGTAGATCATGATGCTGAAGAGTAACAAAATGTGGTAAAAGTTTGGTTTCTGAGGTTAAAAACACAGAGTAGGAAATGGAGAAGTTGCCAGTGTCAGCAACTTATTTCATGCTGTAGCTTATTTTACACCACAAAAGGACTGGTTTGGGAGACTGGAGGAACTTTGTGAACTAGACTATGTATTTTACAGACTAAACTGAATCCTGTTTTAAATCGTTGGCCTGAACCAACCTAAGGAGCGGTATGCAAGCTTTGCTCTACTGTATCTCAACCTTTTGTTACTTCTTCCTGTGTTCCTGGAGAATTTGGATCCATTACTATTCTTTAATCTTTCTAACCATCACTCACTGTGAAGCTGTGTTAACACTAACCCTCATTCTAATTTGACTGCATGTTACTTGCATAAACTTTTCCCCCCACTAACTGTATACATTACACTGTATACATTCCCCCCACTTTTTCTGTATACATTATTTTGCTTGCTATCCTTTACTGACAGTATTTGAAGAGATTATCTTCCTAGGTGCCTTTTTAGTCATCCTTATCCTTTAGCTGAAATCAGGCATTTCCTAGCAAATACCAGTTTCTAGTATGAATACACCTCTACCCCGATATAACAAAAATTTGGATATAACACGGTAAAGCAGCGCTCCGGGGGCTGCGCACTCCGGCGGATCAAAGCAAGTTCGATATAACGCGGTTTCACCTATAACGCGGTAAGATTTTTTGGCTCCCGAGGACAGCGTGATATCGGGGTAGAGGTGTACTTAGAATTATGGACTTGAAAACTGATTTTCATTAATATTCTGCAATATTAATTTTAAATTCCGTTTCCATGAACGTTCCTGGCAATAAATCAATTTGTTAGAACATTCTGAAGCCTTGCCCAAAAAGAGTGTCAAAGGTTAAAATTATTTTGTTGAAAAATATTAATATTTTCAAAAAATAGTTAGCAGTATTATACCAGCTGAACTTCTTAGTGTAACCACAGTTTGCTTATTCTCTCTCTTCTCTTGAAAAGTGACTTTGAGCACAGATATGGAAGTCAAGAGATTTCAACTAGGGTGAAATCAGTCAGGGGCAGAAGTCCCATTAACTTCAGTAGGGCCAGATCATCCATTGTTTCTAATACCTGCTCTAACTCATTGTCTGACCTTGAAAAAGTCACTTAACTTCTGTGTAACTCAGTTTTTCTACCTGCAAAATGGGAATAGTAATGTTCACCATCCTGCCCTCACAGTGGTGTTGACACAGTCCATCAATTTAATGTTTGCAAAGCCCTCTGAGATAATCTGAGGAATAGTGCTGTATGTAGTTCTAAACATAGCGGGGTCAAAAGAAAATTGCCAACATTTTAAAAAAATGTCCCCATTTTTTGAAATTCAACATTTTGAAATTTGGAAAATGTCAACCAGCTCTGGTGCTAAATAGTCACAGATTTAAGATCAGAAAGCAGCATTAGGTCATCTAATTGTCCAAATAACTCCACCTAAGGCATTTTGGGCCTGGCAGGACAGGTCTTACTATACTAGTCATCGTTTTTCAGGACCATTCTATGAGATTTGTAGGGATACTCCCACTCAGCCAAATGTAGTTTGCTTTCTAGTACATACTACTGAAGGCTTATAAGACCTTAGTGTGGATAGTTACAGATGAACAAGCATCACTCCACCAGAGGTTCCTGATTAAGCTTGTGGCAAATCTGCCTTCTGCCAAAGATGGTTGATGTGATATAGCACATTGTCAATAGAAGAATGAAATCTAAAGGAGAACATTTGCCTCCACACATCTTGCTCCCAGCTCATGATGTCCACATGCAGACGCACAGACTTCAAGGCCAGAAGGGACCATCATGATCATCTAGTCTGACCTCCTGCACGTTGCAGGCTACAGGTCCTCACCCACCCACTCCTGTAATAACCATAACCTCTGGCAGAGTTAGTGAAGTCCTCAAATCATGATTTACAGACTTCAAGTTACAGAGAATCCACCAATTACACTAGTTTAAACAGCAAGTGACCCATGCTACAGAGGAAGGTGAATCCCTTCTCCCCCAAGGTCTCTGTCAATCTGACCCAGGGAAAATTCCTTCCCAACCCCAAATATGGTGCCAGTTAGACCCTGAGCATGGGGACAAAACTCTAGTCAGCCATTGTATTCTCCCATTACCAGCATCTGTAGCCTAAGTGAGGTAATTTCCATTGAGAGAGACATTTGCCCTCATTGAAAGCAAAGTATGTCCTCAAAAATCTACAGCCATCTATCATGGTAATCAAATCAATTCTTCCACAGTGAAAGTAGAGGGAGTAGATTGCCTAATAATTTTGCTCCTGCTCTGAAGAGACCTTTATCTCCTCAGATCCGCAAAGGAGATTTCAACTTGGATATTTTTCTCTCCAACAGATTCTTCTCTCCAACATATTAATAATATAGTGAGAGACGAATATTGAATTCAAGGTCTTTTGTGGGAATCCTAGAGAAGTGTGTCCAAAGAGATTCTGTGATCGCCTTTTGAAAGGGTCTTTTGCTAGGGAGAAGAAATGAAAAATTGCAATGATTTGTGCGGGGGTTTTGTTCATTTTAAGACTTTTATTTATTTTTTAAAAAGCACAATAGAAAATAGAAAGAGGCCCCAAACTAAACCTTGGATTCAAATGCTCTGAGAAATTTGAGCATAATCCAATAATTGATCAGAATTCTGCAGCTAGCGCCTCGCCCCCAAGACTCTGTAGTTGGCAAAACCAACACCCTAGATCGAAGCACCTTGGAATATTGGAGTGGTTCAGTCCATGTTTGGATTTGCAGCTGAGGCTCATTTGTCATGGAAAGTAATGTTTGCAAACATTTCACGAGAGAGGCTGGGTTTCGAGGATTCAGAAGGTGGAGAACCAAAGTTTTTCCTGTGTCAAGTCCCTCCACTCAGAGCATTGGCAGCAAGAGCTTTTATTTTTTTTAAAGGGCAATTTTATCCAATTTAGAGCAATGGCCAAATGCACTTTTCCCAATTAGTTTGTACTTAGCTTTTACTCCATTTCCTTTATAGTGCCACTGAGCTGTCAAATGTGAACTGAAAAATGACTGGGCAAGGATTTCTCTTAAAAACCACAAAGAAGAAATGGTTAAAGTCTGGAATACTAAATAGGCTTAGAAAAAGAAAGCAAATAGGAGAAATGACTGGGAAGCACTTCAAAGAATCTCAGTGTATGGGTATCCAGAGGCACGGCTGTTTAGAAGGGCAACAGTTTTCTTTGGCTTGCAATTAGGTTTACAAGAGAGCCCGTGTCTGTCTGGCATGGCTCACTGGTTTATAAGCAAGCACCCACAAACATACTGTAGCATGGCCATCTGCTGAGCGTCATGGAGGGCTGAAGACTCATGAAAGCAGCAGCCAGAAGTGACGAGGAAACAAAAAAAAGAGGTAGCAAAATCCCTGTAACCAACTGGTCAGTGCAAGTCCTTGTGCTTGAGTCACAGAGGAGTGGGTCAGTTACAGCCCCAAGCTAGAGAGCCTAACTTTACAGGCTAAAGAGACTCAAGCTTTTAGCTCTGAAGGTTCCCAGTGTGTCAAGCAAGATGGCTGCCATCATACTCCCCTAGCGTTATCCCCCTTCCCTAAGTGCAGAAGTCCCTCCATGGGAGCACTGCACATCGGAGGCTCCATGGGCTTGTTGTTGTTTCTAATACTCCTGGCCAGCTTTCCACTGGAAATCCCATCGAGAGGTAGTGCAGCTCAAAGCAACATTTCGATCCTGTTCCATGGCTCCTACCTTGACTCAGGTTGGGTAGGGGAGAGTAGTGCTGCACAGAGTCAGCCCACAAACGGCATCCTGAGTCCTGGTTGAGCTGAGCTGCTGGTGAAGCAGGGGAGTGGATCAGCATAGAGGGGCTGATTCTCCATGTGGATGTCCCAGTACCTACAATTTCACCAGGCATTTCCAGCCATGTTTAAAAATTAGAAGGCTGGAGCCCTTTTCCTCTCCATATGGCCAGTACATCTGCTTACCCAGGACCTGATGCACTGGAAATTCCGCATACAGTTTTCCAAGTAAGTTTGCCACTCAACAGTTTGCCTGTGGCATGAGCTAGCAAGGCCCATGCCCATATAAAAACAGTGATTGAGACCCAATCCTCCCACCTCAGTAAAATGAAATGGCACATGGGAACCCATTTCAATTCTATTTTTAAAAGAATCGCCTGAAGAGTTTGAAATTCAAAAATACAATATTTGCTTTGTTACTATATGAGCTTGCTGTGAAATATGGTGTAATCTTTGCCAGAGGTATCTTGTGCATTCCCAGGAGTTTTTTCAGCACTGAAGAACACTTGAGACTGCTTAACAGTTGCCAGCCCTTACCTTATAAGGCTTTTAAACTCCGACACAAGGGAATGACAACCACTCCAAGTGTCAGCCTGCTGGGAACAATTGACAGCAACAATTTACTCTGTTCTGGGGGCCAGGTTTGTGCTATCTGCCTTGAACTGTTACCCTTTTAGCCCCAGTTGTGATAACTAGTGCAAGAATGTGACTGGGGGTGGGGGGCAGAGAAAAGCACATGAGCCATAGCTGGAGTTACATGTTTCCTTTTTTACTTCAATGCACGGATAGACTTTTGTGTATTACAGTAACTTCCCTTAGGCTAGATTCTCCCAGATAGACAGAAATCTACTGTAGAAATGTGTTCCTGAGCAGTACTGCATGCAGTCTTGTGTCTTTAAAGTACATGAATGGTTCAAACCAACAAAAGTAAGACAATTCTGAATTGAAGTTCCTGCTGTGCCTTTAATTCATTTCACTGTGTGTAGGAATTGCAGAGGTCTTGGCATATATAGCAGGAATGGTAGTGACTACTATCTGTTGAGGTTGTGCAACACTTCACATATAAAACAATTTTGGTAACTCATTTTCACGGTTCTAATATCTCAGGAGACTGGAGTAAGAGTTTGGAATTTGTTAGGATGGGAGAGCAGAGGTGAAAGAAATTATTTTTACTGTCCCCAAGAAAATCAGGCTAAATTTGGCTGAGTTCTAAGCTAAGGAGAATGACCCTCGTTAGGTGCACAGTAGAATTTTCAAAGCTCTTTAAAGTTTGTGGCAGTGTTCCAGTTGCTGCCATGCTGAACAGTACATCCTCTCCGGCTCTGCTGACTCTTGTGTTGAGTTCCAGAGTGGCTACATGGAGAAGATCTATGCGGGATACATACAAAATAATTCTTCATCCTCTGCCGTGGAAGAGTCAGGAAGAGAATCCAAATCTCCTGGGTCCCAGTCAAGTGTCAAAGGCCATTTTTTCTATTCCTCCATTTGCTTCCCTCCTTCCACCACACACTTTCCATCTTCTTCGGTGAATGAAGCCTGGGGCCTGCAGACAACAGCCTCATTCACTACATGACTCTTATTCATTCCCTAAGCATTGTCTATCCTCTGCAGTAAATGAGGCGGGGGTCCTGTGGAAAAATAATGTGAGATCATGTAATTCAAGACTGTGTCATAATGTGTAGTATGCACAAGGAGACTGAATTAAGGTTGCATGGGCAACTTCAATTCTGGCATTTTCTAACCTTTGAGTGCTTGGCTTTGCAATGTTGATAGCATTTTTTAATGTAGGTTTTTGTACGACTTCCATGGGACTACTCATGTAAAATTCTGCACGGGCATCTCCAGGATTGAGGCCATGGTTTGCAATGTACTTTGGGATGAAAGTCACTTGAAACATTACGTTATTTATAATGAGCCATCCTCATAACCCACAATGAATTACCCCTAACTGAAATCCCCCAGGTTAGAGATGCCCACAAATTTCTGATGCTTACTTGAAGTTTCCCATAACAAGGATTCCCTTTTATCTCATCTCTGTCACAAACCTAATAATTTTTATTTACATTCTACCATAGATGGGATTTTTTCCATCTCGCTTTTACAGATTTTCTCAAGTCCTTTAACTTTTCTAAAAGACCTAATAAAGATGGAGCTCTCTGTGTGGTTGCTGGCATAGGTGCTGGAACGAGGGGTGCTGCTGCACCCCCTGCTTGAAGTGGTACACAGAGTTTACAGTTTGGTTCAATGGCTCTCAGCACCCCCACTAGACAAATTGTTTCAGCACCCCTGGTTGCTGGCTTTCCGGGGGTTTTCACCTACAGTGGCTGATCCCTCGCAATGACCCTATCTTCTGCCTTGTGCTGGAGAATATTTAAATTGCTTCTCACCTAATACAGTCAAAAGCGAAAAATCCCATTTAGGCTTGCTGTAAAATCTTTGATATAGATACATTTTAAAAGAACAGATCAAAATGTCTTATGATTTCCCCACAACATTATTTTATTTTCAATGTTTCAGTTGAAATCAGACCTCCGTTCCAAACAGAACTCTTTTTTTCCTGTCATCTTTACATTACTCATTCATTTTTCTCAGCGTGTTCTTTGTCTCTCTTGAAAGTAACAAGATTGTTCTTTTTGTTTGTTTGTTTTTCTCTCTGCCATCAGCACAACGCAGTCAGTCCAAGAGAGCTGCAGCCACAGTTTTTCTATGATGGTCATTTTTCCATGGCATTTGTGAAGGTTACATGCATAGTGATTACAAGAATTATTTCCATTACAAACCTTAACAGCTGGTGCACCCTTCTCATAGTGTGAGGTAGGCATCCCAAAGGATTAGCCAGAAGTTCTAAAAGATATATTTGGGATCTGCTGCAAAGAATGTAATAGACAAAATAAAAAAATAAAGCTGTTAAAAAGTAATTCTTGGCACTGTTACCTTGTGGAACTCACTGCCAGAAGATATCAGAGGCTGAGAGTATATTAGGATTCAATAAATGACAGGACAAGTATTTTGATAACAAGAGTATTCAGAGCTGGTGTAAAAAGGATTGAAAAACAGGAAAGTTAAAAGGGGTATAATATTCAGTTATTAAGGAGGCACTGGCCGCAGCTCCATGGTTAAAGCTGAGTTCAAGTTAGCACGTACAGCACGGATTCAATTCAGCCTTTGGTATGAAAAATATGGCATATCCTCCCCAAACTCACAGCACGTACTCTGAGTACAGTGATAATTATCGGAGAAGTTACAAGTAATTCTGTTAATTATTTTATAAATTAAAATTAATTAAAAATGAAGTCCTTGGAGAAATTTAGTATCTGTTAGTCTTTCCTTTGTCCCAAATGATCTTCAAAATGGAATCATGCAGACGCCTCAAACTTTGCATATAGTTAAAATTAAGTGAAATCTTGTGCCTAGGCTATGTATGAAGAAATTGAGTTGTAATCAAGCTAAGTTATTAACAATTGTTGTACCTAATTACCTAACAGGCTCAGGTAACTCATAAACGGGGTCATTGAACCATCAGAAGTAATTCAACCAATCACCACCCTTCCTCGACAGCTAAGTTAGAGACAGTCCAGCCCTGAAGCGTATAAAGGTTAAATGGACAAAACAAAGAGTGGGAGGGGAACCAGAGAAGTTGAAATGACTTGCCCCAGGTGTCCCACAGCAGGTCAGTGATAGAGGTGCGATTAGGACCCATGTCTGAGTCCCTGCCTGTTGCCTCCTCTACTGGACCAGATTGTCTGGTTTTATTTAGCTCCGTTTTTTTTCGAAGTGCTCCTCTTTATATCATTAAATATATATTACGGCACTACTATTAATTTGGAAGGCACATAAGAATATGAATTAGATTTGTTGTTAGATATTGAAATGGATCCTTATGCACTGCACATGGAGTAGATTGGAAGTTTTATTATATGCGTGTACTATCTTCCATCATTTAAACCATAATGCCAAACATTTTAAAGTTGTGAGAAGTGGATGTGTTTAACATTCAGTTTTACAGTCTAAGGCCCCAGTCTTTCAAGGAGCTCCGCCCTGGCAGAGTCCACTCCCATGTGGACTTCAATAGAGCTCGTCATGGGCCTAGCTTGCAGAAGGGGGGCCTAAGATTTTAGTAATGCAGTAACTGATAAATATGATTGCAGTCTTGTTAAAATAAGCAGCTCATACGTTCAGGTGGTGACACTTCCATCACTTGTCATGTATGATATTGTAATCGCTGGTTTGTATAGGAGATTTATGCATTGAAGGGTTAGGTGGGCTATTAGTGTCCCGGCAAACGTAGAAGACAACACTGGATGACAGCCTGGGCATTGGCATCATTGAACACTTTCTCTTCTGTCAAATCCTGACAGCAAGCATTTTATCAGTGCCTGAGAAGCATTTATTCATTTATTTTTACATGATAGGAACACAGTCTAACATATGGAGAAAATTAAATTATCCAAATAGATCTGATGCAGACAACTAGATCCACATTCTTCATTCTTCTGGTGGTTGAAGGGAAAAAGAGAGCGCGAGAGAGAGAAAAGAAAAGGCAAACGTAGCACAAGTCTGTAGATCTGGGCTCGCTGCTGCTGCGGACTGCTGCTTGCTGCATAGACATACCCCAGAAGACCTGTAGCTTAGATTTTCAAAGCAGACTAGAGAATTTCAGACACAATCGTCTATAAGTTTAAATGGAAAATATGCATCTAAGTCCCTTAGACTGCTTTCAAAATCTCAACCTGCATGTCCAATCACTGCTTGAATGTTGAATGGCCAATATCCATAATGAGCTGCTCATAAATCAGTCACAGACCAGGAATTATTTGCAGAAATTTGGTAAATTATTCTGAATAGACTCATAGACTTTAAGGCCAGAAGGGACATGGTCATCTCATCTGACCTCCTGCAGGCCACAAAACTGCACTCACCCAATTATATGATAGACCTCTGGCTGAGTTACTGAAATCATAAAATCTTGATTTAAAGACTTCAAGTTACAACAAATCCATCGTTAACTAGTTTGAACCAGCAAGTGACCCAGGCCCCATGCTGTAGAAAAAACCCCAAGGTGGAAAAAACCCCAGGGTCTCTGCCAATCTGACCTGGGGAAAATTAAATATGGTGATCAGACCCTGAGCATGTTGGCAAAAGCCACCAGCCAGATACCTGGGAAAGAATTCAGCGTAGTGACTAAGAGCCTTCCTCATCTAGAAATTTAGAAAATGATGATGTTCACACACAATTTATCAACACAAAAAGGGACAGAATTCATCCAATACATTATTTCATATACATTCTTCACCCAGCTCATGTGATCACTACTTTATTCATTCCCAACATAGGTTTCATCCCAGTAAATCCTGCCTCCTAGGATCAATGAACACAGCCTCTCTGAGGGAGTTCTTATCAGAAGGGACAGTTGTGTATCTAAGAGCATGATAGAAAGGGGATGTTCATAATTAAGATGGGCAGCAGAGATATCAGGTTAATGATAACCTTGTCTTGGGGCGGGAGGTTTGTATGTGATATGCAACATAATAGGATACAAAACACCATGGTTAGCTTTGCAATGTATAGTTAATAACATTAGAGAATAAATTAATGCTATTAAAATCAGACTGATGGGAAGTCATTTGAACTCTAATCTTCTCCAGCAAGTTGGTTTATGATTTTGCTTACTAGCTATCTCTCCCATCCCTAGTGCTTCTCTTAAAAAGCATTTGAGGAAATGTTACATACTTATCGCTCAGCTCTTCGGGTTAAGAGATCTTTGGGGATGCCATGCCTATAAAAGGGCCGTTAGAATGTGCTTATGTGCTTCCAGATAAACACTGAAAGTGGTGCCGTGAAGCAGCAACAGTGCTCGGAAGATCTCATTTGTGTACATGCAGTGTGATGTCCTTGCCTAATACGTGCTTCTGTATGTTTCATTGGTTCAATCTGAACAGACTTCTGTCATCTGTCTGAAGCTCAGAAAGATTTGTCCCCAGATAACTGCTAGGTTGGACTAACCAATTTGGATGAAATAAGAACTGACTCAAAACTCAAACAAAACTTTTTCTGGAGTTCCAAAAAGTAATTTATTTTCTGATTAGTTCTCATATTTATGGTCTCTTCACTTCCTAGCTTCCTTCCATGATTAAAAATGGAGAAGCCAAAATACCATGAGAGAGTCTGTTCATGTGAAATTTCCAGGCCTTCTAGGTGAGACACCAAAGACATTTGGATAGTAATAATACCTGGCTCTTATATAGCATTTTTTTCATCAGTAGGTCTTAATGCGCTTCACATCCAAAGGGTGGGAGCTTAGCTAAACAGAACTTTTTGAGGGTTGTCTCTATTGATTGGTGGATTTTCAGGTTATTTGACTCCTTTCCTGAAATAATTCCAAAACTCTGAAGAGCCATATACATACAGCGTGGGCCTGATTGTGATCTGTCTTACATCTGTAATGTAAATCCACTTACATTGATGGAGTTACTCCTGATTTATATTGGGGTGAGATCAAAATCAGTCCCCGTTTGATTGTTGATCAAGCTTATTGTTGATCAAGCTTGTTGATAAAGCAAATGATAGTTTATAAGGTGTATGGGGAGCTGAAGAAGCCATTTTTCAATGCTGTTCTTTGAGAGGAAGAAGGCATTCTCTCTGATGTTGCATTACTTAATCTTGGCAGAAAACATGAAAGCACTGGAAGCTCTTGAAGTAAATGGGTTTCTTTCCCCTCTGTTTGTTTTAGATAGTATATGTGCTGCTGCAAATAAGGCTTCACCCTGCATTCCTTCTTAAAGACACTCTTACCTTCAGTGGGAGTTTTAACTGAGCAAGGGCTGTAGGATTTGGGCCACCAAGACCACTTGGGGGGGGGGAGGGATAGCTCAGTGGTTTGAGCATTGGCCTGCTAAACCCAGGGTTGTGAGTTCAATCCTTGAGGGGGCCACCTAGGGATCTGGGGCAAAATTGGTCCTGCTAGTGAAGGCAGGGGGCTAGACTCAATGACCTTTCGGGGTCCCTTTCAGCTCTGAGATAGATAGATCTCCATATATTATTATTATTATTCTAGGTCTCAAAGTGCTTTACAAAGGAGGTAAGTATCATTCTCTCTCTCTCACCGCTGGGGAAGCAGAATCATGGAGACATGAAGTGACTTGTCCTAGGCCAAAGCCAGTGCCAGGAATAGAACCGGTCTCCAGAATCTGACGCTGATGCCCTTTCTTCTAGCCCACAATGGTGTCCCTATGGGTTTGTCTACACTGCAATTAAACACCCATGGTTGGCCCATGTCAGCTGACTCGGGATTGTGGTGCTTGGGCTGTGGGGCTATACAATGGCAATATAGATGTTCGGCTCCCCTCTGGGACACTCCGACCTCAGCCCCCCACTCACAAGATCTGAGAGCCCAGGCACCAGTCCAGGCCTGAACATCTATACTGCAGTTTTATAGCCCTGCAGCCCAAGCCCCAAGCGCCCAAGTCTGCTGACACAGGCCAGCGGCGGGTGTTTAATTGCAGTGTAGACGTACCTTGAGTCAATAAGCAGGGGCTCTTACATTTCTTCATTGGCTTTTGCCAATTTGGCCACAGGCGGCAGCTTCTGTTACCATTTCAGCTGCTGAATCAAATCCGATATACAAACAAGCATCTTAACAGTAAAGAGTTTCATGGATTTCAAGAGATAATCACTTAAGCTGATCCCGTTGAAAAACGTAATTATTTAGACGCTCTTAAATCAGAACATGCTAATAGATATAGGAGAAACAATGAGATTTATTATACACTGAGGAAGAGAGTATCTGAAATGGGCACAAGAAGAGAAAACTAATGCTGTTAGATAAGGCTTTTCTGTTAGGCATTCAGGTAGGTTCAGTGCTGCTTCTGCTGTGGAAGGGGGTGTAAATTCCATCAGATGCTGTAAAACCGGAGTTAAATTTTAAAAAATAAACTTGACATAAATTTCTAGCTCTTTCCTTTATGAGGCTTGAAATCCTAAACCAGTGGCTCTCAAACTTTTTTACTGGTGACCCCTTTCACATAGGAAGTCTCTGAGTGCGACCCCCCTTATAAATTAAAAACACTTTAACACCATGATAAATGCTGGAGGCAAAGCGGGTTTTGAGGTGGAGGTTGACAGCTCGCGACCCCCCATGTAATAACCTCGCAACCCTCTGAAGGAACCCGACCCTCAGTTTGGAAACCCCTGTCCTAAACCAACAAAAACCAGTCACTAGGGATGAAAGCTTGTTACTGGGATTCTTCCTAAAGATCATGGGGTTGTTTGTCATCCACAAAAGAGTCTATAGGGTAACCGTTTGGGACCCAGGTCACTCAAGGCCACAGATCTGTCAGTTCTGGTTGGGTGGGAGGCTGCGAACGAAGTCATAGCTACAGGAGTTAGTGCTAAGATTGACACCAGCTATTAGGTAGCTAACTAGAAAGTGCAGTATGATCTAGTGCAGTGGTCCTCAAACTGGGGCTGCTGCTTCTGTAAGGAAAGCCCCTGGCGGGCCGGGCCGGTTTATTTACCTGCCGGGTCCGCAGGTTCGGCCAATCGCGGCTCCCACTGGCCGCGGTTCGCTGCTCCAGGCCAATCGGGGCTGCGGGAAGCGACGGCCAGCACATCCCTCGGCCCGCACTGCTTCCCGAAGCCCCCATTGGCCCTGCACCCTACAGAATCATAGAACTGGAAGGGATCTCAAGAGGTTATCTAGTCCAGTCCCCTGCACTCAAGGCAGGACTAAGTATCATCTAGACCATCCCTGACAGGTGTTTGTCCAACCTGCTCTTAAAAATCCCCAACGATGGAGATTCCACAACCTCCCTAGGCAATTTATTCCAGTGCTTAACCACCCTGACAGTTAGGAAGTTTTTCCTGATGTCCAACCTAAACCGCCCTTGCTGTAATTTAAGACCATTGCTTCTTGTCCTATCCTCAGTGGTTAAGAAGAACAATGTTTCTACCTCCTTGTAACAGCCTTTTATGTACTTTAAAACTGTTATCCTGTCCCCTCTCAGTCTTCTCTTCTCCAGACTAAACAAACCCAATTTTTTCAATCTTCCCTAATAGGTCATGTTTAATCATTTTTGTTGCTCTTCTCTGGACTTTCTCCAATTTGTCCACATCTTTCCTGAAATGTGGCGCCCAGAACTGGACACAATACTCCCACTGAGGCCTAATCAGCACGGAGTAGAGCGGGAGAATTACTTCTCGTGTCTTGCTTACAACACTCCTGCTAATACATCCCAGAATTATGTTTGCTTTTTTGCAACAGTGTTACACTGTTGACTCACATTTAGTTTATGGTCCACTATGACCCCCAGATCCCTTTCCGCAGTACTCCTTCCTAGGCAGTCATTTCCCATTTCGTATGTGTGCAACTGATTGTTCCTTCCTAAGTGGAGGACTTTGCATTTGTCCTTATTGAATTTCATCCTATTTACATGAGACCATTTCTCCAGTTTGTCCAGATCATCCTGAATTTTAATCCTATCCTCCAAAGCACTTGCAACCCCTCCCAACTTGGTATCGTCTGCAAACTTTATAAGTGTACTCTCTATACTATTATCTAAATCATCGATGAAGATATTGAACAGAACCAGACCCAGAACTGATCCCTGCGGGACCCCACTCATTATGCCCTTCCAGCATGACTGTGAACCACTGATAACTACTCTCTGGGAATGGTTTTCCAACCAGTTTTGCACCCACCTTATAGTAAAGCCATCTAGGTTGCATTTCCCTAGTTTGTTTATGAGAAGGTCATGTGAGACAGTATTGCCTCCCTCCCTCTCCCAGCAGCCAGCAGAGGTTATTTGTAAGAGCTGACATACTGGATGTCAAAGGCCAATGAAGTTGTAGCCATTGGCCAAGAGATTCCAGCTTTGTGGCTGCCCTCACTAGTCCCCTGCCATTCACAATGCAAGGATATAAATAGTCCAGGACACCATGCTGTCCTTTCTGCTGCTTGCCTGGGCTGTGCGGCACTCCTTTTGTTCAATGGATTTCCTACCGTGAACTCTCCATTACCAAAGAACAAAACCAAGCAAATGCCATTGACCCTAATACGTTGAACTTGTTAATAAAACATGACGTATCACACGCCTGGCGTCTTGGGATGGTCCAACCCCAAAGCCCTGAGCCTTGGCTTTTGTCGCACAATGCTGTCTATGTTTCAACTAGGCACTGATAGTAAAGGCTATGGTGATTAAAAACCCTGTAGTTACTGAAACACTCTTACTCTGTTACTGTTTAAAATGAGAAAAGATGGGTCTTGTGGTTGAGGCACTAGATTGGGAGTCAGGAGATATGAGCTCAATTCTCAGCTCTGCCCCTGCCCTGCTGTGTGACATTGGGCATATCACCTAATCCTTCTGTGCGTAATTTCTCTTCTCCCACCCTTTGTGTCTCTTGTCTATTTGGGGTAGGATTTTCAGAAGTGATCTGCGTTGGCAAAACTCTGTACTCATTAGAGTCCAGAGTAAAGCTGCCATTGAAAGCAAAGCTGAGGACAATGCTGAGTTCTTTGAAAATCCCACTCTTAGACAGTAAGCTTTTCAGGCTAGGGTGTGTCTTATTTCGGGTTTGTACAGCCACTAGCACAGTGGGTCCCTGATGGGGCCCTCAGATGGGGCCTCTAAGCATTACTGTTATACAGACGGTCCCCGGGTTACTCAAACCCAACTTATGGAAATCCGGACTTACGGAAAAAGTTCCGTAAGCTTTTTTTTTTTTTTTTTTGCGTAATTGTTGGAGATACATTCCCGATTTACGCAAAATTCGACTTATGCAAGGTGTTCCAGAACGGAACGCTTGCGTAAGTCGGGGAGCTTCTGTACCAATAATAAGACTATATCATCCTCTCCACTTGAAGTGCAAAGGAGATGCCAGGAGAGGAATCCCACCCCATTGATCCCAAAGCCTTTAGTGAGAAGACAGCAGAGCCAAAGTACAGCAGTATGTACTCCTCTTCCCTCCAACTCACGGAAACACCTTTCATTGGAGCACCTGGCAGTAAGGTAACTATGGGTTCAGGGGATGGTAAGACCAGCTGCAAGGAGAGCCATAGCCAGGAGGTACCTGCTCGGTGCTACATAGAATCATAGAATATCAGGGTTGGAAGGGACCTCAGGAGGTCATCTAGTCCACCCCCCTGCACAAAGCAGGACCAATCCCCCACTAAATCATCCCAGCCAGGGCCTTCTCAAGCCTGACCTTTAAAAACCTCTAAGGAAGGAGATTCCACCACCTTCCTAGGTAACCCATTCCAGTGCTTCACCACCCTCCTAGTGAAAAAGTTTTTCCTAATATCCAACCTAAACCTCCCCCCACTGCAACTTGAGACCATTACTCCTTGTTCTGTCATCTGGTACCACTGAGAACAGTCTAGCTCCATCCTCTTTGGAAGCCCCTTTCAGGTAGTTGGAAAGCAGCTATCAAATCCCAGGGGAGTTAGTGCTGACCTTCTGAATGCAACCTGATGCAGTGCTCCCTTGACTGCATCTGCAGAGTGCTTGAGACACTAATAGATTTTGGATAGATGCCAACTACCTTATTCACCTCCATAGGGTGCTAACTCTGAAGCCACACTTGGGGGCCTAATTTTCAGAGGTGCTGCAGCTCCAGTTATCTTCAGTGGGAGTTGTAGGTATTCAGCAACTGTGAAAATCAGGAGCTTTAAATGTTTTGCAGCATAACTGTTTCAGGGCTGATACTTTTACCTGAGGGGTGGGGTGAGAGAGAGAGAGAGAGAGGAATCAGAATCACTTAATTAGAGTAAAGCTCCCTTTTCCCCAGCTTCTTTTTTTTCCAAATTTCCCTCTGCTTGTTAGAGATATCCACAAGGAATAAAAGGACCGGGGTAGTGTGCGCTGGAGGAAGGAATGGGATCCAAAGTAGGATTGTGGGCCTGGATCCATGTTGCACAAGATGGTTGTTCTGGAGTAAGTCTAGAAAGCATGTGAGCTATGACCAAGCCTGGCTAAATGATCAGAGGAAACTCTCATTTCTAGCTTGTTATTTTAATAGTCTGGCAAGAGAGAGAAATAGCAAATTCATCGCACCTCAGAATCTCAACTTGGATGAAATTAATGTTGCCCGAAAAGGCCTTAGGGCGAACTGGGGATGCTAGAAGAGTCTTAGTGTTACATTGTTCAGCCCGCTGGCATGTGGTAATTGTAAAAGCCAGAAGCATCTTCTTTTAAACAATCAGAACTGAAATGCAGAGAGAGACAAAGCCTAGTTCCCCTCCATTGCTTTCTTTGTTTCCTTGGCAGCCATTTTCAGGAGCCCACCCAGAAGTTGTCACCGCAAAAATATTTATGACAATTGCAAACATCAGTCATGACCTCTGGTGTGTGTATTTTGATGTAGTCTCCGGGCAAAGGTTTGCTCTGTCAAACTGGTACAATCCCACTGAAGTCCATGGGTTTGTGCTGCTTTGGTTTGACCTAGAGGAGAAATTGTCCCTCAACGTGTAGGATGGTGCTGCAGTGTGTAACACGCCAACCGGAATGACACTGTTGGTTAAACATCTTAAGTGGGTTATTTAAAGCAGAACTTTCCCTAACCCAGCTCAGCTGTACAGAAAGGAAAGGCGCCTGATTTTCATGATTTAATTGGCCTCCCTCATTAAAAGTTTAGACTGGGCACAGCTCAAAATGTTCTTTGGATGTCAATGGCCAAATTCTTCGTGCTTTAGTATTGTAATTAGTCATCCCATAAGAGATGGTCAAGAAAAGGAAAAACAGTTCTGCAAAAAAATGAAGTCATTTTCATTCTGAAATGGACTAATTTTTTGTTTTAAAAAAAAATTGTGAAAATCTTTTGACAGATCCATTTTTGAACCTCCTACCCTACCTTCCCCCCCTACCACCCAAAAATGTTGCTATTTTAAAATAAAGGTCATTTTTCATTAAAAAAATTGAGTGAAAAATTTCAGCTCTATCAGATACTACAGTTTCAAGAGTGGTATAAAAACCCAGATATATAGAACCCATTCATATCAATATGCTGTTAAGGTTTGTCCCTTCCTGGTACACCACTAACCTGTTGTGTGAACTTGGACAGATGACATCACCTCCCTGTGCCCTGTAAAAATGAATGAAAGGGGCCCTTCATTTTTGGTTTTTATTTTATTTAATTTTTCCCCAGGAATTTATCGGTGTTTATTACTACAACAACAAAAAGAGGTGAAAATCGGTGGGAAAAGTATTAATAATTTTTCTGGGTAAATATCAGGGTTTATTTTGGTGGATGGAAGAACTGTGGGGGGAAAGCATTCAGTAGATTAATGCTTTGATTAATGGAATTCAGTGCGGTTTGCTGCAGAACTAAAACAGAACTCAAAATACAATGCCACCTGAAAGTTTAAGAAAACAATAGCTCTCTAATCCCCAAATACAACTTTTCATTTGAATAAACAGTTTACTGTTGTAGACTTAGAACTATTAGCCTTTAAATGTTTACATTTAATAATTGGGCCACACCATTTGCAGCACATACACGCAACTTCATCCTTTTCTCCTGTTTATGGGTTTTTTTTAAACTTTCGAATACTTCCTCGTGTTCTGAAATGTATTCTGATACAGATTTTCGTTTTCTTCCCATTTTAGTATGTCAGATCTTTAAACCGTTATCTGTTAACAGCTTGAAATGTGTACGTGGTAGGCATGAGATTCATCAGTACGTTCAGATTCACACACACTTCAGAGCGTGCGTGCCTGTTTGTTTATTGTGTGTACCTTCTAGACCAGGGGTCGGCAACCTTTCAGAAGTGGTGTGCCGAGTCTTCATTTATTCACTCTAATTTAAGGTTTCGCATGCCAGTAATACATTTTAACGTTTTTAGAAGGTCTCTTTCTATAAGTCTATAATATATAACTAAACTATTGTTGTATGTAAAGTAAATAAGGTTTTTAAAATGTTTAAGAAGCTTCATTTAAAATTAAATTAAAATGCAGAGCCCCCCGGACGGGTGGCCGGGACCCGGGCAGTGTGAGTGCCACTGAAAATCAACTCGCATGCCGCCTTCGGCACGCGTGCCATAGGTTGCCTACCCCTGTTCTAGACTAACACACAGCCTTGCTTCAACAGGCAGCTTTGCATATCCACACTGACTAATGTATTGTCGTAATACATACCTCATGCAATGTATTCTATTTTCCTAATAAAACAAATTATTTTTATATATATGAATGATACAAAAGTAGGGTGTAAATCCTGAAAAAAAAACGAATAATACGTTTTGTAAAACCTGGGATTTTTTCAATACAAATCGATATAAAAAAAGAATATGTATCTTTCTGTGCAAAATAAATTAAAGGTGTTCTAAAAGAGCTAAGTCTTATTATTCAGGCATTTCTATACCTTTCTTTGAACATTGTGACAATCACTGTTGAGGATACTCTTGAAGTGTTACTATTTCCTCTGTTGTTCCCTATGCTTGTGCACAACAATGTGCAAAAGGAACCCTGCTGGTTCCAGCAGTGGAGCAGAACAACCCAAACTTGACCGCATATTCATGATCAAAATGCTGTCAGTGTTATCTGGTTTAGTTGAGGACATCGCCCCCCTCTTGCTCTAGATACATTTCTGTCTTTTCTTCTTCCCCTCCCTGTCATCACTCCTCTTGTGTTCGCAAGCAATTTTGTCTTCTCCTCTATTTAAATAAACTCTGATCAGCAACTTTAATTAGTGCCCAGTTCTCTGGCAAGACTTAATCAGGCAGAGATCATCCGACTTGGACTCAGGGGCATCCAAGAATTCATAGAAATCTCACTAGGGCATATCTTATGTTGTGACATGCGCACACCTCTTGGTTATCACTCTTGCAGATTAGAGGGAGCTTGCTGTCTGGGTATATAATACCACAGCACATTCCTCTTAGATCAGGGACACTGCAGCAATGGCTACTGTTCACGTCCCCCCACTGAACCCCCTCTCCCCGCACATATATGGGATGCGGTTTTATGGAACAGAGGCTAAAAATGCTACAGCAGAGTACTTAACAAATCAGTGACTGAGCTGCAGTTATCCTGCTTTGCTGTGGGTGATGAGCTCTGAGATTGGAAGCGGGTGAAAAGGTGCAATAAGGAATATTATCAGAGTAATGAGGGTAATGAAGATTGTCATTTCATAACAGAAGAAGGTGGGGTTCTCTAGCTTGCCAGTCAGTTTGCGCCTGACTCTCTGACTGGCGCAGTCTGCCAGAGGCAGAGCAATAATGTTGCTGCAAATTAGGATGATATACTTGATGTGGTTGCTGCTGCAGATAGTGGGATCGTGTAAAACAAAAGGATACCTCAGTCCCTGTAAACTGATGGCCACTGCTCACATGAGAACTTCAATTACTAAAATAAGGTCCAGCGTAGGGTGACCAGATGAGGGGAATAAAATATCGGGACACATGGGGGGTGGGGGGGCTGAGCAAAAAAAAAAAAAAAGCCAAGCGAGCTGAGCGAGTCCCGGCTGAGGGGAAAAAAAGAAAAAAAAAAAAAAAGCCGAGCAAGTCCCGGCTGAGGGGGAAAAAAAAACAAAAAAACAGTGCTGCTTGCGGATATCTCTGTCCCGCGTCCCGACCAAAGATCGGTCGGGACGCGGGACAGAGACCAAAATATCAGGACGGTCCCGATAAAATCGGAACGTCTGGTCACCCTAGTCCAGCGTATTATTAATTCAAACCTTCTGTGAGTCTGTGCAGAGACTCATCCAGCTATTAAAATGACCTTAAAGTTTCCATATATATAAAAGAGCAAATAAATCTTTTGGTACTTGTTTGCTTTTCTTGTCGGTAACATTTATTTTTGTAGGGTGCTTACCCCAGGGCAGAATGTCTGCCGATCTCTCTGTCAGTTAAATCAAATTGAACATGGGGCTTAAGGACGTAGCTAGAGATAGGGGTAGGTGGTGCCTGATCTGCAAGAACGCTATGCCTCTTTGGGATTTGCCATGATGATGATGATGATGATGATAAGGCCTTGACTCATCAAAGCACATAAACATGTGCTTAAATACCATTAATTTTAATGCACTTAAGTAAGTGCTTTGCTGAATTGGGCTTATAAGGGAAGGAGAGCTTCCTGTGGTATATTTTTGCAGTCTAATTTGACTCTGTCCAATTGCAAGGCTTCATGTGGATGAAGATCTGATTTCTCAAATTCCACACCCAGCTGACCTGAGTGAACTCCATTGGCTTCACTGGGTATAACTGACAGCAGGATTCTTCCCCGGAGGCTAAGCTTGCCATCAAAATTCAGCAGTGGTGGTGGAAAAGATTTAATCACATTACTCTCAGTAAGGTTAACAGGAGTTACCCACGTATCTTCCCTGTGCATCAGTGCGAAGATAGACATATCTCTGTCTGCAGCATG
Source organism: Platysternon megacephalum (assembly GCA_003942145.1). Lineage (NCBI taxonomy): Eukaryota > Metazoa > Chordata > Testudines > Platysternidae > Platysternon > Platysternon megacephalum. The sequence goes on from QXTE01000072.1 coordinate 8,070,319, forward strand.
ACAGGGTATTGCAAAACAGACTGTAGTAATGTCAGAAACATGTGGGGGCCCAGATTGTGCCATTGAAGATTGAGGATGAGATTCTGGAGAAAAACAAGATCCTAAAAGGGTTTGAAGAATTAAAAAAATGACTGAATTTTCTAAGATCCCGAGATGTGCTTAATAGCAAAGATTGTTTGAACAGGAACAAGTCCCATATTAAACTGGAATTACTGACTGATTCCCCGTCAAGTGTCTGTCACCTGTTTGAAAGGTAACCTCTGTAGGTAAATCATGTTTGGTTTTAAGGGAGAGGGCAGTAAGACCTTGCCCATTGGATATAAAAGTTACCAAGAGTATCTCATGTTCAGTGCATTTTCCCATCATATTTCATAGAGCTACTGCTAAGCAAAAAGTCATTCTTCTGTTTACTGTGTTGTTCTAGAACCTTTCTAATAAGGAGGATTTCATCTTGAAGCACAGTGTGTACATGCGACGGCCTCGGATATGTTTTCTGAAAGCCAGGTGCACCTTGTCACGAGCAGTGAGCAGGCACAATTTCAACAGTGGCCATGACATTTGCCGACCTCTGAGTACGTCTTAGGTGTGATTTCAGAGGTTTTGAGCACCCTGAGTTGCCGCCGTGCTGCAGGTGCTCAGCACTTCTAATAATTAAGCTAGTGGGTCATCCAAAAATGGAGGCACCTGCTCTGTTGCCTATTTTTGTTATTTCGGGTTGTAAGTCCTCAAAAGAAAACACATGCATACCCGAGACACATGTGCAGACACGCCCGTAAATGTGATTGAGTGTATGTCTACTTTTCAAGCTGGAGGGGCTTGATTCCCAGCTCGGGAAGACATTCTCATGATTGCGTTCATTGAGCTAGTGCACTAAAATGGGGCTGTGGCAGCATGAGTGGGCTCGCAAGCAGGCTTCCTGCCCTGAGTACGTGCCCAGGGTCTCAGACGGGCACATACTCGAGGCAGATAACCCCTCCTGCTGGTTGAGTTGCCACGGCTACATTCTATTTTTAGTGCGCTAACTTAATCGGCGGTAGCAAGTGTATGTCCACCTGAGCTGGAAACCACACCCCAGCTCAAAGCGCTGATCTACCATAGGCAGAGCTTGTAGCACGGCCTACGCTTACGGCTGCCTGACATTTCCCATTATAAGAACCTGTTTTTATCTGCTTTTAACTTTGCAAGATTTTAATTGTTTGGGCTGAAATTTTCCATGCAGGATGTTTGCCTCAAGTTGAATTTTTTTGTTTTGTTTACGTCTCAGAATTCCTCTGCTGTCAGCAAATATATGTGAAACTCAGGGGCAAAATATGCGTCTCATCCCTCTCTGATGCTGGTCCACGTAGAGGATGCCAACTTACTGAGGCTATCAGTTACTCCATTAGTTCAAGTGGCAGAGGTCTGTGGCCTGCTGATGAATCGGGGGGAGCCGCAGTATTGATGCCACACAATGGAATGTCCATTTCTTCATTTGATTTTCTTTTTAAAAAAACAAAACGTAGTTTTATTTTACATGTGTGTAATTTCCTATGTTGAATGGTTGCAAAGCCAAGTATGCAAAAATTAGGAATTGCGAGAATTAAGGCTGCCTTCACAATCTTAATTTAGTCTCCTGGAGCATATGCATTATGATACAGTCGTCAATTACATTATCGCATACTTTGCCCCCCACTATTGAGTGCTTGACTTCGCAGCCTTAACTTTCTTTAACATAGTGGTTCTGTGTGTGATCTGTATATACAGTATGTGGGCTTCATCATATTCCCTACCCTCTGAGACATGCTCCTGAAGAGTCACCTCTTTAGCATCTCTTTAAACATGCCATATTATAATGGCGGTCACAAACTAGCGTGCTATACTCTGAATGTCTACCCATGTATTCGCAAAAAGGAATAGGAGTACTTGTGGCACCTTAGAGACTAACAAATGTATTGTAGCATAAGCTTTCATGGGCTACAGCCCATGAAAGCTTATGCTACAATAAATTTGTTAGTCTCTAAGGTGCCACAAGTACTCCTATTCCTTTTTGCGGATACAGACTAACACGGCTATTACTCTGATACCCATTATTGTTTCTCTCTAGTGGCTCAAACAATCTCCTGTTCTCTAGCCAAACCAGTTTAGACCTTAGGTTTGCTGTGCCTAACTCTTGAATAGCTACTGATTGGTGAATTCCTTCTATCCCCCTCGCCCCGGAGTTCCTGTTTTAAGGGCATGCTGCGGTACAGCTGTCTCTGCTGCATTCATGCAGGTTCTGATTACTATGCACGCTATTGATGCTGAGCTCCTGTCATGACCCAACACTCCATAGGAGGAGCAAATGAGCTGAGACGTCAAGGGGAAAAATTATAGCCATGCGAGCTATCCCTGTACTCAGCTGCTTTTGGAGCACATACATGGCTTGTGTGACAGCAACAGCGCACAGAAGCAGCAATGAAATGCAGTTAGCAGTACAGCTGGGAGGGAGGCAGGCAGGCACTGGTCCAGTTTCTAAAATGATCCTCTCGTAAGCCAGTCCGCAGTGCCTCCAAAAGTGGTTGACTCCTGCAAAAGAGCACAGCTTTCTTTGCAAATACTCTGTGGTGTAACTCAGCTTCCCTTGGTGACTACAGTGCTTTGTTTTGGGTTTTGTTTTGGTTTTCCCCCTCTGTGTCCTTTTCTCCAGGATGGCGGAGGCAGAATTGCACAAGGAAAGGCTGCAAGCCATAGCAGTAAGTCAGTTTCATTTTACTTGCTCTTTTGTCTGTGAATAGGGAGCTGTGAGTTGATGAAGTCTAAAGATTCCAGCACAGGAGCTGGGCAGCATTTAGACAGTGTGGGTTTTGGAGAAGTTTTCAGCATAGAGTTCTCCCTTTTCCTCCTTATCAAACAACTGATGAAAGGTTGTTTTTATATGATTTCACTGGCAATGGGGAGAGTTCGGATGCTCTCTCGTCCTGACATGTGCCAGACCCAGGAATACATGGTGGCATGCTTTTAAGACAGATGAAAGGGAAGAACAGGAGGAGGGAGGTGGTTGGACAGCATCAGTACTTTGCTTTAAAAAATATTATCACACAGTTGGAGCGTTAGCTAAGCAGAATAAGAAGTTAAACTAGAGGGCTCAAGCGCAGGGTGGCTTTTTCTGAAGAAAATCATTCTTATTTTTTTAAAAAGCAAACAGAATCAGGTAAAGAAGGCAGGTGATCGCTAATCATTTTAACTAGCTTTTCTACTGGTATTAAACTAGAACGCCACATCTTAATGCCAAATGCCTTCAGCGAAATTCTCCAATGACCTATGCCGGGGGGGCTGCGGGGGCAAAGTTAGGGCAGAATTGTGACCCATTTTAGTCTAAACTTTTGTTTTCCTCCTTGGTATTAAAATCAGACACACAGCGAGCTAAAGTCTGCTGATGCAAATGGGCATCGTGCCATTTGACTTCAGTGGAGCTACAGCCAATGAGAGCAGCTGAGGATTTGATCCCAGTGTTTCAAAAATATAATTGTGCTTACAATGGAAAACATCAGGTCGTTATTATTAAAGCGAATCAATGCTATCAAAAGCGCCACATTTCCATGACCTCTGTCCACCCACTAAGCCCACATAACCTTGCCCTTGTTCAATATGACATTCAGTTGAGTTTTGGGGGGTTTTTTGGTATGGTCGACATGCTAATTCAGCAAATCTGTGGGGTCGGATGGTGCAATATGTGCAGACGGCTGTACGTTTCAGGTTTGAAGTGAAGAGGCACAAACCAACTGAGCCTGCTCAGATTTTAGGAGCCCCTGCCAGCGTGTTGCCAATGATCAACAGATGTTGTGTTTTACTATAGCTGCCACAGCTGGGTTATACATTTCCTTTGTAGACAGAGGAATGGCTGCTGCTGCTGCAGTACCATGTTGTTTTTCTTAGGTCCGTTAATCTGCTAATAGGCACGTGTATATTTCAAATAACCAGAAATATTATAAACTAAATACTTGTTCCTCTAAAATGTTTCCTGGAAAAGATCAAATGTTTTCATTTAAGGGAGAGGGGGAAAGAGATTATGGGGTAAAGTGTTGAAAGTTTTAACAGAGAGAAGTAGCTGATTTAAAAAAAAAATATTTGGCCAAAGTATTCTCCAGGTATAGGCATTAACAATTCCTCTGATCAAAGTATTAATAGTGCTCCTTTAGGCCATTAAAGGGTTAATTCTCAGATTCCCCCACTAACATATTCTTCTTGGCGTCTTTGTGCTGCCAAACTTGAAGAATTAACACTGCATTGCTCCAAAACGTATTGCAATGATATATGAGAATCTTAAAAAAACCTTCTTTGTCTTCAAACAAAAAAGGGCTGGGGAATATATTACTGCTGCTTCATCCCATCATTGAATTATTCGTGGCTAACCCGTGTTCCATGCCCCCAGTAGTGGGTGGTACTGTACATAAGAAAGGATGTGCCTAAGAATCGCATCAACCCAACACTTTAAGCCATTGCCCGGCACTTTGTACCATCCTTTGCACCGCTACAAAGTGGGAGTAAAATCTTTACCTGATAATTTGGTAAACGACTGCACAAAATGCAGGCAATGATGGATCTGGACCCCTATAGTCTGTAGACACCACATTATGGTGTACTTTTAGCTGAAGACACTGGTGGTGAAGAAGAATATGATCAGTGACTCAAAGTACATTGAACACAGTTCAACTAGAACCACAAAAGTATTCAGATTTGGTCTTGCTTTGTGTTCGGACTGCATCCCCAAGCCAGCAGTTGTTTGCTCAAAGGTTCTGCATGTCAACAAGTTGTCCATGTAAGCTTTGTGGAAGTAGAGAAACTTTACGGCTCCAGCTGAATATTTGCAAATGTTATCAGAATGTCAGTCAGTCTGTGTATTTCGAATGTGAGCTTGGTTCATCAGGATGGGTCATGTGGCATAAGTCACAGGGCATTTCTCCGATGTTCCTGATTTGCTGGGCCTATCCAAGATGATTAGGAGGATCAGCCAAACTTAAATAGTGTCTCAGAAAAGAGGGAGGCAGGATTTCAGTTCAGCTCACTGGAAAAGTCAGGAGAAAATATTTTAACCGAGTTCTAATCAGGTGGGCAAAGACCTACTGCTGTACATTATTACTAGGGCTGTGTAAATGCTGGGGGCGGAAATCCTTCCACGAATTTCTAAACAAATTCACTTGGACTATGATCACACCCCTTTTGTGATTGCTTAGACGGACAATCCTATGAACAAATTTACTGTGTGGAACATTCACATAAATCGTGACTTTTAAGTGATTATTGCAGAATATTGAAGGAACACACATTTCAAATTTGGAATTGTGAATATTCCTGCCAGAAACCTGACAGTTTCCTATCAATCAAATTGTTGAAGTTTTAAACCTGTGATCTCTCAAAGTTAGAAACAAATTTCTATGGCTCTGATCCTGCATTGTGAGCGGGGTAGGAGTACAATTTGGGGAGGAAAGAATGTCTATTTTTTAAGGCACTCGTCTAGGACTTGGGAGATTAGGTGCAATTCCCTACTCTGCCACAGGTGTGACCTTGGGGAAGTCACTCAGCTCTGTTTCCCACCTGTGATATGGGGATTGTAACACTGCCCTTCCTCACAGGTGGTTGTGAGGAGAACTCCACTAAAGATTGTAAGAGGCTCAGATACTATGGGGCCATATAATGGTGAGATCATTTTTTTAAAATTCTCTACAACATTTCTAAAACATGAGAACATAGGATGGTCTGGAGTGATGTGAAACTTTTCTTAGCACTCCTTTGATATCACTTCTGTGTGATTTTTGCAACTTGTGAGTAACATGGTCTTCCCAAACAGATGGTGATAAAACCTTTATACCATGCTATACCGTCATGTATTTTTATATGTATATTGAGTCCTTTCTTAAGCGATTATTCAAGGGACTGACAAAAATCGATTGCTTAGCACAAGCTGTTTTCTAACACAAATGAAGCAGAAATGTATGCAGTATGTATGGTATGGAGGGACTTTATAAAGCAAGAGGTTGGAAGGATGGATTTCTGCTTATATCAGCTAGAACAGGAGATTTATATAGTTCAGCAGATTTCAGACTTTATTGAATAATGCTAATCCTTGGTCTTGGATTAGTGCATTTTTCGTGAAGAGGGACTGGTAAAATTTGGATGAAAGAAGGAAACATTTTTGTGGCATTTTAAATAATGATGGCTGCCTTATGCTGCTCAGAAGTTTGGAATGTTAGTCATCCCAGAGGAGGTGGATTTAGTGGGTAGAGAACAGGTGAGGCTAGCAATTTATCACATGGTGGACAAATTAATCACGTAGCTCTGAAATTTATTACATGGTTCCACAATCTATGACATGGTTGTCGTCATCGTGTAATGGTATAAATGTATATGCATATGCTTACATATATTCTATGTATAAACTGCTAGGCAAAAATGATTGCAATTCCGATCACAATAAGAGAGGTTCAAATTAAATGTATACCCCAAATTAAAACAAAAATATAGTAAGAGGACCAAAAAATGCTACCATGGCTAAACAAGAGAATAAAAGGGGAGGCAAAAAATGGATCTTTTAAAAATCGGAAGTCAAATCCTATGGAAGAAAATAGAAAGGAAGATAAACTCTGGCAAGTCAAGGGTAAAAGTATAATTAGGCAGGCCAAAAAAAGATGTGAAGAGCAATTAACAAAAGACACAAACTAACAGCAAAACATTTTTTAAGTACATCAGAAGCAGGAAGCCTGCACAACAATTAGTGGGGCCACTGGACGATCAAGGTGCTAAAGGAGCACTCGAAGATAAAGCCATTGGAGAGAAGCTAAATGAATTCTCTGCTATCGTTCTTCACTGTAGAGGCTACAAGGGAGATTCCCACACTCAGACATTCTTTTTAGGTGAGAGATCTGAGGAACTGTCCCAGATTGAGGTGTTGATAGAGAAGGCTTTGGAACAAATCGATAAATTAAACAGTAATAAGTCACCAAGGCCAGATGGTATTCACCCAAGCGTTCTGAAGGAACTCAAATACAAAATTGCAGAACTGCTAGGCATGGTGTGTAATATATTGGTTAAATCAGCCTCTGTATCATATGACTGGAGGATAGCCAATACAACACTGGTTTTTTGTTTTTTTGTGTTTTTTTTAAAGGCTCCAGAGGCAATCCTATCAATTACAGGCTGGTATGCCTATCTTCAGTACAAGGCAAATTGGTTGAAACTGTAGTAAACAACAGAGTTGTCAGACACATAGATGAGCACGGTTTGTTGGCAAAAAGTCAACACAGCTTTTGTAGAGGGAAATCATGCCACACCAATTTGTTAGAATTCTTTGAAGGAGTCAACAAATGTGGATAAGGGGCATCCAGTTGATATAGTGTACTTGGACTTTCAGAAAGCCTTTGGCCAGGTCTACACTATAAACTTATGCTGGTATAACTAAGTTTGCTCAGGGCTGTGAAAAATCCACCCCCCTGATCAACACAGTTAAAGTGACCTAACCCCATGTGTAGACAGCACTATGTCAACGGGAGGGCTTCTCCCACCTACGTAGCTACCACCTCTGGTGGAGGTGATTAACTACACCAACAGGAGAAGTTCTCCCATCGGCATAGCAGCATCTTCACTGAAGCGCTACAGCACAGTTGCACTGCAGAAGCATTTTCAGTGTAGACCTTCCCTTTGACAAGGTCCCACACCCAAGGCTCTTAAGCAAAGTAAGCAGGCATGGGATCAGAGGGACGGTCCTCTCATGAATCAGTAATTGGTTAAAAGACAGGAAACAAAGAGTAGGAATAAATGGTCAGTTTTCAGAATGGAGAGGTAAATAATGGGGTCCCCCAAGGATGTGTACTGGGACCAGTGCTGTTCAACATATTAATAGATGATCTGGAAAAAAGGGATAAACAGCGAGATGGCAAAGTTTGTAGACAATACAAAATTACTCAAGATAGCTACGTCCAAAGCTAACTGCAAAAATTTACAAAGGGATCTTGCGAAACTGGGTGACTGGGCAACAAAATGGCAAATGAAAATCAGCGTTGATAAATGCAACATAATGCACATTGGTAAACGTAATCCCAACAACACATACAAGATGATGGGGTCTAAATTGGCTGTTGCCACTCAAGAAAGAGATCTTGGTGTCATTATGAATAGTTCTCTGAAAACATCTGCTCAATGTGCAGTGGCAGTCAAAAAAGCAAACAGAATGTTATGAACCATTAGGAAAGTGAGAGATAATAAGACAGTAAATATCATAATGATACTATATAAATCCATGGTGCGCTCACACCTTGAATACTGGGTGCAGTTCTGGTCACCCCATTTCAAAAAAGATATATTAGAATTGGAAAAGGTACAGAGAATGGCAACAAAAATAATTAGGGAACAGCTTCCATATGAGGAGAGATTAAAAAGATGGAGACTGTTCAGTTTAGAAAAGAGACGACTAAGGGGGGATATGATAGAGGTCTATATAAAATCATGAATGGTATGGAGAAAGTGAATAAGAAAGTGTCATTTACCCCTTCACACAACACAAGAACCAGGGGTCACCCAATGAAATTAATAGGCAGCAGGTTTAAAACAAAAAGAAGTACTTCTCTCACAACGTACAGTCAACCTGTTGAACTCATTGCCAGGGGATGTTGTGAAGGCCAAAAGCATCACTGGGTTCAAAAAAGATGGAAGATAGGTTCATGAATAGCTGTTAGCCAAGATGGCTAAATCTCTGACTGCCAGATGCTGGGAGTGGACGACTTGGGATGGATCACTCAATAATTGCTTTGTTCTGTTCAATCCCTCTAAAGCACCTGTCACAGGCCGCTTTTGGAAGACAGGATACTGGGCTAGATGGACCATTGGTCTGACCCAGAGTGGTGGTTGTTATGTAAATCCCCATACCAACCTTGTCTTTTTCCCTCTTGCCCCTGCTATAGATTGGAGATGATCATCTGTTGTCACATGACATTTAAGTATTCCCTATGAGTTGGGTGAAATGTAGTTGCTTGATGATAGACCCAGCAGCCATGCTTCCAGCCTATACCAAGTATATTGAGGTCTTGTGAGTGAATCAGGGTAAATTAAAGGCATGATTTGAACATTGTGCTGAGAAAGACCCTCAAATTGGTCAACGGGTGATCATTGATGCCTGGTTTCTGTCAGCATGCTGTACCCAGAATGGATGGAAGAAGGAAGAGGAGATGCATTGGGTGCATATATACATGGGGCTTCTTGACTGGTTTGACAAAGTTGTTGGTGGGCGGCGGTGGAAGCTGAAAATTTTAAATTACCTAAAGTGAGAGAAGGCTGACATACAGTGGCTTCCTGTAAATCAGCTTCTCTCTGCCTTCTGTGAAGAAAGGAGCAGAAGTAACTCCCCTGCTCAAGTGTATGAGATTCTGGGGATTCTGCTGGTACATGTACATTGGACAGGGAAAAGGGGAATCTCTATAATGTGTCTAGAGCAGACATATTGAAGGGTGAAAATAATGAAATCTAGAGTAGGTATATTGGAGTTTGCAGTGTGTACAGATTAGACTCACTGGTTCTTAGTTGGAAGGTGGATGAATTAATATGTGGGAGGACAAGATACTATAGTCTCTGGAGCTGCATATTGGCCATCAGGGTAATCTGCTGCGGGCCTCCAGACAATTTGTTTACATTTGCACGACCACCTGCAGCTCCCAGTGGTTGCGGTTCTCTGTTCCTGGCCAATGGGAGCTGCGGGAAGCAGGTCCATGCGCCCGCACCGCTTCCCACAGCTCCCATTGGCCGGGAACGGCGAACCACGGCCACTGGGAGTTGCAGGCGGCTGTGCAAATGTAAACAAACTGTATGGTAGCCCGCAAGCAGATTACCCTAACAGGTAACCCCGCAGGCCGCACACCACTGCTCTGGAGTGATACAGAGTGATGCTCTATCTATCTATCTATCTATCTATCTATCTATCTATCTATCTATCTATCTATCTATCTATCTATCTATCTATCTATCTATCTATCTATCTAGTGTGTGTGTGTGTGTGTGTGTGTGTGTATATATATGTATGTATACACATACTGGTGTTCTGTGACCCAATCAGGAAATGAAATTGAGTAAGATGGCCAATATAAGGTAGCCTTTAGCCTAAAGCAGAGGGTGGATGGGGATAGAATTAAGTTTGAAAGTTTCATTGTGAATTTCCTGAGTNCAACACTTTCTAGGTGAGGATAGATAAAATATATAATATCTGTAAAACTATAATACAGTCTCTCAGTGAGCTCCCCATCTAAGGCTCTTATTCTGTAAACACGTATGTACATGTGAGTAATATTTGGCATGCCATTAGTTCCATTGGACTAAATGGAATTATTCCTGTTTGCAAATGCTTTTAAGATTGAGTCTTAAGCAATGATAAATTTTCTATTTTCTTTTTGAATCATCTTATATAATTTAATAGAAGATTATATTCCTGCTATAGATCTCTACTAGATACTTCAAAAAAAAAAAAAAAGAAGAAGAAGAAGAACTAGAGAAAGGTTACCATTTTCTCAATTCAATCAATTTTTAGAGTAATTTCTATAGGACGCTGTTGCATTTCTATAGAACATTATTTATTTCATCCTTATTCAACAGGATTTTTCTATAAGAGTGTTAGCTTTGCTTTATATTACTGACCTTAACTCTTCCTTTGATTTGTGAGTGTGTGTGTGTGTGTTTTATTACAGTGTGGAGGCAAGGGTTTTGGTTTGGTTTTGTCTTGTCACGCTCACCTACTTGAGAAGGCAGTGAACATTGGGGTCGTACTTGAGTGGAATCCTGTGGATCGCAGCAGGAGTCCATGAGGGCAGATCTCCATATAGGGACTGGCTTCAATAAAGAGTTATAGGACAGGAATATAATTAGTGCCAGTCAACCTGGTTTTATGGAAAATAGGTCTTGTCAAACAACCTGATATTTTTTGATGCAGTTTGATAAAGTTCACTGTGTTGATATGTTACACTTAGATTTTTGTAAGGCAGTTGACTTAGTCCAGCACAACACTCTGATTAAAGATTTAGCACTAAACAATATCCGTAAAGCACACATTAAATACATTAGGAACTGGCTAACTGACCAATCTCAAAAACTGGGAATACACCTCTACCCCGATATAACGCTGTCCTCGGGAGCCAAAAAAATCTTACCGCGTTATAGGTGAAACCGCGTTATATCGAACTTGCTTTGATCCACCGGAGTGCGCAGCCCCGCACCCCCCGGAGCGCTGCTTTACCGTGTTATATCCTAATTCGTGTTATATCGGGTCACGTTATTTCGGGGTAGAGGTGTACCATCGAATGGGATATTTCTAGTGTGTTTGTACTGGGATCAGGACTAGGTCTGACACCATTCAATATTTTTATCAATAATCTGTAAGTGAATATACAATAACTGCTGATAAAATGTGTGGATGCACAAAGGTTGGTGGAATGGTTAATAACACTGAGGACAGGACAGTCATACAGAGCAATCTGTATCAATCTTGGACATCCTCAAATCAAGACTGGATACCATGAAAATATGCTTTAGTGATATGCAAGTTATTGGGCTAAATGCAGGGGTAACTGGATGAAATTCTAGGCCCTGTTTTAGACAGGAGATCAGGCTAGGTTATCTAATGGATCCCACTGCCCTTAAAATCTATAAATCTATGGGCTTGTAACTTCAGTGAGACTTGTGTTTCATCAGTAATGCTCATGATCATTACAAACCCTACAAACTGTGATGGTGGAGCTCACATCTTCCCTTGTGTTCAAGGGATTATATGAACTGGTAGCCTGAGTGAACTGCACATGAGAATGTGTATGCTTTGCCAGCCTAGCCTGTGGAGGAGCTTTTCGGCACCCTGAGCCTTAAAGATGGAATTAAAGTTAAGAATACATTGCTTTTTAAAATAACAGTAATGAAATTGTAGGGCTTTTCCAAAAATATAGGTCAGATTGATTGTGTGTAGAGATGTAAAATGTAGAAAGATATGCAGTGGCTGCACTGTAAAAAAGGTAATTCTGTTTTGAAGATTCTGTTGGTTTGAAAGAGATTCCCTCTAGTTAAATGTGGAATAACAGTGGAATCAGTGATTTTTTTCTAGTCTGGAATTCATATTCTGAATCTGATTTTTTAGGAATAACCTTTTCATACCTACACAAAATTCAGAATTTCTGCAGAGTGTCATTTTGCAGCTTTGCAAATTTCTGTTCATCCAAGGCAAGTAACTTTTCTAATGGGCTAGCAAATTACTTTTTTTTATCATCATCCCCTATTACATCCTGTTAAAAACTGGGTGAGTAGATTTTGTTTCTGAGCTCGTGCTCTTTTCAATTTTCTTATCAAGTTTGCAAGGCATTTTAGAGTATGTTGTTATATATAAAAATTCGAATCCCAGGGGTTGAGGTCATATGACCTAAATTGGCAGCTTTGCTTAATCATTAATGTGGCCTAGTAATGATCAATAATAAGCTGGTTCCTCAGGCTGTGATTCAGGAAAGCAGTTCTACTCAGGACAGCACTTAGGCATAAGCTTTATTTTAGGCATGTGCTTAAGTCCCAGTGACTTCCAAGGGTCTTAAACCCGTGCCTAAAGTTGAGCACATGCTTAAGTGCTTTCCTGGATCAGGGCTCCAAAGTAGGGAGGTGGTGGAATCTCCATCCTTAGAGGTTTTTCAGGCCCAGCTTGACAAAGCCCTGGCTGGGATGGTTTAGTTGGTGTTGGTCCTGCTTTGAGCAGGGGGTTGGACTAGATGACCTCCTGAGGTCTCTTCCAACCCTAATCTTCTGTGATTCTATGAGTACACACCCCCTCCCTCAAAGCAGCACTGAAGTTCAGTCTGACTCTTCCAGCTACACATTTAACCCATTTTTCTCTGTCCTTTCTCTCATTGTCATGTTTTCAACATGCATTCACTGCTCCGATCAGGGGCGGCTCCAGGCACCAGCGCACCAAGCGCGTGCCTGGGGAGGCAAGCCGCGGGGGACGGCCTGCTGGTCGCCATGAGGGCGGCAGTCAGGGAGCCTTTGGCGGCATGCCTGCGGGAGGTCCGCAGGTCCTGCGGCTTTGGCGGCAATTTGGCGGCGGGTACGCCGAAGGCGTGGGACCGGCGGACCTCCCGCAGGCATGCTGCCGAATCCGTGTTACCAGCAGACCTCCCGCAGGCATGCCGCCGAAAGCTGCCTCACTGCCGTGCTTGGGGCGGCAAAATACACAGAGCCGCCCCTGGCTCCGATTAATCCTAACTAACCTTCTAGAACCCCAGGTTTCAAGCCATAAGTTCATTTTGTCCAGGACAATCTTAGGATCAGAAGATGTTCTGTATTTGTCTCTTTTTTTGTCTCGGGAGTGGCCCTTTTGTGAGATGTGTGTGATTTTTGATGTCCAAAGAAGTGAAGCTGGATTGCCATTGGGAATATAACAGCCTTCTGAGGTACTCTCTCATGAGGAATGCATGGTGGTGTTAAGAGCATGTCATGGAGCCCATATCCTGTTTCAAATATTCCAAGAATGGGTTTGGTGTATGTATACCATACTGCCATCACAAACCATATCTCAATGAATAATGCTCTCTCTAAGCCCCAGCCAGCGCGCCTCCGTGGAAACTGAATGTGGGAGAGGAAGTGTTATGTCTGCACTTGCGTAAAGGANTAAGTCCCAGTGACTTCCAAGGGTCTTAAACCCGTGCCTAAAGTTGAGCACATGCTTAAGTGCTTTCCTGGATCAGGGCTCCAAAGTAGGGAGGTGGTGGAATCTCCATCCTTAGAGGTTTTTCAGGCCCAGCTTGACAAAGCCCTGGCTGGGATGGTTTAGTTGGTGTTGGTCCTGCTTTGAGCAGGGGGTTGGACTAGATGACCTCCTGAGGTCTCTTCCAACCCTAATCTTCTATGATTCTATGAGTACACACCCCCTCCCTCAAAGCAGCACTGAAGTTCAGTCTGACTCTTCCAGCTACACATTTAACCCATTTTTCTCTGTCCTTTTTTTCTCTCATTGTCATGTTTTCAACATGCATTCACTGCTCCGATCAGGGGCGGCTCCAGGCACCAGCGCACCAAGCGCGTGCCTGGGGAGGCAAGCCGCGGGGGACGGCCTGCTGGTCGCCATGAGGGCGGCAGTCAGGGAGCCTTTGGCGGCATGCCTGCGGGAGGTCCGCAGGTCCTGCGGCTTTGGCGGCAATTTGGCGGCGGGTACGCCGAAGGCGTGGGACCGGCGGACCTCCCGCAGGCATGCTGCCGAATCCGTGTTACCAGCAGACCTCCCGCAGGCATGCCGCCGAAAGCTGCCTCACTGCCGTGCTTGGGGCGGCAAAATACACAGAGCCGCCCCTGGCTCCGATTAATCCTAACTAACCTTCTAGAACCCCAGGTTTCAAGCCATAAGTTCATTTTGTCCAGGACAATCTTAGGATCAGAAGATGTTCTGTATTTGTCTCTTTTTTTGTCTCGGGAGTGGCCCTTTTGTGAGATGTGTGTGATTTTTGATGTCCAAAGAAGTGAAGCTGGATTGCCATTGGGAATATAACAGCCTTCTGAGGTACTCTCTCATGAGGAATGCATGGTGGTGTTAAGAGCATGTCATGGAGCCCATATCCTGTTTCAAATATTCCAAGAATGGGTTTGGTGTATGTATACCATACTGCCATCACAAACCATATCTCAATGAATAATGTTCTCTCTAAGCCCCAGCCAGCGCGCCTCCGTGGAAACTGAATGTGGGAGAGGAAGTGTTATGTCTGCACTTGCGTAAAGGATGATGAGTCGTCCTTCGGCGCGCATCTCCATGGAATGTAACGCATAGCATCCATTGCCTGGCTTCACAGGCAAGATTTCCACAGAAAACAGCTATAGGACCAAGACCGTGTATCATCCTGGTTTCTGGATTCTGTAAAACATCAGAGATGTTTGGATTGAATAACAAACCCTGCAACCTTTGCCGAAATCTTAAGCCTAAAACAACCCACAACTTTTGTGGGGTTTGAAAAAGTAAGGTTAACTTTGCTGGGTTTGAATTTGTATTATGCTTTAAAAACATTTACACAAGCAGCAGCAAAAATGGACATATGTCAAGAAAATACTGCTGTCACATTTTTAATACAAGCTAGGAAGCAGTAGAAACAAACCTGCTCACAGGAATTTTCCAGCCCAGTTTCCAGATAGAGCCAAATCTCCAGGATTTATCCATACAAAACCATCTAAATTTGACCCATCACTAACACACAGTTTAGGCCTACGCTAGCCTAAGATCACAGCCCTAGTATTGTTTGCATGCAAGGGTTTAATAGAAATCAATCCAGGATCTGCAAAACTTGCCCTCAGTTTAATACAGTCTCCCTTTTAAATAATTTTCGGTAGAGGTGGGTGAAAACTGGTGAAAGATTTTGGTGAATTTTTTTCTAAATGTTCTGTGAAAAGAGATGAAGATGAAGATTTGAATTTTTGGAAAATGGTGACAAGCTCTACTACTAGGTGTAATTCAGCCTTTGCTGGCTGGAGCTACTGTGCTTTACTTCAGGGATGTAATGGCTAAACATGATGGACGCGGAGGAATGCCTATAGTGAGACAAGAACATAAGAACGGCCATACTGGGTCAGACCAAAGGTCCATCTAACTCAGTATCCTGTCTTCTGACAGTGGCCAATGCCAGGTGCCCCAGAGGGAATGAACAGAACAGGGAATCATCAAGTGATCCATCCCCTGTCACCCATTCCCAGCTTCTGGCAAACCGAGGCTAGGGACACCATTCCTGCCCATCCTGGCTAATAGCCATCGATGGACCCATCCTCCGTGAATTTATCTAGTTCTTTTTTTAACCCTGTTATGGTCTTGGCCTTCACAACGTCCTCTGGCAAGGAGTTCCACAGGTTGACTGTGCATTGTATGAAGAAATACTTCCTTTTGTTTGTTTTAAACGTGCTGCCTATTAATTTCACCTGCTGCCTATTAATTTCAAGGCTGGGGCAAGCTATGGTGCAACAGCACCCTGTCAATCCTGACCTGCAGCGCCCTACCTCTTCCAGGGTTAGTTCTGTCTGGGGCAGAGACCATCTATCATATCAAACCTCATGCTGGTTTTGTGGGCACAGCCTGATTTGCAATCAGAGCAAATTAGCAAGGTTTATTGACCGAGTACAGACACCAGCAAGACAGAGAAGTTTTCACTTTGGTGTGTCTGGATGAGAGCTCTAATTCAGGAAAGCACGTAACCACGTGCTCAATAAAATAATGATAATAATAATACCTACCTCTTAAGCCTGTAAATATAGTGCTTTTCATCCGTAGATCTTAAAGCACTTTACAAAGGAGGCCAGCACCATTTTCACCATTTTACAGAGGAGGAAACTGAGGCACAGGGAGGGAAGTGACATGCCCAAGGTCACCCAGCAAACCCATGGCAGAGCGAGGAATTAAACCCAGGTCTCCTACATCCCTGTTTAGGATAGCAGTTAAGCACATGCTTAGCTTAAGTCTTGTTGACTACAATGGAAGTTAAGCACATGTTTAAGTGTTGTTCCAAACAGGGTTGTTTTTCAGAATTGAGATCTAGGAATATTGCGACCCCGATCTATCACTGATGCAGATCAGACTTTTCCTAGTGTAGGAAAGTTATTTGTGTTGACAAAGCCAAGTTATCAAAATAATTTGTCTTCCAATGGTTAACCCCAGTTTAAACGGTTTAGTGGCAGTGAAATGAGCATGACCTTTTGGCAATAACACAGTGGCCATATATAGTTCTTGTCACACAGATGCTTTTTGTTACTCAGCTGACTGACAGTGGGGTTCAGTGCTGGAGGCAAGTGAGGAGTTCTCCCTCCCCTCCAATAAAAACAAAAAGCAAACAATCAATCGGGCTGGGGAGGCCGGTTTTGGAGCCAGCCAGGTCTAGTCTATTAGCTGTGAAGCTGAGGGTGTTGCGTGTAACCAGCATTCTGATGTGTTTACACAGATGATTTTCATTTGAGCGCTCTGTTGTGTGCCAAGTTTGTTTATCAGGATCCTCGGAGAACAGTTAGGTGGGTGGAGTTGAGCGTACCTAGGAGATCTAATAAGAGAGCAGCTGCCAACTGCCAGAGGGTTTAGGCCAGAGGAGGTGGGTATGGAGCCGGTGGTGTGAAGTTAAAAAGTCCCCAAGTTTCATGTATATGGTGTTTGTATACAGATGCTTCCAGACCCATCAGCGACACTATATTACTAAGTTATCAACCCCTGTGCCTCAAACACGTTCATTTTCTATACAGTAGTGTATAGTGCTTTATGTCAAATAAAGCACTGACGTCTGTATAAGGAATGGCTATGCGTTCAAAGGCAAGAGGTTAAACTCTGGGAGAGAGATTAAAAGCAAGGTTGCCATGTCGTTTATTGTTAGAGAAGGAACAATTTAGCAACTTTTATGCCTTCTGCAAAAAGCCACACAGCTGCCGTCTCTTTATGACAGCAGCGAGAGCGATTGTAGAGCGTAGATTACTTGGGAGTGGACAGTACAAAAAAGTTATCAGATTAACCAACTGAGTGCTATAGGCTGTAAGGTAGATGTATCCACTTACCAGCCACCTTAATTAAATTATCTGCTGCACAATACCCCAAAGGGAAATGTTTTTGAATATATACACACCATTGTCATTAGTATTTATTATTACAGTAGCACCAAGGAACCTGTATCAGAATAGGGAATCCATTCTACTGTGTGTTGTATATGGGGCCTGATCCAAAGACTCATTAGGTTTTGGATCCAGCCCTTTATTACCAGTACAGGCATTGTAAATGTAGGGGGTCATTGGCAGGTAAGATATCACTACGGCAAAGAGAACTGAATTCTTCATTGCAGTCCATTGGCTTTGCCACAGTACTGCTGTGTAAGTTGTGTCGGCAAATGGTGACTTTTTAATGGCAACTTTGTGTGCGTGTGTAACGTGTGGGGGTTAATCCTTGGTCTAGATCGGGGTCGGCAACCTTTCAGAAGCGGTGTGCCGAGTCTTCATTTATTCACGCTAATTTAAGGTTTTGCGTGCCAGTCATACATTTTAATGTTTTTAGAAGGTCTCGTTCTATAAGTCTATAATATATAACTAAACTATTGTTGTATGTAAAGGAAATAAGGTTTTTAAAATGTTTAAGAAGCTTCATTTAAAATTAAATTAAAATGCAGAGCTCCCCGGACCGGTGGCCAGGACCCAGGCAGTGTGAGTGCCACTGAAAATCAGCTCGCGTGCCGCCTTCGGCACCCGTGCCATAGGTTGCCTACCCCTGGGTTAAGTGAAAACTCTCAGTCAGAATGATTCCTTCTCAATTCTGTCTGCAGTTTGGGAAGTTAATAGAATAGTGTATCTGTAGTTTTCATGTCCAGTAGCCATATTTATCTAATTTAAAACGCTGAGCCACCCAACATGCGAAAAGCATACATCGCATGTCACTGACAAAGGAGAGAACATATTTCACTAACAGAGGAGTCCATTTAATCCTCAGCTTTCAGAGGTCAGGAGCTTCTGAGGCCCCGATTCAGCAAGGTACCTGTGTCCTAACTTTGAGCATGTGCTTGAAGTATCTGGCACTGAAATGGGGTCTAAATCTGATGCTTTGTGAATCAGCACTCAGCAGCAGGAAGGTCCCGTAGCTAGTGCCAAGAGGCTAAAATTTTTCTTTTTCTTGTCAGTTTCATGACACGTATATTTCTTAAAGATCTTATGTGTTGATAACTTCTTAGAAAGCTTGTTTAAACTACTCATACACGCTAATGGAAATTACTCTGTACTGTTTAAGGAAGATACTTACCTTGCTAAATTTGATGGAGTGTGAGCAAAACCTTTTAAGAAAGAGTGAATTTACCATTAATCAAAGGCAGAGATTAAAGAACTGGAAAATGAATTTATCCTCTATTTTAGCCACAAAGTATGGCAAAGCCTTATATATGGGTTTATTTATTATTATTATTAATGTAATATACTAGTTTGCACTTATACAGCACCTTTCATCCAATGATCATAAAGTATCTAGACCAGGGGTAAGCAACCTATGGCACGCGTGCCGAAGGCGGCACATGAGCTGATTTTCTGTGGCACACACACTGCCTGGGTCCTGGCCACCACTAGTTTAATTTTAAATGAAGCTTCTTAAACATTTTAAAAACCTTATTTACTTTACATACAATAGTTTAGTTATATATTATAGTCTTATAGAAAGAGACCTTCTAAAAACGTTAAAATGTAGTACCGGCACGCGAAACCTTAAATTAAAGTGAATAAATGAAGACTCGGCACACCACTTCTGAAAGGTTGCCGACCCCTGGCTTACAGGATTTGGCTTGTGCTTTTAGCTAAGGATGACACCTTGAATGGATGAGTGTTACTTAAGGGCTAGATGGATTTTTTTTGTAATGTGTTGATTTCTCGGTTGTTTTATTTTTGTTAGTTGATGTTCTGTGATTTCTGGGCATCCTTTTAATAGATCAAAAATTAAATACAAATACATTTGTATTTTTTGCTCTCACTCCCAGACTTTGCCTTGTGGTCTTGATCCCTCAGTGGCTTGGTGGCAAAGGCTGCTTCTGCAACCCATTCTCAGAAGTTTAAAGGTAACTTTAGTAATGCAGACCATTATTTCAGGGTCATGCTAACATGGGTTATACATCCCACGCTACGTTTCAGAGAAGCTCAACTCCCACTTAAAGCTGAATGAAATGGCCAGATTTTCAACAGCACTCAGCACCCAGAAGCTCTCATGTGTTCTCATTCATTTATGTGGTCCGTTGAAAATCTTGTTCCCTCACCTTCAGTGCTACTTTCTCTGCATTTTTCCTCCTTTGCCACTTTAGTGCACACTGGGGGGGGGAACGACCACAACTGAAACATTTAAGAATTTTCTTAGGAAAAACTTTCAACCCATCATCAGTGCCTTGTTGCTCTTCTTGTAACTTCTCTTTGAAAGCAGGATTTTAATTGTCAGCTGGAAACAGTACAAATGGAGACAAAACCAGCAAGAACCTCCATTTGCCCAGGCTGAAAGAGTATTTGAATTCCAGGGGAATCCTGGGTATGGTTTCTCTGTTGATACTATGAGGTATAAAACTGCAAAGGCTTAACCAGTGCAAACTTCCTTAATGGTTCAGCTTGAAAATGAAGTAGGAACAATCCCTTCTGATGAGCATAAAAGTATACTGGCAGCAGAATATTGGGCATAATGATAATAAATGATGATGATAAAATAGCTTTGCTCTTTGCCCATCTCACTCATGTCTGAGTCATTCATTAAGGACCTGCTCCAAAGCCCACTGAAGGGAGGGTAACTCAGAGGGCACCTTTGGGGGCCAAATGCTGTTGACCCTTCTAGGGCCCTGGGTCAAAGCAGGGTGGAGTGGGTGGGCCTGGGCTCCCCTACTTCTGGGGGGACCCAAGTCACCTGCCTACCTCTGAGTAAAAGAGGGCCTGGACTGCGAGACCTACCCACTGGGGGATGGTGCTAAGTGTGCTAACCATTAGGCTACCTAACCCACCGAGGACTCTATTACAGCCACATTTTGAAAGTAACCTGGAAGAGTTTGACCGGCCAAGACTTGAGTTCAGGGCTCTGTATTTCTCCTGGAAAAGTTAATGTCATCACAAATACCTAAAGGAGAGCATGGAGCTGCCCTCCTGACTAGATTTTAGATTATAATCTTCATAGATTATTACACCAGAAGGGACCTCTGGGATCATTTAGTCCACCCCCTTGTATAACACAGGCCATAGGATTCCCCTGAATTAATTCCTGTTTGAAATTCCTTTGGTATTTGCATTGCCACTAATTCTTGCAACAACAAATAAAAAAGATGAGCGATTGACTCTCATTTCAGTGTACTTGTATTTGTTCATCATTTTAAGGCTAGACAGTACATGTATTTGGTCCATGATCTAGGATCGCAATCAGTTTTTGTATTTATTTAAAAAGTAGTTCAATTCCCCGTGGAAGAAAATAATGGTGGGTAGTCAGGAAATGGTTTGATCTTTTAAAACATTAAAGGGCATTTATTCTCTGACAAGAAACAGTAAAAAGGGCATCATGGGGCTCCAGGTTTATTGTCTCTCAGTGGTTTCCAAAGTAAATCTGCTCAATTTACAAGCTCTACAAAAAGGTTTTTTTCACAGCTATTAAGATCATCTAGTTTGACCTCCTGTATAACACAGGCCTCACCCAGTAAAGTCTGAATCAGGCTCGTTATTTCTGTTTGACTGTAGCACATCTTTAAGAAAGGGTGAATGGGTAATTATCAATATTTCATTTTATCCCCCTCATTCAGTGTGTGCCCCATGTCTTGTTAAATGCACATCATAGAATCATAGAAGATTAGGGTTGGACGAGACCTCAGGAGGTCAGCTAGTCCACATCATCCAAACCCTCCCCTGAACACAAAATTATTAATTTCCTCCTGCATGTTTCTATGGTTCTTTCACCATAGGAGCCGAGTGCTTCACAAACATCAATGAATGTATCTTCACATACATTCCAGTGAGATGAGGGGGTATTATTCCCATTTTATACCTGGGAAACTGAAGCACAGCACACCTGAGGCCAAAATTGTCAGAAGTGTCCACTAATTTTGGGTGTCCAACATGAGCTCCCTAGAGCCCTGGGTTTTCAGAGCACTGAGCTTCCCACAGCATTTGATATGTTCAAAGCACAGCTACCATGGACTTCAGTTGCAGTTTTGAGTGCTTAGCACATCTACAGATCTGGCACTTAGCTATTTTGAAGTGAGAAGGAAAAAAGTGAGGAGCAAGCCAGGTCTTCCACCCCTGTTAGCAACACCGGCTTCTGTTTAGCCAGAAACTCACATTTTTAAAGAAGCCGCTTTACCCTTGTTGACAAGCGGAGCTGAAAGCTTAGGAGGAAAAGGTTTACAAAGTCTAACAAGCTTTGTGAACCCTCAAAGCAGATTTGCTCATTGCATAAACCTTTGAACTCCCCCAGGCCTGGTCCACACTAGGGGGGGATGTCGAAGTAAGATACCAAAGAATCCTGTGGCACCTTATAGACTAACAGACGTTTTGCAGCATGAGCTTTCGTGGGTGAATACCCACTTCTTCGGGTATTCACCCATCTTGCATCCGAAGAAGTGGGTATTCACCCACGAAAGCTCATGCTGCAAAACGTCTGTTAGTCTATAAGGTGCCACAGGATTCTTTGCTGCTTTTACAGATCCAGACTAACACGGCTATCCCTCTGATACTTGAAGTAAGATACGCGACTTCAGCTACAAGAATAGCGTAGCTGAAGTCGAAGTATCTTACTTCGAAGTACCGCGACTTACCTCGCGTCCTCGCGGCGCGGGATCGACGGCTGCGGCTCCCACGTCGACTCCGCAACTCCGCTCGCCCTGCTGGAGTTCCGGAGTCGAAGGGAGCGCGTTCGGGGATCGATCTATCGCGTCCAGACAAGACGCGATAGATCGATCCCCGATATATCGATGGCTACCCGCCGATCCAGGCGGGTAGTGTGGACGTAGCCCCAGGTTCAGCTGCCCCTTTTCTCAAATGACCTCCTCTGGTGGTACTCCAGATACTGCTGATTGGCAGCAGGAATGATCTCCTCCTGCTCTCCTTGGCCCTGGTCCTGCATCCAGATTCACTAGCATGGGCTTCTGCACCATTGCAGAGCCCCATTAGCTTTGCAAACTATTAGAGAAACTAAATCCCTGTTGTGGCTGCTCAAGCATTCACTGAAGCTGGGAGAAGGTTAGATCATTTTATAGGCAAGAAATCAAGCACTTTCGGAGGTTGATAAACCTCTAGTTTTGCAAGCTGCATTGTGAACTACAAGCCGTACGTCATAATGAGGGGCAAATCGCACCGTGTCCTTTAAATCACTGATCTCCGCAACATGCTCAGAAGGGAAAGGTCTTTGTATTAAAAATAATCAATAACTTTCTGTTTGGTTTCCTCCTCCTGACTAATGAAACAGGAAAGGAAACAAACTTGTTAAATAATCGGTTGGTCAAGTCACTCTGAGAGGGGGATGTGACCTCTTGGACAGAGCAAAGGAGCAGAAGGGAGGAACGCCTAAGTGCTACACTGGCACTACCACAAAATCATTCTGGGGCCTTAGTCAAGTCACTTAAATGTTGTGTCTGTCTCCTCATCTGTAAAATGGGGATAGGTTTCCTACCAAACAGGCGTGTTGTGGTTAGTGAAGACTGCTTAGTTAACGTTTGCACGATGCTTTGCAGATGCAAAGTGCTATATAAATGCTACTGGGAACTCTATTATTCTGCTTCCAGTAGTGCAGGATACTCAGCACTCAGAGTAAGGAAAAGGAAGGCCCATTAAGCACATGGTGAATGATTTCATGGTGGGTTTTTTTCTGGTTTGGCAATAGGAGAGGTTCTTTAGTAGATCTCTATTATTCATTATTTAGAGTAGCGCAGCTGAGATCTGGGCACGGTGTGAAGTCACATATTGAGTGACAGTCCCCATCTCAATGGAGAAGAGGGTGACACGTGAAACACACACAGAACGGTGAAGCAGTTTTCCCAAAGACACACAGCGGGTGAGCCAAGATTAGAATGTAGGTCTCCTGATGCCCACCCAGCACCCTGCCCACTAGACCACACTACCACCTTGTTTTTAGCCTTTGTTCTCTCTCCCCTCAATGACTGTGTGGTATCTGCCCACTGTACTCTTGCCAAGTGCACCAATCCTGCATCAAGAAGCACTAAAATGCCCCCCCCTCCATCATGTAGAGCCTTGCTAATCTGCATTTTGTTTTCTTGCCCCTAAAATAACCAAACCCGCTCTCAATTAGAGCTCTTCAACAAATGCTTGAGCCATCTCAACAAGGGTTTGTTTTCTGTAGCACTTTCAAAATGTTTTCATTGTTTGAGCTTGGAGAAAGACAGACGGGATAATGAACCAATTGCTGGCTCACCCAGAATGCTGTGTTTCAGTGCTGCTGCAGATATTCTGTTTGAAGAGTACAGCCTGTGTAATCGATTCCTTAACGTGCGTCCTTGTACTTCTTTTCTGCATGCATGCTTAGGTCAATACTAGCAACTCTACCAATAAAACTCGCTCAGAAAGAGATCTTTGAGAAGGGTTTACAGCTTGGATTTGTGCGGGATGCCTGCAGGCTGATTCAGATCCATAGACATCGGAAGCAGTGGAATGGAATTGGATCAGCTCCTGCGTGCGCTGATTTTCATCAGAACGTTGTTAGTGCTCTCCTGTTCTATTTTGCAGGATGTAGATGGATTCCATTATTCTCCTCACAAAGAGAGACAGAAAAGTGTGTGTGTTTAAATGGCACTTGGGAGTTGACACCCAATTTATGGAATATTTAGCTTGGCATTGTCCATATTAATGTTATGATTTTTTTTGTAATTCTCTCGGACTAAGATGTGAAGTGACATTCTTGTCTGGTTTCCAATCTGGCAAAGTTGGGCTAGGAAATAAACGAGCTTGAAAATTCCTTTTTGCGGATCCCAGAGCCATGCTTATATCTGATTTCTCTCCCCCCACTCTAGTTCACTTCCTGGGCTCCTCCAGCAGTATTCCCCTGATCAGTAACAGCACTCAGGAGGAAATGCCCTTGTGCAGGGGGTGTCGGGAAGGGATGCATGCACAACAATGCTTGAAACCAGAGTACAAAATTGCCCTAGCCCACTTTTGAGATCAGATTACAGGGCATGTAACTTCTTTCCTGTGACAGGTATTCTTGAAAATCATGTAACTGGAATGGCTAATTTTCCACTTTAATTTCAAGCCATGATTTTGGACAGAAGGTAGGAAACTTTGAGAGAACTTTTTAAAAGGAACAGGACTCCCCGCGGAAAGCAGAAGGGGCAAGGGGATTAGTGCCAGTTTCCCAGCATGCCTCTTGGAAGGCAGAGAGTCTGTTCCATTGTTGCCAGTCGTCAAGAATGTCCGCCAGCCACTTGCTCAACAGAGATGCATCCTCAGTCCAAGCAATGTGAGCCAGAATGGGCAAAGATTCATATTTTTGCTGGTATCGCCCCCTTTTCCAAATACCAGAGCGGCACTCAATCTGGAGCTGCACGGAGTATAATTTAGGGCTGAATTTATCCCAACAATATTAATCAAAGATGCATCAGAAAAGAGAAATAACAGTAAAAATATGATTTTTACCCATCGCTCCTTCTGTTACTGGGAAGCTGGATGTAATTCCTAAGAGGCTGATGGCTAATATTCTTGCTCAGCAGAGTGGGTGGTGTGCTGGCAACCTCACCACTTTACTCTGCTTCCTTCTGTGGACTCTATGTATTAAACAAATGTTTCAATATCTTTTCCCTCTTTAATGAGGTTGCCCAGGATGTAATTCAGAGCTGAATTTTGAGCCCATTGGTCCATATTCAGCTGTTGAATGCTATTGTCAAACCATTTTGGATTCGGTGGTTAGGATTCTCTGCTCTGTTAGCGTCTCTTTTCCTGTATCCTGGCTGGCTTTGAGACAGACGCTAGGTTCATGCTCCTGTGGCTTGGACTTCTGGACGCTAGTTATTCACTTAAAAAGACTTGGGTTTTATATGCTATATTCTCATTATGCTCAGAACAGATTTCTCATTCCACGTCTAGGACCAAACTAGTAAGAATTGCAGCAAGTGTGGTTAATATCACTTTGTTCAGCACATGGCTTTTCTGTCCTCCCTTAGCCTGCAGTGCAAAACTTCAGTATGAAATGCATGTTATCGGATAGATTTTCAGAAGAGATCGGCACCCTTCGTGCTGAGCTCTTTTGAAAATCTGACCTTTTATTGAGGTGCTTAAATGGGAGCTAGGCTATTGAAGATGTGACCCCAGTTGTGGTTGTTGAGCACTTTATTTATGGGGCAGACTTCATTGAACCTAATCTCCATGGTAACTCTGTAACATGCTTCAGCAGCTCTGCCTCAAAAAATGACAACTTTCCCAGGAGACAGGCAGCCTCCTTAGAAACGGAAAGGTGCAGCAGAGAGACGATTATAACAATTGAGACTGTGGTGTTTAAATATCTGCACATAGAAATTCAGAGATGACAATACTTGTAAAACCATTCTAACGCGTTGAGTGCTAATGCTTGTCATTCAAGGTTTCAGTTCAAGCACCAACTTGTAACACTTGAAGTTGGCTCTTCCCCGGCTTGACTGTGAAGAATAGAAAGGGAAGTGTGACAGAGAACTGGGAGTTAGCAGATAAGCCAGCACTCTGATCACTCTGGCACTAATTGGTTCCCCCAGGGAGGTCTGGTTGAGGAGTAGAAGGTATTATCTAATCAGGCGGGTAGGCATCAGCTAATTAATTAATTAATCTATCAGCTAAAGGCTGATAACACAGAAAGGAAGTGCAAGGGGGAGGGGAGCAGCACTGACTGAGCACAGATTTAGAGAGATCTCAAGGAAGAAAGACCTCTTCTCCTCTCGGGCCGTGGGGAAAGGTACTGTAAATAGTATTGCTGNAAACTAGTAAGAATTGCAGCAAGTGTGGTTAATATCACTTTGTTCAGCACATGGCTTTTCTGTCCTCCCTTAGCCTGCAGTGCAAAACTTCAGTATGAAATGCATGTTATCGGATAGATTTTCAGAAGAGATCGGCACCCTTCGTGCTGAGCTCTTTTGAAAATCTGACCTTTTATTGAGGTGCTTAAATGGGAGCTAGGCTATTGAAGATGTGACCCCAGTTGTGGTTGTTGAGCACTTTATTTATGGGGCAGACTTCATTGAACCTAATCTCCATGGTAACTCTGTAACATGCTTCAGCAGCTCTGCCTCAAAAAATGACAACTTTCCCAGGAGACAGGCAGCCTCCTTAGAAACGGAAAGGTGCAGCAGAGAGACGATTATAACAATTGAGACTGTGGTGTTTAAATATCTGCACATAGAAATTCAGAGATGACAATACTTGTAAAACCATTCTAACGCGTTGAGTGCAAATGCTTGTCATTCAAGGTTTCAGTTCAAGCACCAACTTGTAACACTTGAAGTTGGCTCTTCCCCGGCTTGACTGTGAAGAATAGAAAGGGAAGTGTGACAGAGAACTGGGAGTTAGCAGATAAGCCAGCACTCTGATCACTCTGGCACTAATTGGTTCCCCCAGGGAGGTCTGGTTGAGGAGTAGAAGGTATTATCTAATCAGGCGGGTAGGCATCAGCTAATTAATTAATTAATCTATCAGCTAAAGGCTGATAACACAGAAAGGAAGTGCAAGGGGGAGGGGAGCAGCACTGACTGAGCACAGATTTAGAGAGATCTCAAGGAAGAAAGACCTCTTCTCCTCTCGGGCCGTGGGGAAAGGTACTGTAAATAGTATTGCTGCATGGAACTGTAAACGTACTGATGGCGGGATTTGAAATAAATTGTACATTGTGGATTCCTAACCGGTGGAGTCGAAGCAGTTTCTGTGGTGCTGGAGAGGGCAGGAGCANTGTTGAGTGCTAATGCTTGTCATTCAAGGTTTCAATTCAAGCACCAACTTGTAACACTTGAAGTTGGCTCTTCCCCGGCTTGACTGTGAAGAATAGAAAGGGAAGTGTGACACAGAACTGGGAGTTAGCAGATAAGCCAGCACTCTGATCACTCTGGCACTAATTGGTTCCCCCAGGGAGGTCTGGTTGAGGAGTAGAAGGTATTATCTAATCAGGTGGGTAGGCATCAGCTAATTAATTAATTAATCTATCAGCTAAAGGCTGATAACACAGAAAGGAAGTGCAAGGGGGAGGGGAGCAGCACTGAGCCCAGATTTAGAGAGATCTCGAGGAAGAAAGACCTCTTCTCCTCTCGGGCCGTGGGGAAAGGTACTGTAAATAGTATTGCTGCATGGAACTGTAAACGTACTGATGGCGGGATTTGAAATAAATTGTACATTGTGGATTCCTAACCGGTGGAGTCGAAGCAGTTTCTGTGGTGCTGGAGAGGGCAGGAGTGGAGCATGCCCTGCTACAGGAAGGTAAACAAGATGTATTCATAATATACTTGCAGGCCAATAACCTTTCTTCCATTAGAATCCCATCCCATGGGACCATTTCGTTCTTGGGTGGTCAACGCCAAAATGTGCTTTAGATGAAAACCATCTACAGCATCTATTACCAGCTAAAGCCTTTTTCACATCACATTTAAGAAGAAATTATTCCACTGGGGATATCTTGGCAAACTCTCACTTATGGCCGTAAAAGCAGCCCACTACTTAAAGCAGCCCACAATTGTGGAGAGTGAGAAGGGATAGGATCCCTTGGCAAGAATTATTTACCTTCTCCACCTTTAGAAAATAAGCTGATAAATAAGAGGGGGATGGGAGCAGGGCCGGCGCAACCCATTAGGTGACCTAGGCGGTCGCCTAGGGCACTACTATTTGGGGGGTGCCGGCGCCCCGGCCGGCCGTGGAATTTTGGGGGTGGGACCTTCCGCCGCCGCTG
Organism: Platysternon megacephalum; assembly: GCA_003942145.1. Lineage (NCBI taxonomy): Eukaryota > Metazoa > Chordata > Testudines > Platysternidae > Platysternon > Platysternon megacephalum. The sequence continues at coordinate 8,098,667 of QXTE01000072.1, forward strand.
TCGGGGGCGGGACCTTCCTCCGCCTAGGGCGCCGAAAAAGCTGGCGGCGCTCCTGGATGGGAGGAATGAATAACCGGAGAGGAGGGGGGTGTCTATTTGAGCATACTGAACTTGTCATTTACACCAAGGCAGGTGTTTGGCAGCCCTAGACTGATAAGCTCATTATTAGCTATGATATAATTTAATAGGAATGCTTCATTTGCTAATGATCAAGTGTTACTTAGATCAGCTCGAGTTGGCTGCAAAGACGATTGATTTAGAAAGTAAATTGAAATCCAGTTGAAGTAACCTAGCTTTGATTATTTGGTTCATTCCAAAGCTGGCAGCTGGGACTGCCCCTAAAGGGATAAATGCATGATAAATTATCCATAGTACAATACAGGAAAGATGTTCATATCCCCATGCTGACCGATAATACTGCTGGAGGTTGGCCCTGGGGAAGAGCTCAACATTGCCAACCCCAAACATTTTAAAATCTTGAGATTTGACTTTAAAAATCATGATTTTTAAAAATATACTTTGGGCTCTTTTTATTTGCCTTTTGATTTTTGAGTGTTTATGGTACACTTGGATCACATTTTCAAGTTATTTTTCTGTGACCATGAGGACTAGTAACATTCAGATCAACGCTGAGATTCTCTTATAATCATATCAACTGAGGTTTTAAGAAAAACCCGATATTGTGAGACTTGCAATAAAGAAGCAAAAGTTGGTAACACTGTGGCCCTTATAATGCAATGTCAATAACTCCTGTATGTTAAATGGAAATTGGGCAATTGTCGGCCTAACAATCAGCCTTGTCTACACTACCGCTTAAGTTGTTGTAAGCTACATCGCTCATGGGTGTCGAAAACCCACTCCACTGAGCGATGTAACTGACATCTACTTAAAGCGGTGTCTACTTCGTGCTATGTCGACGGGAGATGCTCTCTCACTGACATACCTTCCGTCTCTCCCTCACTTCCCGTTTCACAGATGCACTTCTAACACACCCAAGTGTCTAATCTAACAGCCTCATGGCTGCTCAGTCTCTGAAGGCAGCACCCATACTCAGCTGGAAACACTTCCGTTTAAAATATTGTCTGGAACTCCCACAGAGGTGGTGTCTGCAGTGATGGGTTGGAACCACTGTGCCTCTGACATCCCCATTGTCCAGAGGAAGCCAGCAATAAGGGACTATCTCTGCTGCAGGGCTGTACATTACCTTCAAACACCCTCTTTTAGTAGGGTCTCGGTGGTCCATTTTTCCCAAGTCCCAAAGAGACTGAGTAGCTGCTAACTTGTCTCCTTGAGATCTTCCATTGGTAGCGTGTAGCTCAGTAAGAAGTGGGGAGGTGGTGCATGAGCTGGGCTGCATTGATTTCTTTGCACAGTTCATACAGATGTAATCCTCATTCTCTGCCATTTCTGGAGAGATGTCAACACAGACTTGATGAAACCACTCGTCACAGCCACCATCACACTGCACCCAGTCTACCTTATCCTTGCAGGGCCTTTGGCAGTTCTGTGCAGCACACACAGCATTCTCATCATCAGACTCCTCAGACTTCTATATGAGGAGAGGCTGAGAGAACTGGGCATATTTAGTCTGCAGAAGAGAAGAGTGAGGGGGGATTTGATAGCAGCCTTCAACTACCGGAAGGGGGTTTCCAAAAAGGATGGAGCTCGGCTGTTCTCAGTGGTGGCAGATGACTGAACAAGGAGAAATGGTCTCAGGTTGCAGTGGGGGGGGTCTAGGTTGGATATTAGGAAACATTAGGAAACACTATTTCACTAGGAGAATGGTGAAGCACTGGTCTAGGGAGGTGGTGGAATCTCCATCCTTAGAGGTTTTTAAGGCCCGGCTTGACAAAGCCCTGGCTGGGATGATTTAGTTGGGGTTGGTCCAGCTTTAAGCAGGGAGTTGGACTAGATGACCTCCTGAGGTCTCTTCCAACCCTAATCTTCTATGATTCTCTCATTGAGGTGAAGTAATGACGTTGACAAGAGAGTGCTCTCCCGTCGATTTAGCGTGTCTTCACCAGACCCGCTATTGGCGCCGATTTAGCTCAGTAATGAAGATGAGCCCTCAGAATCCTCAAGTGGCAACTTAACAAGCCTTTAGCAAGCCCTTTGCTTGTGCATTCAACTTGGCCATTGGCTTATAGCCAAAATGGGCTCATTCTATGAAAAATACCATGTTTTGACAAATATAATGAGAGAACTTTCCCAATGCAAATTGACTTTGTCTGAAATCTAGTGACACCTAAAATCTTTTGTAATTACTTAACAGCAGTTATTATTTAATAGCATTATTGATAATATTCTTGCAAGGATCAAAGCGATTTTCCAAATTACAGATGATGAACCTACAGGGATTGTGGTGTAGGACATTGAGAACTGTGGGTGACTGTTACTCGCACAAAATTCTCTATTACACACACACTAAGGCACTCAACTTTATCTTAAAATCTGTTGCCCGCACACTCTAGGACATTTCACCTCTACCTAATTCCTAGGGCTCAAGGTATAACCTGGTTGATTTAGGCACCCCCACCCTTTCCCAGTTCCTAGGGCTCCAGGCAAAAGGCACCTAACTCTACCTCTCTGTGGGCTCTGGGATCTACTCCTCCGTGGGCTCTGGGTAAACACCATTCCCTGTGGACTCAGGGGTTAATCTTTTGCAGGTTTATGGGGTCTTTTACCAGTGAAAGAGCCTTACACAGTAATATCCTACTTAAACCTCTATTTATTAACAATTACCAACAAAAAAAAGAATGCATACACTAAGCATACAATGCTCACCACTCCCTGTCCCAATAAGGCAGAGGAACTTTTCTTGATGGCCAGTCAGGATCAGGTCTTATGGGGGGCTTCAGTTTCTACACAGTGTCATTGGCAGAGTGTTGAGGGCTGGCGGCTCTGATCTTGGGGCTGTGTCCTGGAGTTGGTTTTCAAGAACTTCCTTTTGGACTCCAGTTTATATAATGAAACTTGAGTCTTGCTGAGCTGTACCTTAACCAATCATTTTACTAAAATATTACACCTCTACCCCAATATAACGCGACCCGATATAACACGAATTTGGATATAACGTGGTAAAGCAGCGCTCCAGGGGGGCGGGGCTGCGCGCTCTGGCGGATCAAAGCAATTGATATAACGCGGTTTCACCTATAACACTGTAAGATTTTTTGGCTCCCGAGGGCAGCGTTATATCGGGGTAGAGGTGTACTAAACAATTTTCTAACCAATCCTAACATATTGTAAAACAATCCTTTAACTAATTATACCCCACCACCTTAATTAATTTACACCTAGCAAAATTAATTATGTAACAGACAGAAACAATCAAAGAACCAGACAGAGCTCAGACAGACAAACAATAGAGAAGTGGGGACCATAAAGACAAAATAATAGAGAAATGAGGATTTCACAATCACAGCCATTGATAAGTGATTTTTGCCAGACAGAATGCTATCAAACTACGTTTTCTGTAACCGTCTTAAGATCTGTTTCTTTATCTGGTGCGGGTGGGTGCTATTAGGACAGGAGTGCCGCCTTAACAGCCCAATATTACATTGTTTTAATGTAATTTAGATGGAATGTGAGGATGTGACTTTCTGCTTCTTAGCTCATAGCTGCTGCTCTCCTAATAAGGCGTAAGGCCTTTGTCTCGCTGCAGACAAAGGCCTTAGGCCTTACAATATGGCTACAGGAAAAGGCCTTATTCTAACAGTGATGGTGTGGCTACAGCACCTGTAAGGAATGGAACACTCTGGGATACAGCGTTCAAAAAACTTTCAATTGGCAGAAGTTGCAGCTGGAATTGGTACTGGAGACTGGCCCAGTAATGAAGCAGAGCTGGATGTAGCTTCCAAACAAAGCATCCTGTCACTGAGCTACCATGACTATTTTGTTCCTTTGTGTACTGATTCAGTTAAATTTAAAAGCTTGATGGGCTGACGAGATTTTGGGAGACATCACATGAAAATCACAGGTGACAAGGGGGAATATTCTTTAATGGGGACCTTGAAACAGCAAAGTGATCAATAAAATGGTAGCAAAGGAAGATGTTTCTGGAAGGAAGGAAGGATGACCACATGGAAAATTGAATGGTTTTCCAGTTGGACGGAAAAAATTAATGTCACTTTGTGAGAACCTATGGAAAAGCAATTGGAAGACTTGCAGAGATTAATTTCACCTATACAGTTTACTGAAAGAGTTCTACTGGTTGTGTGTGTCCTGAAAACTGAAGGGAGTGTGACGATTTGCGATGCCTAGAGCTGTGTGGAGGATGGAAAATCCCAGTTCCCAAAGGATTTTCCATATTTTGAAATTTGGGTTCACTTCAAACTGGAACAAAACGTGAAAACTTTGAAATTTTCCATCGAGGAAAACTGGGGCGGGGGGCGGGGAATTGTTTTGGATCAATCAGAAAATTTTGTTTTGACACAATCATGATGATGTTTCAATTTGACTTTGATTTTGTAAAATTTCATATTATAACATTGTGATAAATGAGGGGTAAATGAGGGGTGGGGTAGCTCCCTTTTATGGACACCCAGCCAGTCAGTAGCTATAGAATCCTCCTTATCAGCTGTATCCTAATTGCCTTACCTGTAAAGGGTTAAGAGAAGCTTACCCTGAGTTGGCACCTGACCAGGGAACCAATAAGGAGGCTGTACCCTTTCAAATTGGAAAAACTGCGGGGGGTGTGTGGGGGGGTCTTTGTATCTCGGGCTGGAGAGAGGGGAAGGCAGCAACAAGCTGTAAGCTTTAAGCCAGGTATGGGAAATCATCAGCATCATACCTAGAACCCCAGATATGTAAATAGCACAGGAAAAGTTAAGACAGATGCGATTAGGAACCTTTTTGGTTGTTTTGGTTTGTGGAGTCCTCTGTGCTAACCCCAGGTGCTTTTGTTTTGCTTGTAACCTGTAAGCTGAACCCCAAGAAAGTTATTTTTGGTGTTTAATCCCTAAAGCCTGAGTTTTCAGATGTTTCTTTCTTTTTAAATAAAATTTACCTTTTTTAAAAGAATCCTTTGATTCCAAAGTCCTTAGACAAGGGGTTGGTCTGTGCTCACATTGCTAAGGCAACTGGTTGGTATTTTATTCTCAAGCCTCCCCAGGAAAGGGGGTGAAGAGGCTTGGGGGGATATTTGGGAGGGATAGTGATTCCAAGTGACCCTTCCCTGAATATTTGTGAAAATCACTTGATGGTGGCAGCAATATCTGTCCAAGGCAGAAGATTGTGCCTTGGAAGAGTTTTAACCTAAGCTGGTAGAAGATAAGCTTAGGGGGTCTTTCATGCNAAATAAAATTTACCTTTTTTAAAAGAATCCTTTGATTCCAAAGTCCTTAGACAAGGGGTTGGTCTGTGCTCACATTGCTAAGGCAACTGGTTGGTATTTTATTCTCAAGCCTCCCCAGGAAAGGGGGTGAAGAGGCTTGTGGGGATATTTGGGAGGGATAGTGATTCCAAGTGACCCTTCCCTGAATATTTGTGAAAATCACTTGATGGTGGCAGCAATATCTGTCCAAGGCAGAAGATTGTGCCTTGGAAGAGTTTTAACCTAAGCTGGTAGAAGATAAGCTTAGGGGGTCTTTCATGCAGGTCCCCACAGCTGTACCCTAGAGTTCAGATTTGGGGGGGTATACCCTGACAACCATAATGTGCAAAAAAATTTAAAAGTAAACTGAAAAGTTGTTTCAAAACAGAAAATGAAATGTTTTGTTCTGAAAATGTCTTCTCAGAACTTTTTTCATTTTTTCTCCAAAATAGATTTCTGTGAAATTGTAACAGTGTCATCATGTGTTTCAATTTTGGTGGAGCTGCATTTTCCAGTGGAAAATGGTTCAGTCAAAGTTTTCCCCACCATCTCTAGTAGTGACAACAAAATCACCATGTACCCCTGACTTGACATGGATCAGTGTCAACTCCAAAACCACAAGTTTTATTTGCTAAACTGGCAACGAGGTGACATTTACCGAACTTTCCTTGTCTTAAGCACATCAAACCTGGCTCTAACGCCACCTGTTTAATCATTTCTTACAGTGAACGCACCTAAAGAAAAGATACTTTATTTACACAATTTGTGATTAAACTGTGTGACTCTTTGCCAGAGCAAGTCATTGAGACCAAGAACTTAACAAGATTTGAAAAGGGATAGCACGTTTATATGGGTATCAAGAATAGCCAAAGTTACCATAAGTAATGACAAATTTTGGAAGGGATATTAAACTTCATGCTTCAGATATAAAGCCAATATTTATTTGAGACCAGGATGATGTCTGACACCAGCATGTGGGAAGCCGTGCCTAGTAGATAGAACAGGAGGCAGGCCTACGGGATAGAGAAGGAGTCCATAGCCAGGAATAGGAACCCAGGGTTGGACCCAGAGTCAGAGGCTCGATGTCAGAGCCAGAGTCAAGTCAGGAATCAGAGCTGAGGCTCAGAGCTAGGTTACCGGGACTGAGGCAAGGCTGGAGCTGGGCTGAGTCTAAGTCTGGGAACAAGCAGGCACAGGAGCTATTGCAGCCATGAGCAAATACTTTAAACACCTACTGAATAGCATCAATCCAGAGAAGATGCATCCCTTCAAAAAAAAAGACAGACGTTATTGAGAATGTTTCTTTACCCAACAGTGTTTCAGAGATGAGATCGCTTTTGGTTATGTTAACCTGCTATGGAAGAGTTCAGTCCAAAGTGGTCTACAAAAAGAAGCCCCATGTCTAAACTATTACAGGAAAACGTACAACAGGTGAGGCCCTAAAAGAAGGGGGTAAAAAGACTTAAAGAAGCAACGCTGAGTAGTTCTAATGTTCTGGTGCATTTTATTACCCTGGTAGTAGCAGGTAGTGCTTCTCGGGTCGGGGGTAAGAACTACGTATACATTTGTACATAGATAAAGATGGACAATAGAAAGTCCGTGTTTCTATGGGACTTCAAGAACATTAACAATGACTAAAAGAAATTCCATTTAACTTGAGAGAGAGGTATTATTTTTGAATTAATTTGTTTTTATTTGGATTGAAACCTTCCTTGAGCACTGGTCAAAAATCCTGAGGTAAAGATGTTGCATCCAAAGAAAAGTATTTTGCTTCTGGCAGACAGAACACATCGGTGGGCTTTAATCTTAGCTACACAGCAATATGATGATCAGTGTATCAGGTGCATGCTGAGGAGGTGTTGTAGTTGCCTCTGAAACTATGGGTGCAACCAGGAGTAGGATTAGTGTCTAGACTGTTACCAATTTTTTTTCTTAGGAGATCTGCAAAAGAGAGTGCCATGGTGACTACGAAAGATCCTGGTTTGGTTAAGGTAAAGAAATATACTCTTTTTGTTTGGCCAAATCATATGGTAGAAGAGAGATTTGATCCTTATTTCTGTATTTCATTAAAATGGAGTTGTTAGTAGAGAATGATTGTTTACTGTGGAATAGAAGGATAGTGATACCAAAAATCTTACATGCTGGATGAATTATTGAAGTGTTTGAAAATCCAACCAAGTAACTTATGCTTTGAAAATCTCACCTGGATGAGCATCAAAATGAAGATAAAAGTTTGGCTAGACGTTAACTTGCTGAGACCAAGCTATAGGAGAAGTTTGTCATGCTGAAAACTGCAATATTCACTGAAACATACCACAGACTGTACTTAGTGGTAGTTGATGTTCCTTCCAGGTAGCTAGAAATGGTACTGAAAATATGACAAACACTTCTGCTGCTAAGACTATGGAGACATTGTGGAATATATGTTTTCCTGTAGAGATCATTCCAGATTATGGCTATCAGTTTGCCTCTGAGGAATTTCAGATTCTCCACAAGAGAAATTCAGCAGAACACATTAGGTCATCTGCTTTTTATTATCCAGCATGAAATGGGTTAGCACAAGTCTCTGTGCAGACACTTAAAGTAGAAATAAGTAGAACCCAGCAGCATTCCTTTGTTATATAGGTCCACACCACAGACCACTATGCAGAAAACTCAAGCAGAGTTATTTCTTAAATAGTTACAAATCATATTCACTATGCTTAGACCAAATTTTGCTAAATTGTTAGATAAAAATAGCATAGAGGAACAAACCCACAACATAAGTGTAATGCTGACAGACCCTGGTTTTCAGTAGATAGGGGGAAGGATAGCTCAGTGGTTTGAGCATTGGCCTGCTAAACCCAGGGTTGTGAGTTCAATCCTTGAGGCCATTTAGGGATCTGGGGCAAAAATTTCTCAGGGACGTACTTGGTCCTGCTGTGAAGGCAGGGGACTGGACTCAATGACCTTTCAAGGTCCCTTCCAGTTCTATGAGATAGGATTGAACCTGGGCCCTCTGGAGCTAAATGCATGAGCCTCTACTGCAGGAGCTAAAGGCCATGCCGTGGCCCTGAGCTAAGGCTATAGAACAGACTCATTAATCTCTCTCTAAGTGGTCTCGGTGCCACTACATGGGACAGAACACCACACCCAGGAGGTGTGTGGGTTACATATAGCTCCTAGATTTCCATAGTTAGACCAAAGGGTAATGGTTTAAAATTTCAGATGAGGGAATTGCAGAATTGGTGTTGGGTGGTGTTTATAAGGAAATGTATTAGGACCATTTACATCCCTGGCTGAGGTAAATAGAAATAGTGAAGAAACATAGTAACCAGGGCAAAAATTTCAAAATCTCCTGAGAGACTTAGGTTAGAACATAAGACCCATACTGGGTCAGACCAATGGTCCATCTAGCCCAGTATCTGGTCTCTAATAGTGGCCTGTGGCAGATGGAGGTTCCTAAATTCCATTATGTTTCAGCGAGACTTAGGCTCCTAACAGAATCATAGCCTTCCCAAAAGACTAAATCTATCTTTTACAAATTACAGATGAGGACAGTGGTGTATGGATTTAAGAACTAGGTGGGTTGTGTATGTGGTTTACCATATCTTTTTAAGGTCTGGAGCATTGTGGAACACAGAGTTCAAAAGACTTGTTTGTTGGCAGCTGGAAGTTTGGATTGGAGACTGAACCAAAGAATGAGATGGAATTGGACAGAGATTATAAAAAAATATGACCCTCTTACTGTGGTAGCTTGACTGTTTTTTATTAAGAGCTCTATTCCAGAAGCCATTTGCAATGCATAGCAACAAAACCAGCTTTATTGGAACTATTTATGAGCAGTGACACACATTCTTATGTGACAGTAGATTATGCATTTTATAATAACTACATTATACAGATATCTCCTGTATATGGCACTCCCATTACCTTCTTCAATACTAATAGAGTGATACACCCCTCTTGCTAACCCTACTGGCCACAAAGTCCCCCTCATGCACAGGACATAAGCCCCAGAGGAATTGTGTTCCTCTGCTGCACTGAACCTAAATGAATGGGAATTGGTTGTATATTTTCATTTTGGGGAGCATTGTTAATTTTTGTAATACAACTGGAGGTTTTTATATGATTTCATGTCCAGTTAACTTTGCCCAAATTCCCATTTTGCTGCAAGATTCTGTACATCCCTCCCATAAAAATCAGAGGACTTCGGAGCTCAAAAGTGGTGCGTTGTACACACACAGCTAACTGTGGAAAAAGTGAAGGAACTGAGAGTAGAAGAAAATGGCATAAGCCTCCAGGTTTTTTAACTAAATGCATAAATCAACTAAATAAAAACAATTCTCTCCCATCAAATGGAGGAAACAAAATATTTCCCTAATAATGGAAGGATAATGGATAATGCAGGTGTCTCAGAAAGAGACACAATTTGCAAAGTCCTGATCCAAATCTGAACTTATCCAAGCTTAGGGATGATCAGCTCCAGGACTTTGGCTCACGCTCATCTTTCCAGTGTGCATAGTCATATCCCGCGCATAGCAGAGAAGATACCTGATAAAATTCAGCTGGGCAGGCATCACTTAATCTGGGGCAAAGATTGCTCCTCACAGCACATGCTGTTAGTAGGAGATTCCTCTAATAGCAGAACTTTGAAAGATCTTGCATAACCTTTTAGAGGAGGGAAGTTAGCTCTATTGACTTTTGCCCAGCTTTAAGTCCCCTGGCAGGAACACAGCAAAGGAGCTGTTGACATCCCTACTCAGAGTGGTTCATGACATATCCTTAGCTGGGGAAACAGAATTGCATGTATGGGTTTCAGCAGCTGCCCTTTCTGAATTTGCCTAGCGGATGGAAATAATGATTAATTCAATTATAAATTCTATGATTATTTAATATTCCTTACGATTGTGATTGCAGCAGTGCCTACGAGCTCCAGTTGTAGACCAGGAATTGTACAGAGGTGCTATAAGAGTCACAGACCAACAAGACAGTCCCTACCTGGAAGAGCTTTATGTCCCAAAGTCTGCTCGGTGCTTTACAGACATACTGAAGGGATGTCCCTGCTCCCCGAAAAGCTCATCACTGAAGCAGGCAACATGCAGACACAGGGCAAGGGACATAACTTTTTTTTTAATGTAAGATATTAGGTTAGTGTGGACCAAGGTGGGTTTGGAGAAGGAGGAGTCTGCATTGCATACCGGATGAGGGAGGGCAATGGAGGGAAAGCAGAGAGGATGGGCAAATGCTCAGAGAAGGGGCTCAAAGGAGAAGTGGAGGGGGACTGAATTGTCAAGCTCTGGGGTCCAAAGAGGGAAACAGCTGGTGAACGAAGATGTAGCTAGAGTGAGAACTCTGCAGAGCCTTGACACTGATAAAGAAGGGGATGCAGGGCTAGTAGAGCAGAGATGATGGGGTCATAGTGTAACACTGACAGACCCTGGTCGTTAGTGGGCGGGATCGAGCCTGGGGCCTCTGGAGCTCAGTGCATGAGCCTCTACTGCATGAGGTAAAAGCCAAGGGGCCCTTAGCTAAGGTTGTAGAGCAGACTCATTAATTCTCGCCCTAAGTGGTCTCAGTGCCACTAGATGGGACAGAACACCACACCCAGGAGGTGTGTGGGTTGCAACAGCAGCAGGTGAGAAATGGGCTTGATGGCTGCACGTTGGATAGACTGGAGGAGGACAAGCTTGACTGGCTGAGAAGGCCAGAGAGAAGACGGTTCCAGCAGTTAAGATGGGAGATAACCTGACAAGGCTTTTGGCAGCAGAGATGGATTTTGTGCATGCTGGAAATGAAGCAGCCGCAGGATTTGGCACCAGCCTGAATGTCTGAGGGGTAAAGAGAGAGAGTGAAGAACAGTTCAGAAGGATCCTGGAATCCTCTACCATGGAGGAGGAATAGGAGGAGGAGCCTGGGCTTTGCCATGTTGAGTTTAAACGGACTGCAGGAGATTATGGGCCTGATCTAAAGCCCACTGAAGTCAATGGGACTCTTCCCACTGACTTCAATGTGCTTTGTATCAGGCCCTACGTCAGAACGTATTTTCATGAGATCTTCAGCCCTGTTTCCAAACCAAAGAGATTTAAATAAATCAGGTTTTGGATAATTGTTCCCATTCTGGATGCTCCTCTGAACCTCCAGCCCTTTAAAAGTTTCACTGTGTTACCTGTGCTTTCTCCTTGACCTGAAAGAGAAAAGGAAACCTAAATACTTTCCTTTGCCTGTCTGCATCTGTGTCTCGGAATTCCTGAGGTGTTGAGGCGACATCCTTTGTTCCTTGGACATCGGAGCACAGGGCTATTCGGAATTCCATAGCATCGTAACAGTGGTGCTGAAAGCATTTATTGAGTTTCATTCCGTCTGGTGCTTTGACTTATCGAGGAAAATAGCACAGCTGTAAACCAGCTGTGTTTCATTTATGCTCAGGAACAGGGCCCCTTTGTCTGTCTCAAATGTTATTTACCCCCTCCCTTTTTTCCCCCTAGATTTTGGCTCTTTACAGGAAAAGTGGTTGTTGAAAGACAGGTTCACGCTTTGAAGCCTGCCATTCACACAGACTTAACATCAATCTTGAGGATATTAAATTCAAGGCAGCTTTTCCTGTTTGTGATATGAAGTGAAGTAGAGAATTAGTCATGCTGGTATGTACAAAAGAGCCACAGGCTTACAAACCAGTCTGTAATTTCATTTGAAAGAATGGATTACTCTTAGAGCTTAAGTGTTGGGTGGAGGCTGCAGTCCACGACATATTGCAGAGAGGTTGCATGCTACTCCAAAGGAGATGCACAATAAGACACCATTCAGAGGGAGTTTCTATCAGCTAATTGGGAACTGCATGAAGCTCATTTGAGAGACAAGTCCTGTTTCTAGGATCTCCAAGTAGCATCTGATGTTGGAACATAAATGAAAACCTACAAAACAGAAACAAAATCCCTGTCTTCATTATATACTTGCGACACAGATAAAACTCAGCCAGATGAAAAGCATTTGACTAAAAAGACAAGACAGTGCAATACAAGTTTAGGGCCTGATTCTGCAAATGCTTACTACTGAGCATAATAGCTTACTACTGAGCTGCTCCACTGAGTCCAGTGGGACTATTTATAGTAACACTAGGCATAGTACTTGCTATCACCTATTATGGGACTCAGTCTAATCAAGTCCATACTTTGGCAAAATTCCCACAGATTCCAGTGGGAACTTTTGTCTCCAGAATAACCCCATGATTTGATGCACAAACCATTACAGGAGAACCATTGGGACCATTACTGCCGTGTTTCTTTAACACGGTTTGCTTTCAGTTAGTTACAACTCCAGTAATCCAGTGCTAGAGCTGCCCCCACATATCTGACAGCCGAATTGGTCCATCACATATATTCATTTGTTAAATGAATTTCAAATACATGAATGGTAAAAAGTAATGTAACATTGTGTAATGTTTCAAGACATTTTTCATTTGACCTCTGGGACTGATTTTGATAGCAACAAAGAGTCAGGATTACATGATGCTATTGTTCTGAATGCTGTCTCTTAAGAGTCAGGGTTTTTTGCATCTAAGGAATGCCAGTTTAACAGTAATAGTTTGGGTGATAATGACATCCTGTGGCCTAGTAAGAATATCAAAGGTTTCCTGGCTATCCCAAGGGATGCACACCAGTTTTGCATTTGCAGCCAATGTGGAGATGGGTTCAAGCTGCAAAAATCTGGTCCAGATCCCAATTGTGAACACTTAAATTCAGGGTTGTGCCATTCTTGGTGTTGATTCATTCTATTGGAAAAATGGGGGCCCCTGAAAAATTTTGATTCAGGGTTAGGGTGACCAGATGTCCCGTTTTTAAAGGGACTCCCGTTTTTTGGAACTTTTTCTTATATAGGCACCTATTACCTCCCACCCCCATCCCGTTTTTTCACAGTTGCTATCTGGTAACCCTATCCAGGGCCAAAGTTTTGGAAGTTCAGATCGGGGTTTTTGGTTCAGTCACATCTCTAATTCTGGGTGGCATTCTGAAGTGAGCTTGGTTGTCTCACTTGCTTTGCTCGGCTCGCTTTCAGTCAAGTTAGTCAAAGTATTTCAAGAACATAAAACCAAGAAGTAACTATGGCCCTCTAGAAAGGCGCTGGTTTATCTGGTAGGATTTCTGCAGCTGTGAGAATAGATCGTAAGTTCAAGTCCCACATCAGGTTGTGGGTTGATACTGCAACATGGTGAGGACAGGGTGCTGTATTGTTACTCCTGGCCAAACCGCCCTGGCAGTAAAACAGGTGCTAATGGGCAAGGCTATCTGTGAGTGATTACTGAGCATGTACTGTAGCTTGTTGTCTTGTAAAGCATGCTGAGGTACTGGAGAAATAGGGACATTGTATAAAATCAAAGTCTATTTTGCTCGGTAGAATGGGGACTGTATTTTTGACTCTAGGCAATTTTGAGTCCATCTCTGAGGCCACTGATTGCCGCTCAAGCAGTGGCTTCAGGAGGTGTTTGGGCTCAATCTCAGGGTTTGCTGGTGTCCACCTACATCTTGGGGGAGCTAATTACAAAACAATGATCTCTTGGCAGGCCCCAGCTCCAAAACACAACCCATGGCATTGGGATTAAAGAGCAGACAGAGCGTTTGCCCTGCTCCTTTCATTGCCTCTCACAAACTGAATTCATTGCTGGGAACAAACGGAAAAAAGTCACTGCAGAGCCCTTTGGCCTCCTGCTTGCTTAGGATGACTGACTGTCGTGACATCAATATGAATAGCCTGACTCATTATTCCTGACTCTGCATAGAAGACAGCATATTTATGAACATACTTCCAATTCCCAGAAGAATGCTAAAAATAGCAGAGGTGCTAAGCAGCCCTTAGGAACCGTTTCCGGTGCAAACTCCGTGTGCTGCAGCTTTGAAGCCTTCCGAATGAACTGCGTGGCCTACTAAACTGTATCGTATAATGATGTGGTGAAGGGCCTGGGGAGAAATTATACTTCACTGATTTATGCATCTATTGTACTCCTTGAAGGCAAAATCTTGGCTTTGCCACAAGTACCAAGCAAGGGCCAGTTCATTCTCAGAGTCATGATCTGGGACGTGGATCATGACTCTGAGAATCACCCTCTGCTTCCCAGTGCCCCACCTGGGAGCTCCAAGTCTTTGTCCATTCCCCCCCCCCCTCCCCCCACTACCTCCTCCCACCTACATGGAGGCTGCTCTCACCCTGTGCAAGTTACCCGGAGTATGCATAGTCTAGAGCAAGGGAGTCAAGAGGCATTTTACGCCCCTTATTCCCCTACATGGCAACACAAACCAGGGTGTGATGTAGCCCCTAATCCCAAAATGTTACAGAGAGCCTGCTCCTGCTCCTTGTAAAGTGAAATGGAGATCTGGTCATGGCTGAAATGGCAGCAGGATATGCTCCTGTAAATGCAGGGAATGAGGGAGAGGTGCGCCTATCAGCAAAACATTGCATTGGTTATTTTGGATTCCTCTTTGACCTTCCATTGGCAGCCAGTAGAGATTAGCACTGCCCAGTCATTAAGAACTACCAACGAAAAGTATTAGCCTCAGGGCAGCAGCTCAGAGTGATACAAGCTCTGTTACCACCACCGCCTCCCCCCCTCCCCATACGCGCACACATTCTGTTGGTGTCAAGGGGAAGAGACAGAATGGGCCAGCTTCATTTGCACTTTCGTTACCCACAGTTCCACCCTGAAGGCTTTTGTCATGTTTAAATTTTGATGCAGTGGTGAGTGTAGGAGTAATGCTAAACCGCTATCTTTATTGTATGACAAAACGGCATACGAACAATGCTGGACAGGCCATGCGGGAGATGGCACCCTAACTCGTATCTCAGTCTGATATGGGTGGGTAGTGGAGTTTGGACACCAAAAAAGACCCAACACCTGTAGCTGGTGGTGGCCTTGATTCCCCAAATGAAGAGCTGGCAGCTTGAAGAATGGCAGTGGCTGTGATGTGAAGCAGAGCAAATCTCAGGCCTGACCAAACCTGCCAAGCAAAGCTGATTCTCTGAAGAGGTGGGTGTGGCTTCCAGAGGGGTTGAACTGGTAGTGGTAAAAAGGACTCCAGGCAAGGACCAGCAGCGACTGCATAGATGGGGCAGTTGCTATGGCCAGTGAGCCAAGCTACCTTTACAAGGTCCTGACCCACTCAGAGTCGGGGCAATCTAGACCACAGAGCTGAGCCAGCTGACTGAACCTCAGGGTGGGAACACGGCAGGACAGCTGTGACAGGAGTAGCCAGGACCTGCAGAAGGGAGCCATCCTGGATGGCAGAGGGTACCCCTGAGACTGACTCCTTCCATGGTGGGGGCAACAAGTGAGGGTGGAAGTTGAATAAATGACCTGCAAGTTACGGTGATTTACTTAACCTTTATTTGAAGGTATCTATGACTGTCCCACATTTTCTTTCAATGAAAAGTTCTCTCTTCTAAAATAGTCAAAATAGTGGGACACAACTGCCTGGCAAGGGTGACCAGGGAGAGGTTTAGTTTAGTTTAGTTTTTTCCCAGAGCAGAAATACAAGTAAGACTCTGGGTGGGAGTTTGAGCCATGTTGTTGTTGTTCTCCATAAAGGGACCCTTTGGTATTTTGAACCCAGCCTTTATTGCTGCCACCAGTACCTGGCAAAAGGATCACACAAGTAAACACAAAGTCTTTATAACCCTGTGCATGCTGTCCTTAGAGATCATTCAAATAAACAGTCTTCTATCCAGAACATATGCAGTCTCGTGGGATGTCTGTCAATGAAATTTGAACCTCTGGGTTTGTTTTTCATTATCAATGACTGGATGAAAGGAGGGGGGGGATTTTTTTTGGTGTTTCAAGCCTAGCTGGACAAACCTAGGAGAGTAAAGACACGTGGGTGGGAAATGCTTTCGCATCCAGTGGCCCTCCTATCCCATTCCAGGGTGCAATCCAGCCCAGTGAGAGATTGTAGCACCATCTGCCCAGCAACCGTGGGTGCCTCACAATGCCTTGCTGCTGTAGCTCCCAACCTGGGCCGCTCACAAACAGCCATGCCGGTCACACCCTGAGTGGTTGGGTATAACTGCAGTCCTGGGTCCAGCGCCCCCCCCAGCAGCCTGTCAACTACACACCAGCCACGCTCTGGCTTCCAACAGCCTGTTACTACTTTCAGGGTGACCCCAACAAACTCCCAGTCATAGATTTTCCTCAAAAACATGTGTTCTGTGCTGCCCAGCCCTCTCCTGGGCAGTTCCGATATGAGAGGTTTGTTGTCCTTGTAAAGGGTCAACGTACAACAGTTTGCTACTTTAATTGGCGTTACCAAACAGTTCAGTTTAAACACCACACTGGATTCATTTTGATGAAAGAAGAAAACAAGTTTAACTACAAAGAGAGATGTTTTAAGTGAGTACCAGCACAAGGTATTAACGTTAGAAATGGTAACAAGAAAAACAAAGATATAAAGGTGTCTTAGTAGCTACGACTCAACAAACTAGACTTGGTACACGTTAAAATCCTTACCACAGGTTCCCAGCAACCGTGCTGATCAAATTTTCAAGTCAGGATCTCTCACAAAGTCCAAAGGCTGGTTCCTTTGTCTTCTTGGGTGAAAGGGGGCAGGGAGGAGAGAAAGAAAGAGAGATAATGTGAGGTGTTTTGCCCCTCACTTTTATAGTCCAGTCACCTTCTGAAATGCATTTTCCTGAGGACTACCCCTAGATAAAGTTCACTTTCAGCAGTGAGGATGGAGGCCTGGAGGCTCGTGGTGAAAGAGGTTCCATTTTGTTGTTCGTTAAATTGCAAATCGATCTGCTCCTGTCCCACTTTGCTGCTAAAGACTGGCTACTGGACCGGTGATTCGTCAGCCTGTCTTTCATCTTTGAGAAACAGGTTTGCCTGCCCCCCACCTCCAGACTTGTCTGGTAAACACATTTCCGCCATAATTTTAGTTTATGTTCATAACTTTACATCTAATGTTGCTACACACATTTCACCATGATATTATTGACCAGTGAGTTATTAGTTTTCAAATGATACCTCATAAGTATAGTTTGCCATTGTAATAATCTTTGTCTATGTAGAGTGTGAATACAGGGGCGCATTCGGTCACACCCCTGAGTGACGACAGGATGAGATCATTTTGCAATGCTATGTTCAGTTGCATGCAGGAACTCAGTTCTTCACTTCTGCTCCTCTTTAATGAAAGTGTGTGGAGGGGAAAAGAGAAGCCTTAGATTGTATTGTGTGCATGCCAGGGTAACATGATGTGATCTCACCTTGGACGGTGCTCTTGTTTGATCTCATAAACAAATCAGAGTCAGGCCTCCTCACTGCTTGACTGGGAGATCGCTAAGGAAAATGAATGGTGCTGGAGGAACTGATGGTGGTGATTCGGTAGCAGGTGACTTTTTGGGCATTATGCATTTGGAGGTGCCATCTTGTATGACCTTGTATGGTTCTTAAAGATCCTGTGGTGCTTTTGGCACGAGTGGTTGTTAGACATGGATGTCACGTACTGGGGTGCAATCTAGACCAGGGAGGAGTTGTCACTGCCAGCCCTGTTACCCTGGGTGCCTTAACTGTCCTGCGGCTCTGGCTCACAGCCAGGATGCTGACCGCCAGCAGACAAGCATGCAGTATCCTGAGTGTCTGTGTGCTAAGCAGCCCTGGCTCAGTGCTCTGATCCCAGCAGCTGCCTGCCACAACACAACTGCCCCAGTAGTTTCTATCACCCAGGTGCCTTATGCAGGGGTAACCTCAACACACTCCCAGTCCCAAATTTTCCCAAAACCATGTGCTCTGCAATATCCAGCCCTCTCCTGCGCCATTCAGAGAGGTATGAAGGTTCATTTGTCCCTTTAAAGATACAATATCCCGCAGCTTGCCATATTAACTGGGGTTAATGTTCACTGTAAGTCAAACACAGCACTGGGCTGCTTTAGATTAAAAATAAAAACAAGTGAATTAACAAAAAGCTATAGGATTTTAAGTGAGTTCAGGTTTAAAGGACCGTGTTAGAAATGGTTACAAGCAAATACAAATGCATTCTAGGGGCAAAGACCTAACAAAATAAGCTCCAGCCTTTGTTCAGGGTAGGTGCCGTTCCAATCTACCTTCCAGAAAGACGGCTGACCAACTGCTCTGGTTCGCAACTTCCACAGAGTCCAAAGTGCTGAGTGGTTATATCCTCCCCATTCTGGCTTGATGGTTCTGTCTGACTTCTGTGAAAATTGCATTCCCGTTGCCTCTTAGTGTAGCTTGGAAATACCCCCCACGTGTCAGAACCAAATTCCTTTGTCTAGAGTGGGGTAATTTTAGCCCTGCCCGGCAGAGACACTTTGATAACGTAATTTCCAATATGCTTGTAATTTTGAATTTGTCCTCTGTATATACACCACACAATAATATTAATGATCAGTATGTTATTAGCATTCTAGTGATATTTTACATAACACCTTCTAGATCAGTGGTTTTCCCCTGAGGGTAGGCAGAGGTCTTCCGGGGGTACATCAACTCATCTAGGTATTGGTCTAGTTTACAACAGCTACATGAAAAGGACTAGCAAAGTCAGTACAAACTAAAATTCCATACAGATAATGACTTGTTTATACTGCTCTATATCCTATACACTGAAATGTAAGGACAAAATTTATATTATAGAATAGAATCATGGAATATCAGGGTTGGAAGGGACCTCAGGAGGTCATCTAGTCCAATTGATTTATTTTATAATTATATGGTAAAAATGAGAAAGTCAGCCGTTTTTCAGTAATGGTGTGCTGTGACACTTCTGTATTTTTATGTCTGATTTTGTAAGCAAGTAGTTTTGAAGTGAGGTGAAACTTGGGGGTACGCAAGACAAATCAGACTCCTGAAAGGGGTACAGCAGTCTGGAAAGGTTGAGCGTCACTATTCTAGATAACAGGTTATGACATGAGTGAGTTGAGGTACATTCAACTGGTCAGTCCAGCTGAAACTTCACTAACAGAGACCAATGAGCCCTTGCCCTCTTGCATTAGGATGCTGTTAGGGTCACAGTGGTGTTGGGATCAGATTCCAATCTGAGTTTATACATTTTGGCTACTAAAATTGCTCCTGCAGTTTCAGTTGGGCACTGTCCTCTTTTTCACTTCCTGTCTTACATTGTTCTGTGTTGTGGCCTGGCACTCCTAAATAGCTGCTATGGCTGCACTTCACTGATAGGGGAAATGATTCCTGTCTGCTTGCAAGCCGTGACCCTGCAATCAGATCTGAGCTTTGTTACCACATGCAGCATCATGGAGCCCAATGGGACTCCACAGGGTGGATGCTTGCAGGACCCATGGTATAGTTTTATAAAAGTGTCATGGGATCCCTCAGAAAGACACTATATGCATATAAGGTGGAGTTCTCAAAGGCATTCATTCATCCCACTCCCACTGAAGTCTATGGGAGTTTTATCACTGATTTCAGTAGGAGCAGAGTGAGGCCAATGCCAACGGTTTTTGAAAAGCCCACCAATAAGGTATTTCAGCTATTGCCATTTTAAAATACAATTGTTATGCTCCGAATATCATAGAATCATAGAACTGGAAGGGACCTCAAGAGGTCATCTAGTCCAGTCCCCTGCACTCAAGGCAGGACTAAGTATTATCTAGGTCATCCCTGACAGCTGTTTGTCCAACCTGCTCTTAAAAATCCCCAATGATGGAGATTCCACAACCTCCCTAGGCAATTTATTTCAGTGCTTAACCACTTTGACAGTCAGGAAGTTTTTCCTAATGTCCAACCTAAACTACCATTGCTGCAATTTAAGCCCCGTGCTTCTTGTCCTATCCTCAGAGGTTAAGAAGAACAATTTTTATCCCTCCTCCTTGTAACAACCTTTTATGTACTTGAAAACTGTTATCATGTCCCCTTCTCAGTCTTCTCTTCTCCAGACTAAACAAATCCAATTTTTTCAATCTTCCCTTATAGGTCATGTTTTCTAGACCTTTAATAATTTTTGTTGCTCTTCTCTGGACTTTCTCCACTTTGTCCACATCTTTCCTGAAATGTAGCACCCAGAACTGGACACAATACTCCCACTGAGGCCTAATCAGCGTGAAGTAGAGCGGAAGAATTACATCTCGTGTCTTGCTTACAATACTCCTGCTAATACATCCCAGAATGAGGTTTGCTTTTTTTGCAACAGTGTTACACTGTTGACTCTCATTTAGCTATGACCCCCAGATCCCTTTCCACAGTACTCCTTCCTAAGCAGTCATTTCCCATTTTGTATGTGTGCAACTGATTGTTCCTTCCTAAATGGAGTACTTTGCATTTGTCCTTATTGAATTTCATCCTATTTACTTCAGACCATTTCTCCAGTTTGTCCAGATCATTTTGAATTTTAATCCTATCCTCCAAAGTGCTTGGAACCCCTCCCAGCTTGGTATCGTCCGCAAACTTTATAAGTGTACTCTCTATACCATTAGCTAAATCATTGATGAAGATATTGAACAGAACCGGACGCAAAACCTATCCCTGCAGGACCTCACTCGTTGTGCCCTTCCAGTATGACTTTGAACCACTGATAACTACTCTTTGGGAACGTTTTTCCAACCAGTTATGTAAAAGGGTGACAGAATAGTGTACCAGCAAGAAAAGCAACAGATAAAATAGGCTATAAATACCAAGCAGAGATCAGCAGGGCACTAAATCCTCCTGCCTTTCTGAATGACTGTCTTCAGCAATCTTTTTCCTTCCTGGTTACAGACTCTCTTGGCTTTGTTCACGTCAATCAGGAGGGATGTTGAAAATGCTTAGTGTTTAACCAGAAGTACAGTATATTTGTCCTTTTGGCCTTCTCAAGGGATGTACTGACACATCATTCACCTAGTGAAATGTAGCAATTTGAAGAGGCTATTTGACACATTTGAGTTATTTCAGCATTAACCTTTGGGAAAGCTAAGAATTTTTTTATTTTTGACAAACTGGACAGCATCTCATTGAGCAGTCAACTCAAGAAGTCTAGCACTAAGAAGGCTTCAATCCAGTGTGAAAGTATCTGGTCAGCTGCATGCTTTTCTCTTCATCCCTAAGCTCACACCCAAAATTTGGTAACGTGTCTGTTTCCAGGAAATTCGAAGAGTTCATCAGCTTTGGGTTCAGCACTTATAAAGCGTTATAGTTAAAGCAGAGTTCATTATTATTAATAATTTGTATTGTGGTAGCGCCTAGGAGCCCCGATCATGGATCAAGGTCTCAGTGTGCTGGGCGCTGTACAAACAATGAACAGAAGCTTGCCATCTAAGTCATTATTCTCTGTCTGTAAGGAGAACTGCTGTCCCATTTATAGCACGGCTAAGCGTTGTGAGAGCTAACATATTTGGAAATCAAAGCACTACACAACATACCTCAGCCTGGGGGGCTGGACTAGATGGCCTCTCGAGGTCCCTTCCAGCCCTATATTTCTGTGATTCTTTGTGGCACTGTATCGGTCAGTGTGATATGAAAAAGGACCAGCCCTGTGAAAAATAATAGTGAGTGAGTGGGATTTGTTTAATGATCTTCCATTCGCTAAATGCTTTAGCACCTTTCATCCAGGTGGATCCCAAAACACCTTACAAATGTTACTAGAGCACGGGTCTGATTTGCCAAACTCCACCACTAAAGATCATTTGTCCTCTGGTGTTGCACTTACTGAAGCTCCTAAGTTCTCCACATAGGTGGGGTTCCCAGCAACTTTCTTATGTCAAGAGAACAGGGATACAGGCAAGAGCTCTGGTGTTTTCCCTGGGCTACATTCCTCTCCTCTCTGCAGGGAGTGAATTCCAGTCCTCTTTCAGGATTATCTCGTATCCCATTTAAAGCCTTAGCTTTGCAGGGCTTCCTTGTTTGTGGGACATGGGTTTTGGTTTCTCTTTCCACCTGCCTACTCCTGTCAGCCCCTTCTCTTCAAAAAAAGTGTGAGTTTGTCGTGTCTTTTGCTCTCCCAGACACAACTGGCTCCTAAATACTCATGTTTACTAACTACATACCAATGTACATGGCCCACCTACATATATATATACATTGCTCCTCTGTTAGATTTTGGTGGCTTCTGCATTAGAAGGCAGGGAAGCCCACTAGTAGGCCCCCAAGCTATGTACAGGGATTCTGCTCCGTTCCTGTAAACTACAGAACTAGGTGGTTCACATTTTGGCCCCGACATAAACCTTGCTTAAGCAGATTTTTAGATTTTTTTCATGCTTCTGTGGTCTTAGGCAAGTCTGGCTCCGTTTTTTTCCCTCTGTGTGAAGTGAGGATAATGTTGACCTCACTGGAATAGAGAGTTAGGCAATGTCCATAAAGCGCTTTGCAAATACAAACTACCCAATACAGCTGCTAAGTATTGTTATTACACTGGGAAATCCAGTGTGCTCAATCTGCGTTAGCGTTTGAATGTGTCTCATGCAGTAAGCAGGCTGCCACATCCAAAAGCTAAGGGGAAGTCTCCTGCGAAAAATCTTTGATGTGGAGCTGAGCGGCTCTGCAGTAGTGAGCTAATCCAACCAGGCTATAAGCATTAAAACCTGACTCTACATCTGATGCTATTCACTTACGTTTTCTCTACTGTTACTTGAAAAATATAACCAAGGAACTGGACACTAGGCGAGTATCCAAATTAATGCTGCAGGTTTCCCTACAGCATACCCGGCCATTGCTGAGTACTGACTGGACAGAACAGGACGCACCCGCTCAGCAGCAGCAGGGCGCTTCTCATTTCTCTTTCCAATGATCTTCTGTCCCTCAGTGAAGACTAACCAGCCTTGTGGGGGATGTTTCTCGGGGTACAATCAAAATGGCTACAGAAGAAAAATAAACTTACCTCCCCAAATTGCAGCCACGTTGATGCTTATCCTTGTTTTCACCAATCAGGAATCAGTATTTAATAGGAGGAAATGAGTTCCGTTTCACCTCTGGAGATCTGAGTCCAAATCCAATTTAAGGTCGCAGTGATCACTCAACCAAGCCTCTACTGGAATCAGTATTTTAAGATTCACAACATTCTTAATGGGGGTTATAATAATATTAGGATCATCTAAGTTGTAGAACAAGGTCAGCTTTTTATATCTTGTTTCTATCCATCAAATTCCTGCTACTGTACCCCTTCTGCCAGGTGGAGCCAGCAGCAACCAGGGCTAGGTTCAATATCTAGGGGTTCCTTTCCATTGATACAACACTGAACCGACTTGAGCCCCCACCTAGTAATCTGGGGAAATTACACCCCACCCTTGGGCGCCTCTGAGAGGCAATGCTTCCCCACTCGCCAGCACAGAGTCCGAGTGTAGAAAAGAAACTTTTAATAAAAGGAGGGAAGTAACTCGGAGTTAATTTGGGAAAACACCACACACAGGGTTCATAAACATAAATCATGAGTAAAAGACTCATCCCAAGTAGGTTGGGCAGTGCCATTTCCCCCCCAGGTTCTTAAATCCAGCAACCTGAAAGTCCCTTTAACGTGCCCGACCCTTCTCTGCACCCCACTCACAGTTGCTGTCCTTGGTCAGTGCAGGCCCAGGGTTCAGAGGTGCATCTGCAGAGTTCACCTCCCCACTGGGTGGGGTAAAGAGGCATCTGACTCGCTCCACTGGCTGCTCACCAGCCACCTGCTCACCGCTCTCACCACGCCCCTCCACCAGCCTCCCAGCTGGCTGCTCATCACGCCTCGCCGCCGCCGCCCTGCTGGCCGCTCGTCACGCCTCTCCGCCACCATCCTGCATTCATTCAGACCCTGCTGACTACAAAGATATTTAACGAGTCATGAAAGGGAATGTGAAAGAGAAAAAACTTGAATACATTTTTTTCTGCAGAGCTCTGGAAAAATGACTGAGTAAAGCCAAGGCCAAACAAATCCTATGTTTCTCCTTCCCAACAGCAGAGAGGCACAATAAACCTTGGACAATGAGTGGAAATGTGACTGCACAGAGAGTCAACTCTACAACTGCCCCGTCCGCAGGTCCGGCCGATCACAGCTCCCATTGGCTGCGGTTCGCCGCTCCAGGCCAATGGGGCTGCTGGAAGCAGCGCGGGCCGAGGGACGTACTGGCCGCCACTTCCAGCAGCTCCCATTGGCCTAGAGCAGTGAACTGCGGCCAGTGGGAGCCGCAATCATCCGGACCTGCGGACGGGGCAGGTAAACAAACCGGCCCGGCCCGCCAGGGGCTTTCCCTACACAAGCGGCGGCCCCAGTTTGAGAAACACTGCTCTAGTTACAGTGAAACAAGGTCAAAGTTAACAAGCAATGCAAATAATCCTGGAGGTGTCCCATTGTAGGCACAGGAGTGACGTATTCATCTATCCTATTGGAGTGGTATTAAGGGTTATCAGTAATAATGGACAAATCTATGTTAGGTTTAATACCGCTGTCTAGCTTTGTAGTTTCTGAGCACCTGCCACGTAAAACTGATAGCAATAGCACAGTAGTGGACTTCACGGAGTCTCTGGTACTTCTCCTTTTTCAGGGTTAAAACTCTGCTTGGGGTAGGGTTTTTGTTTTTATTATTTTTGGAGTGGATGTAGAGGGGGGAGTTGGTAAAAGTTTAGGGATAAAAGGGGTGTGTGTGGCGCGATTGTCATTGTTATGATGGAAAGGTGTTTTCAAAGAGGAAGGGTTTGCAATGTTTCCTGAAGACATGCAGTCTGTGGATTCACCTGATTGCCTTTGAAAGGTCACCCCATAGTCAGATCCCCTCAACCGCAGTCTCGCTAGATTCAGAAGTCTGACAACCATATAGAAACTAAACATTTGGATGCTTCTGTGAAGTTCAGCCCAAACCAACCTTGTTCCACAGATCTGGTCTGGATGGAAGTCTCCGAAAGTTCTGTCTTATGATGTTTAAGTACATCCATATTCAGGCCCGACCAAAAACAGAAAAAAAACTGGATGTCAGGGCTTGTCTACAGCAGTGTGTCGACCCACACTCCAGGACTTTCATTGTGCTGTAGCAGTGTCTGCATGGAAGGTTCCTGCTTGGCAAGCTGATGTGCTGTAGATTCATACCCTGGCTTGCCGTGCAGTAGCACACCATTTAGGCGAGCCCTTAAAGTCATCTGAATTTTTCCATTTACTAAGGGCTTAGTTTGGTTTGTGGTTTGGGCAGAGACTCTGGTTGGGTTTTGTTTTATCCTAACCATTTCATTCAACCCTAGTTATGCATCAGGGTTCCATAAATCAGGATACTGAGGGTGAAATCCTGGTCCCAGTCAATAGGAGTCTTTTGAGTTATTCCAGGGAGGTCAAGAATCCACCCTAAGAATCTTGCCCAGGCTTTTCAGTGAAACCCTTGTTAATTATGTTGCTTTTCAAAAGTGGCAATGAGGCAACTTTTCAGAAGGAAATGCCTTCCCGTATTCATCACTTTTTATTAGGAGCTGTTGTTCTGGGAGCAGCGCCATCCTTTTATTTTGCTTATGGTGAGCGGTGATTTTAATTAAGTGGTCATTCTTCGGGTGTACCATGTTCGTTAGACTCTGTGACCAAGTGCCTGTAATTACGCATGCTAAGGGCAATCAGATCATATCTCATATTTCACTCTGTAAGCTGTTCCAGCAGTCCGGGAGCAACTTTCCCACTCATAGGCAGCTTGGCATTGTTCAGTCTCCGTTAATACCCTTCAGCTGGACTGTGGGGTAAGGACCAGGTGTACTTGCCTGAGTTCCAACATCTAGAGACACTGTCCCTGGGGAGGCAAGGTGAAGTTATAAGAACTATAGGGGCTCTGTGGGGAGCATGTGTACCATATTGGGCTGGGCAGCTGATATGGTTCACTCAGCTGCACTTGTCGACTGTGTAAGAGTTCAGGTCACTGGACAGTCTGCTCACATAAAATCTAGTGATACTTAGTTTAAAAGGCACACACACATTAATTTATTTAAGCAAGTCATAACAGATGGGGGGAGGGATAGCTCAGTGGTTTGAGCATTGGCCTGCTAAACCCAGGGTTGTGAGTTCTATCCTTGAGGGGGCCATTTAGGGAACTGGGGCAAAAATCTGTCTGGGGATGGGTCCTGCTTTGAGCAGGGGGATGGATTAGGTGACCTCCTGAGGTCCCTTCCAACCCTGATATTCTATTTAAAAAAAAAAATGCATATGCATAGGCAGCACCCTCTGTAACCTGCCAGTCTAAGATATATGACTAAATTGTACAAGCTCAACATGCAAACAGTTAGTTGTATCCATATATTTCTCCTACACAGAGAGTGACTTGCTGTCTTGCATAGGAGTGATGTAATCACTAAATTTATCAGGTTCCAGTGGGTGGAGCAATTCTAGTGGTTAAGTTCTGTTAAAGGAAGTGCCATTCTTTGTAATGGAAGTCTCACAGTTAGGTCGAATTCCTTGAAATCCTTAAACGTAGTTCCTGGAAGTATGGCTGTATGCAACCAGCTGATCTGGAACCAGATTGCTGGCACTTACAATTAAAAAGGTCATAAAGCAGTTTTTTAACTGAGGGCTGGGGGAAAGTGACAGGTGCGGAGGAACACATGGTTCGGACAGAGGCATCCCTTAAGGGGGGATCTATTAATGGAGATCCGCTATGTCCTAGTAAAGAGAAGAGGGTGGAACATGATAAAATACAGGTAGGATCTGATGAGAAACAGTCAAATGAAAAAAAAGTCACATTCAATTACATCAAGTAATAGCAGACAGCTAAGAAGTGGCAAGTTTTTAAAGTGCTTATATACCAGTGCTAGAAGTCTAAATAATAAGATGGGTGAACTAGAGTGCCCCGTATTCAATGAGGATATTGATATAATAGGCATCACAGAAACTTGGTGGAATGAGGATAATCAATGGCAAACTTTTATAATGGTCAATCATCTTTATTTTTTTTCTACAAGGTGAGATTGCAGGCACTGCCAATACATGCACAGGCATTTTAATCACTTTATTACAGGAATATAAGGCCCCAATGGGACACAGTAATACCAGGGTACAAAATATATCGGAAGGACAGAACAGGTCGTGCTGGTGGGGAAGTTGCACTATGTGTGAAAGAAAGTGTAGAATCAAATGAAGTAAAAATCTTAAATGCACCAAACTGTACCATAGAATCTCTATGGATAGTAATTCCATGCTCTAATAATAAGCATATAGCAGTAGGGATATATTACCGACCACCTGACCAGGCTGGTGATAGTGACTGTGAAATGCTCATGGAGGGGCTATAAAAATAAAAAACTCAATAATAATGGGGGATTTCAACTGTCCCCATATTGACTGGGTACATGTCACCTGAGGACGGGATGCTAGTCCTGGAACCCACCAGAGAAGAGGCAATTCTTGATTTAGTCCTAAGTGGAGCACAGGATCCAAGAGGTGAATATAGCCGGACCGCTTGGTAACAGTGACCATAATATAATTAAATTTAACATCCCTGTGGCGGAGAAAACGCCACAGCAGCCCAACACTGTAGCATGTAATTTCAGAAAGGGGAACTACACAAAAATGAAGAGGTTAGTTAAACAGAAATTAAAAGGTAAAGCGCCAAAAGTGAAATCCCTGCAAACTGCGTGGAAACTTTTTAAAGACACCATAATAGAGGCTCAACTTAAATGTACACCCCAAATTAAAAAACATAGAGAACCAAAAAAGTGCCACCGTGGCTAAGCAACAACGTAAGAGAAACAGTGAGAGGCAAAAAGGCATCCTTTAAAAAATGGAAGTTAAATCCTAGTGAGGAAAATAGAAAGGAGCATAAACTCTGGCAAATGAAGTGTAAAAATATAATTAGGAAGGCCAAAAAAGAATTTGAAGAACAGTTAGCCAAAGACTCAAAAAGTAATAGCAAAAACATTTTTAAGTACATCAGAAGCAGGAAACCTGCTAAACAACCAGTGAGGCCACTGGACGATCGAGATGCTAAACGAGAACTCAAGGACGATAAGGCCATTGTGGAGAAACTAAATGAATTCTTTGCATCGGTCTTCATGGCTGAGTTATGTGAGGGAGATTCCCAAACCTGAGCCATTCTTTTTAGGGGACAAATCTGAGGAACTGTCCCAGATTGAGGTGTCATTAGAGGAGGTTTTGGAACAAACTGATTAAATAGTAATAAGTTATCAGGACCAGAGGGTATTTACCCAAGAGTTCTGAAGGAATTCAAATGTGAAATTGCAGAACTACTAACTGTAGTTTGTAACCTATCATTTAAATCAGCTTCTGTACCAAATGACTGGAGGATAGCTAATGTGACGCCAATTTTTTAAAAAGGGCTCCAGAGGTGATCCCGGCAACTACAGGCCAGTAAGCCTGACTTCAGTACTGGGCCAACTGGTTGAAACTATAGTAAAGAACAAAATTGTAAGACACATAGATGAACATAATTTGTCGGGGAAGAGTCAACATGGTTTTTGTAAAGGGAAATCATGCCTCACCAATCTACTAGAATTCTTTGAGGGGGTCAACAAGCATGTGGACAAGGGGGATCCAGTGGGTATAGTGTACTTAGATTTTCAGAAAGCTTTGACAAAGGTCCCTCACCAAAGGCTCTTAAGCAAAGTAAGCTGTCATGGGATAAGAGGGAAGGTCCTCTCATGAACTGGTAACTGGTTAAAAGATAGGAAACAAAGGGTAGGAATAAATGGTCAGTTTTCAGAATGGAGAGAGGTAAATAGTGGAGTCCCCCAGGGGTCTGTACTGGGCCCAGTCCTATTCAACATATTCATAAATGATCTGGAAGTGCAGAGTCCTACACTTAGGACGGAAGACTCCCATGCACTGCTACAGGCTGGGGACCAACTGGCTAAGCGGCAGTTCTTCAGAAAAGGACATGGGGATTACAGTGGATGAGAAGCTGCATATGAGTCAACAGTGTGCTCTTGTTGCCAAGAAGGCTAATGGCATATTGGGCTGCATTAGTAGGAGCTTTGCCAGCAGATCGAGGGAAGTGATTATTCCCCTCTATTCGGCACTGGTGAGGCCACATCTGGAGTATTGCATCCAGTTTTGGGCCGCCCATTACAGAAAGTATGTGGACAAATTGGAGAGAGTACAGTGGAGGGCAACAGAAATGATTAGGGGGCTGGGGCACATGACTTATGAGGAGAGGCTGAGGGAACTGGGCTTACTTAGTCTGCAGAAGAGAAGAGCAAGGGGGAATTTGATAGCAGCCTTCAACTACCTGAAGAGGGTTCCAAAGAGGATGGAGCTCGGCTGTTCTCAGTGCTGGCAGATGACAGAACAAGGAGTNATGGACAAATTGGAGAGAGTCCAGAGGAGGGCAACAGAAATGATTAGGGGGCTGGGGCACATGACTTATGAGGAGAGGCTGAGGGAACTGGGCTTACTTAGTCTGCAGAAGAGAAGAACAAGGGGGAATTTGATAGCAGCCTTCAACTACCTGAAGAGGGTTCCAAAGAGGATGGAGCTCGGCTGTTCTCAGTGCTGGCAGATGACAGAACAAGGAGTAATGGTCTCAAGTTGCAGTGGGAGAGGTCTAGGTTGGATATTAGGAAAAACTATTTCACTAGGAGGGTAGTGAAGCACTGGAATGGGTTTCCTAGGGAGGTGGTGGAATCTCCATCTTTAGAGGTTTTTAAGGCCTGGATTGACAAAGCCCTGGCTGGGATGATTTAGTTGGGGTTGGTCCTGCTTTGAGCAGGGGGTTGGACTAGGTGACCTCCTGAGGTCACTTCCATCCCTAATCTTCTATGATTATATGGAAAAAGGGGTAAATAGTGAGGTGGCAAAATTTGCAGATGATACAAAACTACTCAAGATAGTTAAGTCCCAAGCAGACTGCGGAGAGCTACAAAAGGATCTCACAAAGCTGGGTGACTGGGCAACAAAATGGCAGATGAAATTCAATGTTGATAAATGCAAAGTAATGCACATGGGAAAACATAATCCTAACTATACATATAAAATGATGAGGTCTAAATTAGCTATTACCACTCAAGAAAAAGATCTCAGCGTCGTGGATAGTTCTCTGAAAACATTCACTCAATGTGCAGCGTCAGTAAAAAAAAAAGTGAATAGAATGTTGGGAATCATTAAGAAAGGGATAAATAATAAGACAGAAAATATCATATTTCCTCTATATAAATCCATGGTACGCCCACATCTTGAATGCTTCATGCAGATGTGGTTGCCCCATCTCAAAAAAGATATATTGGAATTGGAAAAGGTTCAGAAAAGGGCAACAGAAATGATTAGCAGTATAGAACGGCTTCTGTATGAGGAAAGATTGACTTTTCAGATTGACTTTTCAGCTTGGAAAAAAGGCGACTAAGGAGGGATATGATAGAGGTCTATAAAATCATGACTGGTGTGGAAAAAGTAAATAAGGAAGTGTTACTCCTTCTTAAAACACATGAACTAGGGGTCACCAAATGAAATTAATAGGCAGCAGGTTTAAAACAAACAAAAGGAAGTATTTTTTCACACAATGCACCGTCAACCTGTGGAACTCCTTGCCAGAAGATGTTGTGAAGGCCAAGACTGTAACAGGGTTCAGGAAAGAACTAGATAAGTTCATGGAGGATAGGTCCATCAATGGCTGTTAGCCAGGATGGGCAGGGATGGTGTCCGTAGCCTCTGTTTGCCAGAGGCTGGGAATAGGCGACAGGGGATGGATCACTTGATGATAACTTGTTCTGATCATTCCCTCTCAGGCACCTGGCATTGGCCACTGTCAGAAGACAGGATACTGGGCTAGATGGACCTTTTGGTCTGACCCAGTATGGCCGTTCTTATGTTCTGGCACTGTGCTCTGTGCTCCCTGCTGGAGAAATGGGATTCAGGAACACAATAAATGCAGACACATATTTCTGGCCTTGGGGTACTGCTCTGCTTTGCCCTCAAGATACTGCTCTATCTGGGTGAATCAGTATTGCTTCTTAATAGGAAACTGTTCTGTAGATCAGAGACACCATTCTTTTGTGGTTTTCAGGCTGTCTGGAGTTTCCCAGACATCCCTAGTTGCTCCCTTGCTGGAGTCTGTCCCTAGGGAATGAGTCTATTCCATGCCCAAGAGCAACATACTCAGGCATGTCCTATGTACAGCAGCTGGCTGGCTGGTGTGGCTCCAAAAGGGAGCTCCATCCCTCCAAGCCAATGTCCCAATTCAGCAAGAGGGGGATGGGACACTTCAGCCGTAGCTATATTGCCTGTTGTCTCCATTCTCTCCTTTACCTCCCATCACTCAAGGAAATAGCTGTGGACTGTGGAAAGGGGTGGGGATAGGGCCAATGAAAGTAACACCTCTCATTTAGGTGGGTTATGTACAAGTTGGTTGCTACTCCTGTCCCACAGATGTAGTGTGAACTCCTATGACTATGTCCCACGCTGCCCAGGCACATCCCATCTGTGATACTGCCCACTGCTTGGAACACTACTGGTGCTCTGCAGACCCACCTCACCTGTGGAATTACACCTGCTTTTCTCTCACTCATTGTCTGTTTGGAGCATAAGCTGTTCAGGGCAGGGACTGTCTCTCACTGTGTTTGTACAGCACCTATCACGATGGGGTCTTTTCTCTGGTGGGGCCTCTAGGCATTAAACGTAATACTAATAAAGAACAGTAATAATACAGCTTGACCCAGGAAAAATAGGCATCCGTATCTTTATTGTAGCTGTTTCCTGCAGGTAGTTTAGGGATAGGGGCTCCCTGCATTGTTCCCTCCTACTCCAAGGCCACCACAGGTGGAGTAGCCACAATGTCCTCTTTGGTTGGGTGTGGGGCTGGACCCAGATCCCAATTGCCCTGAACCTTCAGGTGTTTGAAATCCAGATCCAAATTTGGATTTTGTTCTCGAAGCCTATCTGGAGGTAAGTGGTTTATCAGGGTGTAACGGGGTGGTAGTTTCTAGGACCCTGCATAGGAATTCAGTACGTAGGGTGATGAGCCTCCCTAAGATCAGGTGCTGCCACACCGTATAAAGATGGAGTAAGTACTGCTGACTTAAGCTGGCAGGAGCCAACCAAAGTACTGGTGTAAGTGAGACTCATAGACTCATAGACTTTAAGGTCAGAAGGGACCATTATGATCATCTAGTCTGACCTCCCGCATGATGCAGGCCACAAAAGCTGACCCACCCACTCCTGGAATAATTCTCTCCCTTGACTCAGCTGGAGTGTCTCTCCAAGCAGTGAGCTGGGGTCTAGGACAGAGGTGGAAAGCTGCAGGAAAACTCTAAGAAGAGCAAGGCTAGGTGGAAAAGCCCAAGCTGTTTTTGTTTTGTCATTGTTTGATTGAATTACAAATAAACACAAACCCCAAGGAGAGCGGCACGGATGGACTATAAGTAGCGTGTATATGCCCTGTTTGGAGCAGGCTGGAAACTTGTTTTCACCTTGTTCTGAGGTATCTCCGATTACATGCTGATGGAAGCAGGAGACCAGAACGAACCCCTAACTTGCGATTGTAGGCATTATATGGGCTACTCATAGCAATGAGATTGGCACCAAGTGCAGTCATGTGTGGGCATATCATGTGATACAGTCTGATGTACTTGGCAATGTGTTGAGATGCGCGTTCTTGTATTTACAGCAGGGAACATGCATTTACTTTTGTAAGTGTGCATTGATTATTCCAAAGTAGCAGCAGGCGTCTTGCCACCAGCCATTGAGGAATGTTTATTCTACTCTGCTAATGGCACATCTTCAATTCCCCCCTCCCCCACTGCCTCAGTGCTGTAATTTCTATTGTATTCTGTTTACAATTGCAGAAGACGCTTTGAGTCACAGTTTACAAGGAGCATCCAGTACTAGGCTGCATTGTTGTAACTAGTAGAGATAGTTGCTTGTAATTATAGTTTCCCCCCTCCTGAAACACAATAGGAACATAAAAGGATTGGCCATGCCGGAATGAAAGAGAATGAGAGAACCAGTCACTTTAAAAAAATTAAGCTTGGTTGCCTGTATTTTTTTTCCCAGTGAAATGCTAGCACTGAGCGTAGGAGCAAAAGAAAAAAAAAACTCTACAGATTTTATTTCACTGTAAAATAGCTGGTGAAGTCACCACAATGAAGACTCTGTTCTTCAAAGTGCCTAGCTGAGGGGGGAAAAAATCAGAGAGGTTTTAACTTGTACAGAGCATTAGTTTCCATGAAGGGTGGTTTCTCTGGGATTGTGGTAAGTGCAGGTTGCAGTCATTAGCACAATCACAGATGGTCTCTTCCTCCCAACGTGCAGAATGCCCCTGAACCAGAAAAAAAATTCAACTGTCAGAATCCTTTTTTGCTACCCTAAAATCAGCCTGGCTTAAATATACAGGGAATAATAGCCACCAACTGTGCTTGGTAGAGAAAATAATGCCTTGCTGAAGAAACGTACATGGTTGTTTGATCATATTTCTCTGCAATTATTTTCTGTACTTGTCAGCAAAATACCACGCATTGTAATTTTCTTTTGCTCGTGCCATTTTTTGTGCATTTATTTCCAATTAACACAACAGTCAGTTCCTCCCCCTTCCACCTGCTCCTCCTCAACTCATTAGAATATTGCAGTGATGAAGCAATGGGAAATCTGTGCCCGGAGACTTACTAATACTTGGAGCCTCATACTGCCAGTTAGCTGTGGTGTGATTCCCATCTGCTCACCACAACATTTTTGCACCTTCTTCATCTCTCTGATTATGGGCCACATTCAGGGCCGGTGTAACCATTAGGCAAACTAGGCGGCCGCCTAGGGCGCCAAGATTTGGGGGCGCCAAGATTTGGGGGCGCTGACTCCGGCAGCTCCCCGCCCTGCCCCAGCTCACCTCTGCCTCCGCCTCCTCCCCTGAGCGGGACACCACATCCTGCTTCTCCCCCCTCCCTCCCAATGCGCCGCGAAACAGCTGATTCGCATGGCAAGCCTGGGAGGGAGAGGGGAGGAGGAGGAATGCACGCACTTGGGGAAGAGGCGGGGCCAGGGCGGGGATTTGGGGAGGGATCCAATGGGGCAGGGAGGGGACGGGGGTGGGGACGGGGTGGCGCAAGGTGGAAGTTGCGCCTAGGGCGCAAAATATCCTTGCACCAGCTCTGGCCACATTTTGTCATTGGATTCAGGCGCACAATTTCCCATTGAAGTGAGTGGGAGCAGCGTACACAGGCTTAGTTCTGTGGTCTAGATTTCACCTTTTGTTTTACATGGCTTGGGTGTGGAGTAAGGGGGGGGGGTGAGGCTCCGACCCGCCACAGTTCTGCCTAGTAAAACCTACCAGCGCTGGGGGTTCCAGGCATGGTGTAGAACCCACATCCTGCAATCTGAATATTTCCTTCTGCGAGCAAACAGGCATGGAGCAGCGGAAGGGGGCAGGAAATGGATGGAGTCATGCAGAGCTGGCCAGGTGTGAGGAGAGAAATACGCTGAAAACTTGTCAAGGGGCTGTTGTAACTTGCTGCCCCAGCCTGAGATGATGACGGGGCAGGGAAGGCAGTGTGACGGGGTGCCTTTATTCAGGGCTGAGTCTAACTGATCAATCTAGCACTACGTTGGTACACCCCAACCACGTGGCACAGTGAGCTGAATGCCTTTGAGCCTAAAAACAGGTGGCCTGCACTGCTCTCTTCTGTAGCCAGGCAATTCCAGAGCGACTCCAGTGGATTTACTGTGGGGTTACGCTGAGATCATAAGCAGGCACGAAAGCCAATGTTTTCATATCTGAGGGCTTAGATTTAGCGATCTCAAGCCATATTTAGGCACCTAAGTAAAAGTGCCTTGATGTTTAGTGGTGCTGAGCACCCAGGCTCCCTGCTGAAGCAGTGGGAGCTAGCAGTGCTCAGCACCTCTGAACAATCAGGCCATGTTTATTTAGGTACCTGACTTCTTGCGTTCAAGTTTGAACATTTTGGCCTAAATCTCATTCTCAAGAAGCAGATTTCAAAATACAGAGGCAACAAGAGTGACCCTGCTATTCAAGCTGCTTCTTTTTTCTAACAACCGATTTGTATATGTGAAGAAGTAAATGAATGCCCTAACTTTGCCATTTGTCTCGTTATTTTGGGCAGAGATAGGGATCTGATTCTAGATCTGAGTGTTCCCAAACATTCAGGACCTGTTTAGCTCCAGAGTTTTTGTTTAGGCCTAGATCTTATTTAGGGGAGACTACCTCTTGCTGGGGGTTGTATTCTTCAAGAAGCAGAGAGCCTGAGCTTTCAGTGAAATGCTTTTGTTTAACTATCATGTCCACAATGTAACTGGACTGAGTGTCTGTATTTTCTTCAGGTTTCAGAGTAGCAGCCGTGTTAGTCTGTATCCACAAAAAGAACAGGAGTACTTGTGGCACCTTAGAGACTAACGAATTTATTTGAGCATAAGCTTTCGTGGGCTACAGCCCACTTCATCGGATGCATAGAATGGAACATACAGTAAGAAGATATTTATACATACAGAGAACATGAAAAGTTGGAAGTAGCCATACCAACTGTAAGAGGCCAATCAATTGAGATGAGCTATCATCAGCAGGAGAGAGAACATCTCTCTCTCAAGCCTATTTCTTGTTGCCTCTGCACTTCTTAAAGCTACATACAGCATCCACAAGATGGCACTATGCCACACTGGGGTCAGAGACTACTTTTGACTGCTTTTTCCACGCTTCATGTTTCTCTGCTGGCTGGGGTAGGAAAATATCACCGGTGTGCAAAACCTAGCAGTGTTGCTTTGCTTGGAGTTTATGTGACCATTTCCTTCAGTTCCAATTCATGTGGAACCGCATGTTCACACAAGTTTCACTTGGAGTTTTGGGTAAAGTTTCTGAGCAAAACTCCTCAAAACCCACCAGGTTTCACATCAAAGCCATGGGTTTTCATAATTTTGATGCAAACCCTTTGAACAAGCTTGCTTACTTATAGTCTGCCCTTTTGGTTTTCATGCAGCCGGTATGCTGCCTGTGGTCCTCAAGAATCACAGTTTGAAACAATCATAGAAAAATTGCTTGATTCAGATGCTGCCAATCCTGCCACTGATTGGGGAATTCCAGTAATTGGTGAAGTGTGTTCCAGTGTGATCACCATTTGCCAGAAACATTGTACACAACTAAATGCTTCGTCGGCTACCATATTTCCATCCAGCAATGCATGATGCTTTGGTCTCTGAGCATTCCAATCCACAAAGGAGAATATACCATTATCAGGAATAGTGCAAGGGGGTTATTTATGCCAGGTAATTTATAGATACCAAGGCCAGAAGGGACCACTGTGATAATCTAGTCTGCCCTCCTGTATAACACAGGCCATTAAAATTCACCAAAATAATTCCTAGAGCAGATCTTTTAGGAAAACAGCAAATCTTGGTTTAAAAATTGTCAGTGATGGAGAATCCACCATGACCCTTGGTAAATTGTTCCAATGGTTAATTACTCTCACCATTCAGAATTTGCACATTATTTCCACTCTGAATTTGTCTAGCTTCAGTTTCTAGCCATTAGATTGTTATACCTCTCTCTGTTAGGTTGAAGAGCCCATTATTAAATATTTGTTCCCCATGTAGATACTTATAGCCTGTAATCAAGTCACCCCATAATCTTCTCTTTGTTAAACTAAACTAAACTAGATTGAGCTCCTTGAGTTTATCACTATAAGGAAGGTTTTCTAATCCTTTAATCTTTCTCCTGGCTCTTCTCTGAACCCTCTCCAATTTTTCAGTATCCTTCTTGAATTGTGGACTCCAGAACTGGACACAGTATTCCAGCAGCCATCTCACCAGTACCACATATAGGGGTAAAATAACCTCTCTACCCCTACTCAAGATTCCCCTGTTCATGCATCCCAGGATTATGTTAGCTGTTTTGGCCACATTATCACACTGGGCGCTCACATTCAACTAATTATCCACTACAACCCCAAAATCTTTGTCACTATTTTCTAGGATAGAATTCTCCATCTTGTAAGTATGGCCTGCATTGTTTTTCATATGTGTATACATTTACATTTAGCTGTATTAAAGCACATATTGTTTGCTTGCGCACAGTTTACCGCCTGCGGGCGGTCTGCTGGTAACGCGGATTCGGCGGCATGCCTGCGGGAGGTCCGCCAGTGCCGCGCCTTCAGCGTCCCCGCCGCCGAATCCGCAGGACCGGCGGACCTCCCGCAGACACGCCGCCGAAGGCTCCCTGACTGCCGCCCCCACAGCGACCGGCAGGCTGCCCCCCGTGGCTTGCCGCCCCAGGCACGTGCTTGATGTGCTGGTGCCTGGAGCCGCCCCTGGCCTTAACTCTATTATCTGAAATAATAATATAGTATTTATTTGTTATAGAATAAAAATTAGACATCTATTTAAATAAAATTGCCTGGGATAAACCTGTTTAAAGTATGTGTTTTATTTTCTTGTTACCAAGAATCTTAGTAAATTAGTATCTGTTAAAATAATAGGCCCACTTGAAAAAGATATTTTATATTCAGGGAAACATAATGTAGAACACTTTCTTACAGGCTCTAATTCAGGAAAGCATCTAAGTGAATGCTGAACTTACTTCAGTGGAGCCAAGATTTCACCTAATATCTTCAGTACATGACCAATCCTGAGAAGACTTTCTACTGAACATATTGCTCACTATATGTGACTGGCACCAGGTGCAGAACACAGCAGTGAGTCCGTGCTTGATAGTAATATTTGTAGTATGCGGACATGTGATTGAATAACTTCTTATAACCAGCGTTGCAGTCTGTGCATTGCTGATGTATTCCCGCCATTAGAGTTTCATTTTAACTTCACTGTTCTGCATTTTGTTAGAACTGGGGTCCACCCTACTGACTACAATTACTGCTACAGAATATTGCATTTATAAAATGTACATCAATGAAAATGGTTAAATATCATTCACTTGTGATCAAATTTATTATTTACCATTAACCATATCACTGAACTACATTATACGACAAGGCAATATACTATAGTGGTGGGTTTTATGTTGTGCAAACCTGATCACCACAAGGAACTGGACTGATATCACAAAATTCATTTCACATGAGCCACTGAATAGTTATGCTAGGGTAACAGCTTTCATTGACTGTGAGCAATCTGGGCTGGATTTGAACTAGTGACCTAAAGGTGATACTCTCCTATATCTAATTACCAATCCCCCTGAGCCATACAGTCTTCAGAAGAAAAATATTTTTAACATGAGATACCTCACCCAATAGCCTAGGTCCACAGTGAAAGATCAGGTGAAGGAGAGATGCAGTCAGGCTGACTGAAAACCGGGCAAGTGGAAACATGATTAATATTGTGATTTAATTCCACAGATGCCCACTAGTTAGTAAGTAGTTCAAGTATTTTAGTGTGTGCTCTATTGTTGCCTGGGGGGAAAATACTCTAAGTGCTTTGCTTTCTTAACAACAACAAAAAGACATTTTTTAATCTCTGTTTTATTAGGCTCTCCTGTCATATCCATTATAAGGCATGACACAACCAGCCAATGAAAATAGCTTGGTGATTGATATCATATTTTATTAAGTGCTTTCTTTGCAATGAGTAAAAAAATAGGTCAATTAAGTGTTAGGAAGTACAGGTCTGTTGCATCTTAGGCGCATTTAACATGTGCGATTTCAGCTTTATGCGGTCGGCAAAAACAAGAAAAAAACAAAAAAAAAGAGAAAAATAACAATTTAAATACTGTTTCTGTAGTGCGGGCGATTCCGCCCGCCATTACACTCAATGGAATTTTGACTATATGCGGTTTTCACTTTAGGCGCTGACCGCAGATCGTAACCCCAGCGTAAAATGAGACAGACCTGTAGGTATTTCAGATTAGCCCATGGTGCTTCAGGACAACAGGATTCAAACTCCCACACAAATCAAATCAAATCAGAACAGGAAAAACTTACTTGACAAGAACAGGGAGAATTATCCTTATTATTAGAATATCGTTGCCATTAACAGAGGCAGCTCTAATCATTTTAATCTACTATCTTAAATAGACAGGCTCTTTTAGCAAAGAAAGCATAAAACAGAAGAATACAGGATGGGATCTGATGAGTTCCTTGCTCTGTAAAGCTACAATGTTATTTCCCCAGTGCCCAAAATTGCAAGAAGCGACCATGAAGAATGTTGTTCTTTTTGTAACCCCTGAGCATTTTCCTGTTCTATTCAAAAATGCAAAAAGGAAAAAAAAATCTCCAGTGGATATCACTTTATATAAAGGGCTATTTCCCCCCCCAAAAAGTACATGCACACATTTTCTGTGCACACCCATTTGCAGACACAAATGGGCATTTGCATGCCACAGTTCAGGTAGTTGCAAAATTACTCAGTGCAGATTTTATATGTGCAACATTTAAAGTGCATGAAATTAAAATGTGTACGTATAGGAGCCTGCACTATGTAAGCACATATTTTTTGCATGTAATTATCACAGAAATTAGAGATGGAAAAGACCACTGAGTCCATTTCTTTGCCAATATGGGATTGTTCTGTATGTATTATATGTCTTCTAGTTAGGGTGACCAGGTGTCCGGTTTTCAACCAGAACACCCGGTCAAAAAGGGACCGTGGCGGTTCCGGTCAGCACCACCGACCAGGCTGTTAAAAGTCCACTCTGCGGTGCTGCGAAGCTAAGGCAGGCTAGTCCCTGCCTGTCCTGGCTCCGCGCTGCGCCCTGGAAGCGGTCAAAAGGTCCGTCTCCTAAGCAGGGGGGCCACGGGGCTCTGCGCACAGCCCCCGGCACCCTGAGCACCAGCTCCGCACTCCTATTGGCCAGGAACCATGGCCAAAGGGAGCTGCGGGGGGTTGTGCCTGCGGGCGAGAGCAGCGCGCAGAGCCGCCTGCCGCGCCTCCACCCTGGAGCCG
Organism: Platysternon megacephalum; assembly: GCA_003942145.1. NCBI lineage: Eukaryota > Metazoa > Chordata > Testudines > Platysternidae > Platysternon > Platysternon megacephalum. The sequence goes on from QXTE01000072.1 coordinate 8,138,645, forward strand.
GACCTGCTGGCTGTTCTGGGGTGCAGCATGGAGCCAGGACAGGCAGGAAGCCTGCCCAAGCCCCCCCGCTGCGCCACTGACTGGGAGCCACCGGAGGTAAACACACGCCCCAACCCTGAGCGCCAACCTCCTGCCCCAGCCCTGAGCCCCCCCAACCGAAAGCCCCCTCCTCCACCCCAAACTCCTCATCCCTGGCTCCACCCCAGAGCCTGGACCCTCTACCTCACCCAGAGCCCCCTCCCACACCCTGAACTCTTCTGCCCCAGCCTGACGCCCCCTCCTGCACCCCAAACCCCTCATCCCCAGCCCCACCCCAGAGCCCTCACACCCTCACACATCCCAACTGCCTGCCTCAACCTGCACCCTGAACCTCCCGCACCCAACTCCTCATTCCCAGCCCCACCCCAGAGCCTGCACGCCCAGACGGAGCCTCCACCCGCTCCTGCACCCCAACCCGTGCCCCAGCCCAGAGCCACCTCCCACACCCTGAACCCCTCTGCCCCACCCCCCACCTGGAGCCCCCTCCTGCACCCCCACCCCAGAGTCCACACCCCCAGCCGGAGCCCTAACCCCCTCCTGCACCCCAATCCCCTGTCCCAGCCCGGAGCCCTCTCCCACACCCTGAACCTCTCATTTCTGGCCCCACCCCAGAGCCTGCACCCCCAGTTAGAGCCCTCACCCCCCTGAACCCCAACCCCCTGCCCCAGCCCAGTGAAAGTGAGCGAGGGTGGGGGAGAGCGAGCCACCAAGGGAAGGGGAATGTAGTAATGGGGGGCAGGGCCCGGGGAAAGGACAGGGCAGGGGGCGTGGCCTCGGGGAAGGGGGGGGGGCTAGGGTGTTCGGTTTTGTGCAATTAGAAGGTTGGCAACCCTATTTCTAGTACTTTGAGCAACTGCTTCAAAAGTACCAAATAGTGGGGTTTTCACCCCTTCTCTTGGAAAACTGTGCCAGGGCCTGACAAATCTCATTGTCAGGAAAGTCTCCAGTCAGCTACTCAGTTTTCTGGAAATTTCCGCTCCCCTAATTACCTCCCTTTATTCCTACTCTAATTTACACTAAGACTCTTTTACATTGTGCTGGCAAAATAAAGGAGCCTTATGGTGGGTGTAAGTTTTATTTACACTCACTTTAAGGCTCCTTTACATTGCCAGACCAGTGTACATAGGAATCAGATCCTCTCTCGTTCATTATATGTTATAGATAATGCAGGTATGTATATGCTCTACAACTGGTCAGAAAATGGGCTGTTTTACTGTGGAAAATTTTTACTTTTCAGTGAAAAATCAGAAACCAAAATATTTCACCCATAAATGTAAATATTACAATTTGGATATCCCATTGCTGTACATCATGGGAGTTTTAGTTTGGGTGTCACATGCTCCAGATCTCATTGTAGGCTGGACTCCCGGGTTGGACTACATCTCCCATGATGCAGCTTACTTTCCATTGTGAAGGGAGGCAGTTGCATCATGGGAATCCCAGGCCATGATGCACCTTGAGAGATACAGTCTAGCTGGGGTGCCCAGATCATAGAGGAGAATGGGGATGGAAGGAAAATGAACTACAATTCTCATGAAGCACCACAGCAAGATATCCCATAAAACGAAGTACAGGTCTGTCGCATCTTAGGCGCATTTAACATGTGCAATTTAAGGTTTACGCGGTCGGCAAAAACAAGAAGAAAAACAAAAAAAACGAGAAAAATAACAATGTAAATACTGTTTCTGTAGTGCGGGCGATTCCGCCCGCCATTACACTCAATGTAATTTTGACTATACGCGGTTTTCGCTTTACGCGCTGACCGCGGAACGTAACCCCAGCGTAAGATGAAACAGACCTGTATTTTGATTAGGTGTTTGATTTTTTTGATTAAAAAATTAAATTTTCTGCAGAAAGCAGGCACTTTTCAAGAAATTTCATTTAGTGAAAACCTAGTTTTCCATCAAAAAAATGTAGAAAAATGTTGACCGTCCCTAATATACTTATATATTTTAGTTAAGCGTGTGTGTGTGTAAGTATATAATTCACTAAATATGTAGAGGAGATATCTATGTAACAAATTACAAAGTCACTTATTATTGTTCAAACAATTGTTCATAATTGTTTGACCACCTTATCTGCCCTCTGTTCATTAATCCAGCTCTCTCATGGTTTGTTTTAACATCTGAAACCCCTGAGTGGTTCCAGGCAGCTTCCATTTTTTTTAATCAACCTGTTACAAAAATGTTTTCTCCTCCACCCTATAAACATGGACATTTTCCTCAAAATTACCCCCGTCGAAGGTCCAGGATGGGCAAGATTCAGTCCCAGACAAGTGACATCTTTTGTCTACATATCTGCAGGGCTAGAAATGAGAAGTGTAAACCACTGGAAAGAGGAGAATTCCCAGGATCTCAGTGTCACACCCAGAACTGGTATCTGTCCCTGCAAAGCCCCGAGATACAAAGTTGTGACTTTTTTTGGTACAGAAAAACGACTTGAGGTCACTTTTAGAAGTTTTTAGTGGCTTCCTTTAATGTTTGTAAAGTTGGGCTCATGGTAGCTAAAACATATGGCTTCACAGGTGGAGGGATGTGAAAAACAGACCCACTGAAAAATGATTTGTGGGCATTTGTGTCTTTCTGCATCCATCTCCTCACGATTTCCCCATTGCCCAACCTGTTTGCGAAGAGGGAACTGCTCTGAAGCAACCCAGGGGGAGGGAGGGGCAGAAGAAATGGCCAATAGCCTGCTTCCATTGATGGTGTGAGGGAAAGCTGGAAGCGGCTATCAATGGCTGCCTCGCAACAGCAAGGGATTGAGAAGAGGAGGCCGGGATTCCCTTGCTGCAGGGGGAAGGAAGGATCCACTGCCTGCTGAAGTGGATGTTGCATCTATAGACCTGCTAAAGCGCCAGGGTCGCGGTGAGTGAGATTTTGCAAAGCACTCACTGCCACTCACGGTTGGACTAATTCTGCTGTCATGGAACCTTTTTAAGGGAGAGAAAATGGTTCGGTCAACTCAGTCCTAGGCTTTCTCTGCTAAGATTGCCAAGAAGGGTGCCAATTGCTTAAAGTACATATTTTTCATTTGTGTTTTAAATGACTCAGCACTGAAGCTGGCTGGTGGGTTAATACAGTGCTTTGAAGAGAAGCTGTTCCCAGGTGGAGTCTTGTCACGGACTTCAATGGGAGAAGGATGCGGTCTGTAATCTTAGTATTATCCTTCTTTTATCAGTTATGCAATCACACGCTTTCTTTACAGGGTTATTGTCGTTCTTTGCACCAAGCAAGTCTTAATTTTGACCTTGTAGAATAATACACACAAGGGTATCTGTGTCCCTCTAACTCCGTTGTTAGCTAGTATGCCCGGGTTTTTCCCCTCTCCAGGACTGTGCACTCAGTTGCTGCTCCTATGGCTGAATGTGAGTGAGGAGAATTTCTCCTGCTCAGTGAACAAGTAGCTAGTCCTTAGCTGACATGTTGCAAGGATGCTGCCGTTTGCATACCACAGCCAGAGAAGCAGGTGAAATGTCTGTGCGGATGGCATTGGTGACATCTGTACAGATGTGCTTGGCTGCTTAAATTCTCTTTTAAGAATCCGCAGTCCTTAAGGCACCCATCGCTCTGACGTGCTCTCTCTTTATTTTCCCAAGGAAAAAAGGAAAAGGCAGACAGAAATAGAAGGCAAGAGACAACAGCTTGAGGACCAGATACTTCAACTACAGCATTTCAAGGTAAGGGACTGATGCCAGAAATGATGGATTGACTAAATCTGTTCATTATTAGACATGCAGATCACACGTCTGGAAGCTGGGAAGAACCTGCTCCGACATGCAGCAGCTTTCACTGCCGGAGCCTATCTCTTTCAGCTAATCATGTCCTGCCTGTTCCTCATCCTGTGTCTTTCTCATATACAGGACATTGTTACTGAAATGGCGTAGGTAGCAGAGAGGCAGAAGGGTGTGCATGTGTATTATTATCAAATGCTGTTATTTATTATACAAATGATAAGATGTCAATCGCGGTCGATATGGGTGTGCACTGCATGGATTAAAAGAGGTCTTGCTGTCTACATAGCTAGCTTGGATTTTTATAGTGTCGGTCACTCTAGCATCGAAGCATTAGCTTTTGTGTGTGTGTGTGTAAAGGTTTAATTGCCATGTGCAATTATAAAGCATACATAGCATTGTAAATCTTATACATACATCTCTGCAGAAAGGGTGTGTACACATGTGCATCTAATTTTTACATATACTATCTATATTAAAATATGGCCTGTTTTTTTCCAATGCACTGAGCAATCCCAGTTCCCATTGAAGTCCTAGAGAGCTGCAGCCCAACTGAAAATCAGCCCAATTATTTTTATTTTTGCTGCAAGTAGAAAAGATTACCTTTATACCTGTATGCATATAAGAAAGAGGGGAAAAGACACACACACACACACACGATGCTTTTGTATCCAATGATAAAAAGAAAACTCTATATCCAAATCTTGCTGGACTAACTCAGTCAACTCAGTCACTATGGAATTCAATGGGATTATTCTGAATAAAACAAGGGGGATTTGGCTTTTGATCTGTCCTTGCATCAAGCATGCTCGAGTTTATTTTAAAATGACTATACTATACTGTGTGTGTGCATTATATATAAAACACATACACAATATATATGCGGGGGTGTAATACACACACACACAGTATATGGAGTACTGTGTGTGTGCGTAATGCATTCTGTACACACACATGCTCAAAGAGCAGACTTCAAGTTGTGCTACAGACAGGATTCTTTTCATATATCTCTAAGTCTCCATCATAATATTCTGCAAACTGTGCTGTGGGTTTTAGACATAATGAATTTAAGTCCAAGTAATTGATTGCAGCCTAGGCAAATGCTCCATCACTGTCACCACAAACCTAGTGGTGACACACGTTGTCTCTTGCATTATCAGGAGATAACATGATTGCATTCCTATGGGGCACCATGAGTTGCCATTTTGTTCAGGCTGCCATTAGATCCCAGAGAGAGAATTACTTCTGGCTACCACGAGCTAATGCGACAGGGTATGCAGGATCACACTCTGGATGGGAAGATAACATGCATCTCTGATGCTTTCTTATTGTAAGCTGGGTATCTTCTTTGCCACGTTAACTGATTCCAAGCACACCAGTTTGGGCTTCCCATGAAATCCTATCAATTAGTGTCTTTGGAAAGCTGGTTTCAGATGACCTCATTTTTTCCACTGTATTTTTGTTGTGTGTATGTAGTTAGGTATAAGAATATCATCATCCTTGGAGGAAGTAACACCGTATAAGGTAGTGTTATTGGGTCAGATACTCCGCCGGTGTAAAGTGGTGTTGCTATATTGACATCAGTGATGCCATGCTGATTTACACCAGCTGAGGATCTGGACCATTGCACATATTCCCCAAATGATGCATGGGATCATTACATATGTTATTCCCTTTATTATTTGACTCGTGAATGGACCAAGACTAATAACAGTAACAGTCAAAGGAAAGTCAGGGAGGTCAGAATTAAGACAATATATGGTTACATGAAATATCTTTGCATTTGGGAGTGAGGAAATGTACATGTGTTGAGACTATGGCCCCGATCCATCCCTGCACCAGTGCTGAGCCTGGCACAATGACCAAGGGACAGAACAATATGCTTCCCTTATACAGTACTGGTGCAGCAAGCAACACAAGTTACAGCTGCCCTGTGGGCTGCCCTAGCTTGTGATCTGATTGAAACAGTCTCTATGGTCATTGTACTGCCAAAGAACAGGTGAGGTGTAGGAATACCACAACCACACCCACTCCTGGCCCCAGCATGCCTTCTAAACTGGGGCCTCTTGCAGGAGATGATGGAGAACCAGCTATTATGGTTCTGTGCCACATACCTCTATGCCTGATATTCCACAGATGGTCCTTACCACTGCTAGGCCCTGCCTAGAAGGATTGCAAAGAAGCTATGGGACTCTAAAAACCAAAACCTTAGGTCAAGACAGATCTTATTCCCAGATAGCAAAACCCTAGAGAGTGCGGGGATCCGAGTGCACATGATTAGCCTGTTTTCTAGGTGTTTTGACCCTGAGGATTTCTGGTGACTGCTTGTTTTACACTCTCCGGACAAATCAGGACTTGGTTGCTCCCGAAGCAAAGCACAGCCAGATAAAATGCTGCTTTGGCAGCAGAGGTTCATCCTGGATCATGGATCCTGTTGGAGGGGTGATACCGTACTTTTGTTTGTTTGTGTGGGAGCAGAGAAAGCCAGGAGACTCTTGGGTATCCCCTTCATTTAGTGTGGTGGTCAATTATATGGAACTGCAGGCAACCAACTAAAATGTTATCTGGCCTGCCTGACTCATGTCAAGTATTGTAGGGGGGGGAAATCTAATTGTCTGTTAGTCTTCAAAATTCAATGCCATGGTGCCATCATATCCTCCTTTAAACTCCGAGCCAGACCTTCACTTGGTGGAGATTAGTGGGACTCCATTGGAACCCACGAATCTAGGCCAGCTTATACCAGCTATGAATCTAGCCCCCAATTGTGGCACATAGGTAGGTAAGGACACTAGCCTCTCAGTTTCAGAGGCTCTAGACAGAAACTTGGTTTAGTCATAAATGAAATGGGCTTCGACCCATTCTGTAGAGGATGTTTGTCCATGCCGCAAAAGTACTGCAGGCTGGTTTAAGCAAACCTGCAAAAGTGCCTCGGGATCATTAACGTCAGTGCAGAGCAAAAGGACTTTGCATTGGAGTTTGTTAAAATTAGCAAACTTTGCTCTGGAAAAGCCTTGGACTATAATATCTGGGTTAATCCTACGACTATAATAGCTGGGTTGATCCTGTACGTATAAAAGCTGGGATGTTTATCCCAGTATTTTAGCCTCCATCATAATGGCACTTGCTTGGTTCATTTTCGTTAGATGTTGTTATAATATTTTATTAAATGATATGTTTGATTACCTAATAAGGTTTGGAATACTACAGGTATCTGGATAAACTCATACAATTAAGCACACTGAAAAAATATATAACAGCGGTAACTCTCCACAAGCATTTCTTGCAGTTCACAGGTGGTTGAGAGCAATTAGTCCTTGGCTAAATGCCTCACAATATGCTCAGTTCATTCACTTTTCCCTTGTTCTATACGCGGCTCAGGCTGAGGGCCCGGATGTGAGAGCTGACTATGATTTGAGGCAGTATATTATGCCATCTAGCTCACAAGGGTTAGAATTAGTAAGTGCATGCCAGCATGGTGCCTTTCACTACATATTTTACAGACACTTCTCACTATTAGAGAAATATTATCCCTGTTTTGTAGATGAGGAAACTGAGGCACAAATATAGTCTATGACTTGTCCATATAATGTCTGCACAGAGCAGGAAACAATTGATGGATCTCCAGACTCCTAGAGTGAGAGCCTGGCCCTCCTCTCTGGCCCCTTTACGCCAGGTAACAGTGACAGCCAGAGTGGAGTAAGAAGGGGCTTTAAAGGTCCCAGCTCTGGCTGGGAGAGAATTCTCTTAATACAGGCACCGAGGGAGACGGCCATAATGTAGAATCTCTATCATTGGAGATTTTTAAGAGCAGGTTAAACAAACACCTATCTGGGATGGTCTAGATAATACTTAGTTCTGCCATGAGTGCAGGCGACTGGACTCTATTACCTCTCGAGGTGCCTTCCAGTCCTAGGATTCTATAAGTCACTCTGGGGGGCCTCTTCAGGCCCCAAAAGCAGCCCAGGATTGGGAAGGCATAAAGGTGGCTTAAAGCCCCCTCCCCTGGGCAGCAAGTTCTGTGCTGCTCCTTTTAGATGCACAGTACAAAATATCAGCCCCAAGCTTACCCCTTAGCCGCAAGACAATCCTTCCTCTCTTACATACTGCGGGATGTCTCATTATGCCTTTAACTTCATGCTTCACGATTCAGCAGATGCATACTCATATAACATCATAAGCAGGGGTGGCTAAGCCTGGTGGAATCTGAAGTTTTACAAGACCCTTAAACTAGAGTTTGGGTTCAAAAAGACGATCAAAACAAATCTGACTTTGTTCACCTTATTCAGGTTACATTAACTATTGAATGTTTTGACACCATGTAATGGTTTTTTGTTTGTTTGTATGGGTATATCCTGTAGGCAGCAGCTGCATCTAAGAAGAAGTTATTTCGTCAGTCTTTAGTAGAATGAGTCTTCTATTTTTATGGATGACAGCCACAACTTCTAATAAGATCTGTATTACAACTAATATAGCATTTCTTCCAAGATCTAACTGCCTCTATATTCAGCTAATCAGAATTTATAAAACCGCTTACAATAATGTTACACCGCTACCTCGATATAATGCGACCCGATATAACACGAATTCGGATATAACGCGGTAAAGCAGTGCTCCGGGGGGGGCGGGGCTGCGCACTCCGGTGGATCAAAGCAAGTTCAATATAACGCGGTTTCATCTATAACGCGGTAAGATTTTTTGGCTCCCGAAGACAGCGTTATATCGAGGTAGAGGTGTATTTGGTGACTGCCAATAAGTTTATAGTAACCAACACTGTAATATTGAACTGAATGAAACTGAATGAAAAATTCCTTCACTATACTTCCATTAGTTGTTACAATACATGAATTTATTGCACAATTCTTGAACCTGAAGGCTATCAATATTATGGCCCTTTGGGGGTTAATATGTATTTTTTTAATAATCACAGTGCAGGAACACTTAATCTACAATGTAATTATAGCTTTTATTTGGATAGAATAGGTGTAGTTTTATTATGTAGAGGTTATGTTACTACATGGATTTAACTGAAACTTCTTTAGCTAAAAATAAATTTTCAATTTTATTACATGATCGTACCGCTATCTTCAACTTATTCCCCCCATATAAAAACAGCTGTCAAACATCAACTTATATACGGAACAGTTTNTGTAGAAGTGTATTTGGTGACTGCCAATAAGTTTATAGTAACCAACACTGTAATATTGAACTGAATGAAACTGAATGAAAAATTCCTTCACTATACTTCCATTAGTTGTTACAATACATGAATTTATTGCACAATTCTTGAACCTGAAGGCTATCAATATTATGGCCCTTTGGGGGTTAATATGTATTTTTTTAATAATCACAGTGCAGGAACACTTAATCTACAATGTAATTATAGCTTTTATTTGGATAGAATAGGTGTAGTTTTATTATGTAGAGGTTATGTTACTACATGGATTTAACTGAAACTTCTTTAGCTAAAAATAAATTTTCAATTTTATTACATGATCGTACCGCTATCTTCAACTTATTCCCCCCATATAAAAACAGCTGTCAAACATCAACTTATATACGGAACAGTTTGGAAATATGAAGCTAACTTTTGTAAATGAATCATTAGGAATTCCTACTTAGGCTAGAAAATTAAATTCTTTAAATTAAACCTTAACTCAGCAAAAAAAAAGCCACTACAAATATTTGTCAACGATTCCATACTCTCATTAGCATGACCACTCCCTCACTGTTCCAAAGCAAAGTACGTATGGTCTGCACCACAATATAACTAGAGTGAAGTCATTTTTCATACATGTAATGAGCCAAATCCTGTTTAGTTACATATAGGGAAGTGAGGCACAGAGAGATTAAGTGATTTGCCCAGGGTCATGCGGGATGTCTTTGGCAGAGCAGAGAATTGAACGCTGGTCCCCAGGCTAGTGCCCTAGCCCCTGGACCATGCTCTCTATGGAGTTGTATAAGTGTAACTCAGAATTTGGCCCTGTACTAAAATATTACTACAGCGTGTTCAATGTACTGTACACGGTTTTATATAAAGAATATATAGAGGATGGGGATCAATTGTTCTCCATGGCCACTGAAGGGGGACAAGAAGTAATTGGCTTCATCTGAAGCCAGGGCAATTTAGATATTAAGAAAAACTTTCTAATTATCAGGGTAATTAAGCTCTGGAACCGGCTTCCAAGGGAGGTTGTGGAATCCCTGTCACTGCCGGTTTTTAAGAAGAAGTTAGACAAGTACCTATTAGGGATGGCCTAGGACTAGGTTTACTTGGTCCGACCTCAGCACAGGAGGCTGGACTTGGTGACCTCTCAAGGTCTCTTCCAGACCTACATGTCTATGGTTCTGTATATCAGAAAGGTTCACCAATGGAATTACAATGCACTCTCCTAAACAGCATCCAACTATACAACATTATAGTTTGAGTTACTTTAGATTGTAATCTCTTTGGTGTAGAGAATGTCCATTTATTGTCTATCTGCGCAGTGCCTGGCACAGTCGTGCCCAACCTGGTGGAGTCCTCTAGAATACTTATCAAGTGATGCCTGCGCAGGTTTGAAAGAAAGATCCTTGAGGGGAACTCAGCATCCCATATGCATGATCTCCATCTCCCCCTCCCACTGACCTGATATTTGCTTTAGAAAGAGTCCACGTGACCCAGATTTAGCTTTTTTAAACAGTGAGTATAATTATTCACAAGAGAATTCCAGACATTAACCCTTGGGCTGCAGCCCTTTTTAGCACTTTGTGATTGAATGAGGCGGGAGCGTGATAACTCGGGGCATCCGGAAGCTTGAACATTGAATAGAGCTACTCTTCTTTCGAGGAATTGTCCTTGTATACTGGAGACTATTGACTCTCTTAAAAGCTCATGCAGTTTTGTATAAGGGATGGTGAACTGGTCCAGAAAACGAATAAGACCTTTCCCTGCCTGCGAAATCTTGGCTCATTTTCTTTCCAGAAGTGACTCTGGAATGAGTATTTGGATTAAAAAAATAAACAAACTTTTGGCGCGCAGTGGAAGCAGAAATGCAAATAATTTGTGAGGGAGGCTGCAGTAAAGTTTTCAGTCCAATTGTGCTGAGTAAAGAGGGTGAGGTTAGAGATAGGACTGCTCCAGATCTGGAATTACCAAAAAACAGTGGTGTTTACCTCTGGGATTTGAGGTCAAGACCATCTCCGCTTTGGCTAGTTCAGCTAAGATTTGGATAAACATCTGACAGGAGCCAGATCACCAACTGGTGTAAATCAGCATTGCTTAGTGGAGTTAAATGGATCTGTGTCAACTTAAACCAGCTAAAGATCTGGCATTTGAACATTTCCGTGCTCATCCTGATTGAATCCAAACTTTCAAGGTTTGCCCATAATTAGTTCTCCTGAAATGACTTAATCACCATTTAAAAAAAAAACCACATCTCTCTGAATAACTGGGATTGACATGTTGTCATCATCTTGGCATACATCAGCACGACAGTGTAGGCCAGCTTTGCCCCATCCCCATGAGACATGCTGAAAATTAGACACTGAGAACCGGGCTGGAAATTAGATTTCAGTACAACAATTTTTATTTCATTCAAACTTTTTTTTAAACTTTACCAAACGTATACAGAGCTGTCAGGTCACATTTTTTAGCCAGACTTACTTAAAAGCTGCAATTTTAAGCCCTGATGTAAATGTTAAAAAACCTCTCGCTGTGGTGTAGCTATGATTCCATTACATGTAGTCCACATAATATTTAAGTAATCTCCTAGTTAGAGCAGGCCTTTGGGTTGGATGAATTATCTCAATCAGTGAGACACAAACTCTGCTTTCTGTCTCATGGAGATTTTATATTAGCTCTTACTGTCTTCATTTTCTTCCTCTAAAATAAGTCAACTAGACTGAAGAGGCTGGGTTTCTTTTCCTCTTTGTATAGAAATCATAACTGTCCACTCAGTTTACATATTTTAGAAAGCAACATGATATTTAACTATGAGACATGAGCAATTTAGCTGTGATGCAAAAATATTTACATTGGCAGTCACCCTAATGTATGAGCTGTCCATGGGAAATGTACTGAGAGACTGCAATGTAACTGACACATTTTCAAAGTGGCCCCAATCCGGCCACTAGAAAGACAACTACAATTGTTTCACCCATGTGTTTGCATGAGCAAAACCTCAGATGTGTGTGTGCAAACTGCACTTGAATGTGTAGATCACTTAGATATCCAACCACCAGACTTCTCGGATGTTGCTGTGTGTATAGGCAAATCAAGTTGTGTGTAGGTAGAGTTGCTAAGGCTGATTTGAACCTATAAGTCTACTATATTGAACTAGGACAAGAAAGGGCCCTTTCTGTGATCAGTTCAGTAGTCAAACTCTAGTCAATATCAAGAAAATGACATAAATAATTTCAGATTCTGTTCTTACTCCTTAGTCTCCCTGCCAAGTTTTGTAATATTTACAATCACGTTTCCCTGTTACTTAAATAATTTCTTTCTCCCCTGTTGGTGTGTAGAAGACAAACAGGGATAAGTGATTGACTGACTAGTTAATTGAAGGGCTGTCAAATGCACCAACTAATAACAAACAGACAAGAAAAAGAGAGATTTTTCTCTAATCTCTTTCAGTTATAGTAATTCTGGGTGTTACTTGTAACAACAGCAGGTGATGTTCAAACAGTGCATGAGACCTGCCCCAACATCACACGTACTGGCCGCTTCGTGCACATCTGTTTTCCCAAAACACTCTACCTGCTGCCAAAATAGACACTAAGGCCCCCTTGCCCACATGCAAACGTTGCCCTACTTTAACTATACCGGTATAGTTTCAGCAGTATAACCCCCCGTACTGTGGATTATACTGATTGAAATGTGTTTATACTGGTACAGGTCTGTCTCATCTTACGCTGGGGTTACGTTCCGCGGTCAGCGCGTAAAGCGAAAACCGCATATAGTCAAAATTCCATTGAGTGTAATGGCGGGCAGAATCGCCCGCCCTACAGAAACAGTATTTAAATTGTTATTTTTCTCTTTTTTTGTTTGTTTTTTTTTCTTGTTTTTGCCGACCGCGTAAAGCTGAAATCGCACATGTTAAATGCGCCTCAGATGCGACAGAACCTGTATAGCTGATTCCCATTCAGGAAGGGAAATATGCGATACATGTACAAGGCACCATTACACCAGTATAACTGCTTCCAAACTAATGGTTGTACTAGTACAAGCATTCCAGTTTTTAAAAAAATCACACCTCTAACTGATATAGCTAAACTGGTACAAAATCTGTGTGTAGACCACGCCTAAGATTTTGGAATTAGGTCGTATTTGAAAGCATGTTAGCTAATGTAATTTTAATCACAATTTTGCACTTAGTATAGGTACTGTTTAACACTACAGCTGGTTGGATAAAGTCAAACATTTTTTGCTATAACTTTGTTAAAAAAATGCAACCGCTCTCTACATGGGTTAAAAAACATTTTTTAAAAGTCAAAAAAAAAAGAAGTGAATATAAAAATCTTTGATTAACTCTATTTAAACAGCTTTAAACATGTGTTAGCTGGTCTGTGCTGATTGTAAGTGGGAGTCTAAGGTTGACTATGCCTTCAACTAGCTACAGTAAAACCTGCCACGAGTGAACACAATTGGGAGTTAGCAAAAGTGGTCGCTTGTAAGCAGGGCCGGCGCAACCCATTAGGCGACCTAGGCGGTCGCCTAGGGCACTGCGATTTGGGGGGCGCCGGCGCCCCGACCGTCCGCGGAATTTTGGGGGTGGGACCTGCCGCCGCCGCTGTGGGGGGCGGCATTTTGGGGGCGGGACCTTCCGCCGCCTAGGGCGCCGGAAAAGCTGGCAGCGCTCCTGCTTGTAAGAGGTGGTCTTCCTTTAAAGGTTTGCACACTAGAGAGCGGTGCTGTTCCGTGGCCTCTGCCAGTAGTTGCTCGTGACAGGTGGTCCCTCTTCCAAGGTGGTCTCTAAGGCAGGTTTTACTGTAATATGTTGTCAAGGCGTTAAACTGTCTACACTAGGCGCACAGTTGTGATTAAAATCATGTTAACTAATGTGTTTTCAAACACAACTTCATTTCCTAATCAGGACAAGGCTGATTGAATGCTCACTTTTGAAGAGAATAAGCATGTTACGTGGCAGTTAACATACCGCAGCAGAGAGTTTGTGTGACACAAATAATTGTGTCCCAGATCACACTAGCATCGCGCAACTCAGCGCCTGCCCTGTACTGGAGTGAGTCATTCACGTTATGCCAGTGAACATGAACTATTTGTTAGAGGAGGTTTGAGTTCTGCTCCCTTTGCAAGTGACCACCCAGCTCCTCTTTTACAAGTCTCCTCAAGCACTCAAATTTCACATGAAAACTGCAGATTGTAAAATAACTCTGAAGTCTGAGCCACACCAGGTGATTTTTGGAGCACAGCCAGGCTAGCCTGTTCACTCGCGAAACAAGTAAAATAGCGTCAAGGACCAAACGTTCAAAAGCCTGTGGATCTGCTTGCACGGATACAGTTGGCTTGCTGCATCCCGTGTATGTCCACCAATCCTCTTTGCATGTGCAGATTTATCAAGGAATGTTTAATGGTATCTATCACCAAAGCACCTGCTCACACTGCATCCAGAGAAACCATCCATCTTCTCCCCCTTGGAGGCTGGGGGAGGAGCTAATATCCCTGCAATGCCAGTGCTAGCACTGATCAGCACGCCACTGGAGCTGAGAACCAATTAGCTGCTCAGCACAGGGACCACTGGCTACTGTGTAAACAGCATCAGCTGGGGCAGGGCTAGTGGGAGAGAAATGTCAAACATGTGATTCAGAGCACCCACTGGTGCTGCTGCGTGGGAAGGAGATGGGAGGAATCCCAGATTTATTTTATTTTTGTGCTTGGTGAGTTTTGGGGTTTTTTTGCTGCCACCTAAGTTTTGCCACCCTAGGCTGATGCTTGTTCTGCTCACATGCACAAGCAGGTTCTGATACTGCCAATGTGCCTTCTGAGTCTCATCTGCTTAGCTGACTGACAAAAATGCTATGGCTGTCAGTGCTGTGAAGCCCATGTAGCCGTGAAGAACAGAGCTGGGTTCTGTTCATTCTTGGACATCAGCAGTTCCAGAATGTTTGCTTGGTGTAGATTTCTGAAATACAAAGGGCAAATCTGAATGCTCCTGATTATCCTTAATACATCATATTATACTGGTGTCCTGATACATTGCATTCACTTTATTCAATGGAAGGGCTGTACTGTCAAAGTGTTGTATGAGGTTTTGGTTGTGCTTCTCCATGATTGGGGGATTTTTTGTTAAATGACAAGTCTTGTCCTCTCTGGTCTACATGGGACTGCCCAGAAGCATCATTCTGAGAAAAATTAGATCACAAAGATTTATTAGTTGGATATAGAATCTAAAGCTATTTTTCTCTCATCATATTAAC
Source organism: Platysternon megacephalum (assembly GCA_003942145.1). Lineage (NCBI taxonomy): Eukaryota > Metazoa > Chordata > Testudines > Platysternidae > Platysternon > Platysternon megacephalum. The sequence goes on from QXTE01000072.1 coordinate 8,153,826, forward strand.
TGTGTGTGTGAGAGAGAAAGAGAGAAAGAGAGGACAGTTATAATTTTGAGGTCAGATCCTTTTCTGACTTCGTTGTCTTTGTGGCAGGGCACTGGCAAATAGATTTAGGAATCCTCTTCCCATGTTGTGTCTAGCAGTGTCCCATCTCATCTGTGTGCCTGGCCATAGTTGGGACAGTTGCAGACATATCCTTCATTAAATACGGTTTGTTTAATTGCCTTTGTGTCAGGATTATAAATGGAGTTTGAGGACACTGTCTCCAGCACTGTCCCTGTCCCATAAAAAATATACCCCTGCAAAACAGATACTTAAGTTCATTTGTGGAACATTTGCTTTCTGCAGACATTCGTGTGAGTAAACCCCAGGGCCTTGAGCATTGAACCTAAAAGAATGGCTAAAGCANTGGTTGTGCTTCTCCATGATTGGGGGATTTTTTGTTAAATGACAAGTCTTGTCCTCTCTGGTCTACATGGGACTGCCCAGAAGCATCATTCTGAGAAAAATTAGATCACAAAGATTTATTAGTTGGATATAGAATCTAAAGCTATTTTTCTCTCATCATATTAACTGTGTGTGTGAGAGAGAAAGAGAGAAAGAGAGGACAGTTATAATTTTGAGGTCAGATCCTTTTCTGACTTCGTTGTCTTTGTGGCAGGGCACTGGCAAATAGATTTAGGAATCCTCTTCCCATGTTGTGTCTAGCAGTGTCCCATCTCATCTGTGTGCCTGGCCATAGTTGGGACAGTTGCAGACATATCCTTCATTAAATACAGTTTGTTTAATTGCCTTTGTGTCAGGATTATAAATGGAGTTTGAGGACACTGTCTCCAGCACTGTCCCTGTCCCATAAAAAATATACCCCTGCAAAACAGGTACTTGAGTTCATTTGTGGAACATTTGCTTTCTGCCGACATTCGTGTGAGTAAACCCCAGGGCCTTGAGCATTGAACCTAAAAGAATGGCTAAAGCAAATTGATTTTTTTTCCATTTGAGCTCATGCTTCTGGAGAACCAGATTGGTAGTGTGTGCCCAGCTTTGAAAATGAGCCCAGAGCTCCAGGAGCAGCAGTAGACACCCAAATTAGGTTGGGTGTTTGGAATATACCGGTGCCCTCCTTGTGTGGGGCGATGTGAAAGTGGACACAAACATAAGTGTGCATGGAGTTCTAAGGCTTCATTTTATTTAAAATATTACCCTAAAAGTTAACTTAACCCAGAGAGACACACAGTCAGTAAATGCATGTTTAAAGGGATCCACGATGAAACAAAACTGTTCACCCTTTCAGGAAATGTTTGTAGAGATTAAAGCTGACAGGTCTAAAATGGTGCACCAACTGGTTGTTGGTCTGGAGGTGCACCTGTTCACACAGTGCAGTTTTCTTTCCTATTTGCCTGTCTACTCTGTTCTCGGGCAGGCAGGGGCCTGAAATATTCAAGAATCCTGCGTTCAGCTGGAAATGGGATTTCTTCTACATCCCTGTACTCTGCCTGCTCATGAGACTGGAGAGGCAGGGCAGATGGGTAACACAATGTGAGACCATCTTCCCACGGTGCACACCCATGATTCTGAAGAGAGAGACTCTGGATTTAATGTTGAGAAGAGCAGAGAAGACCTTTTTTGTTTGTTGTGTTACAGCCCTCAGTTGGGTAGGAGGGATGGTTGATATGTTAACATTATATGTGACATGGTACTTTTTATTAATTTAAGTAAACTTCAGGGGTGAAAGCCTTGATAGCATCCCTTTAATTTTGATGTTTGTATAGGATGAAATGGTTATTTTTGCAGCGTAAAACAACTCTTATCAGAGTTTTCTAGTCTGGCGTAATATTAATAGTATGTCCAACGAGTTTCAGATCTCAAACTCTGTCAAAGAGTGACAGCTCGTTGTCACTGAGAAATATTCCAGGCCAAAGCCAGCCCTGACGTCATGCCATTGACTTCAGTAGAGTTGCACCGGTGATGCGTATGTGCAGTGGTGAGCTGGAGCCGGTTCGTACCGGTTCGCGTGAACCGGTTGTTAAATTTAGAAGCCAGTTTAGAACCGGTCGTTAAAGGGGGGGGCAATTGGGAGAGGGAGGTTTTTCTGTCGTTACACCGGCCCTCAGGCCACATCCGGCCCGCCTGAGCTCCCGGCTGGGGAGGCTCCCCCGGCCCCTCCCCCACATTCCCCCCACTCGCAGAGCCCGGCGCCAGCGCTCTGGACCGCTCCTGGGCAGCTCGGCAGCTCCTGACGCTTTGAGCAGCATGGTAAGGGGGTGGGGCTGCGAGCTCCAGCCGGCCGCGCGGCATCCACACACGCTGCCCTGAGCAGCATGGTAAGGGGGCTGGGAGGAGGGGTTGGATAAGGGGCAGGGAGCGGTTGGAGGGGGCGGAGGTTCTGAGGGGGGTGGTCAGGGGATGTAGAATGGGGGAGGTTGGGTAGGGGGTGGGGTCCTCGGGGGCAGTTAGGGTGGGGGGGTCTCGGGAGGGGGTGGTCAGGGGACAAGGAGCAGGGGGGGTTGATGGGTTGCGGGTTCTGAGAGGGGAGAGTCGGGGGCAGGACGTGGGTGGGGGTCAGATGGGGGGGGAACAGGGGGATTGTACTCACCGGGCGCTTCCCTACCGGGTCTTCGGCGGCACTTCGGCAGCAGGTCCTTCACTTGCTCCAGGTCTTCAGAGGGCCCGCCACCGACGTGCCACCGAAGACCCGGAGCGAGTCAAGGACCCGCCGCCGAAGAACCGGTAGGGAACCAGTTCTTAAGACTTTGGCAGCTCATCGCTGCATACGTCCCATTAGTTGTATTTTGAAAGAACATCGATGGCATGTACTGTTCCATTTTCATTACTTTTTTCTCAAGAGCAAACATAACATTTTAGTGGAGGAGGCTTTCTGGGGTCACCTTTTGACCTTTATTTGATCTCCTGAGACTATCAGTTTCCTTGGAAATATCTTTGGCAGCCAGAGGAATGGTGAGCATCAAATATAGCTGACCTTAGCAAGAGCGTGTTTTTAAATTATTTTTAAAAATTAAAACGAGATTGAAGAAATGGAATTAAAATGTTGTAGCACTAACCGAATTTAAAATAAAGATGAAAACCAACATTTTATCTTAAAGAGTAAAGATGTAAAAATCTGGCCCTGGAGCTGTACCATTGGCTCCAATGGGACTGCATATATGAATATGTACTACTCTCCTTGAGTAATGGCGGCAGAATCAGGTCCTAATTCAGCAAATTTGAGATGAGATCACTGAAATACAATACACATGGAACCCAACTATGACATTTTACAGGGTCGCTTTCAAGGGTATAACAGCACTTGAAAATGCCGTCAAAATAAATAACATTAATTAAATGAACATTTAATATAGTATTAAAATCAAACAGAGCATTGTAAGCAAAGGTATATTATTTTCAATGTGGCTTTAATTACACTATGTGCATTCATGGGGTCGCACAATGGTCCCTTTATAGGGCAAATAGTAAACAACTTGAAACCCCTGAAGGAATTAGTGTCCTAAATGCCAAACCTTGAGACTACAATAAACATGATTAAATTAGGCCTTGCCCCATGTCTCTGTATTTATTGCAGACACAGTATCTGTTGGGATTTGATTCTTTGTAATACCGATTTCCATCTTTTCTCCCATCTGCCTATTAGCACCCAACATAAGTTGTACCCCTTCCTTGTACATTATAAAGAAGATTGAATTTATTTCCCTTAATTCTATCAAAGCACATAGTGACATGTAAGAGGACTGAATTGTGCATGTGTGCATGGCAAAATCAGCTAACTAAGGAAGACTGTACTAAACTGGAACACTGAGGGACTAAAGCCAATGGGAGTATTTCCACTGGCATGATTTGATTTCCATTGAATGATCTAGCCCCGAGTAAGGTAGTGCACTGGAGTTAACTGTGTATAGACTACTAGGCCCTCTTGTTATTTTTGTACTGGTATAACTAGTTCAGTGATTTTTTTATTTAAAAATAGTTATATCGGTACAACCCATAGTGTGGGTGTAGTTATACCAGTATAAAGGTGATTTATACCAGGATAGCTTACTCCCTTCGTGTACAGAAATAAGCTATAATAACATAAAACACATTGATATTGGTATAACTGTGTCCACTCCAGGGAGATTGTATTGTTTTAACAATACTGGTGTAGTTAGAGCAGGGCAACTTTTGTATGCAGGGAAGCCCTAAGATGCTAAGGCTCATAGTAGGACTCATAAGGACTCCTCAGGAGTCCTAGGGAAATGATAGCATGTGATCATGTAATTTAGAGACTATATTGGAATGTATATGTACAAGGGGCCGAGTTAAGGTTGCACTGGCAGCCTTAACTGTGGCAATTCCTAGCTTCTGAGTGCTTCACATAGCAGATGTAAGAGATTCTTAATATTTTCTCTCTGGTGTAGTTATATAGGGTGAGATGTTGTACCTCTAAGAGGCACAGCACAAATCTCGCAGCTGTGGGAGACACAAGGCAAAGGTGGCTCGTTGCACTCCCCTGAGTCCAGGCCTCACCAAAGGCTGAAATATCTGGCTGGGCTACTTGTGTGCAGCTCCACAACCCACAGCTGCTCTGAATGGCCTTAGCACTGCAATTCACCTTCCCACCACCACCCGCCCCAATGCACCCTTCTCAGCTCTGGCCCCCAGCCCCATAGGTTGGGGCTTTTGGGGGGTGGAGGGGAGCACGTAGGGCAGCCTGTGGCTGTCTAACAAAATGTCTGCTGTGGTGGAATCCTGCACAAGCCCGCTAAGAAGCTTTTCTGTCCCTAGACACTGCCACATCACTGCCCAGGGGCTGTAGCAGGAGGGAGAATGCATCCCAGAGTGTGTGTACTGTATGACATGGACATGTGGTGTTTGTTTTATACGTACATGATGTGTGCATGTATATAAATAATATACTTTCAGATATTCTCAAGCATGGCCGGTTACCCATATTTTGAAAAATGTTTCAATTTCTTCACTTCCCAGAGCATCCTATTCTGGATTCCCCATGTGATATTAAGTAACTGTAGCTAGTTCCCTCGAATCTGTATCCTTTTTTTTTCTCTGTGTGAAAAGAAATCCCAGTATTACAATCCAACTGCGTCTCAGCCACCACCTCTCGCACTTGAAGGAAAATGTGGTGACGGTCTCACCAAGGCGAGAGGATTTCTAACACGTCATGACATTCCTGTCCCTAACTACGTCCTAACGAAGTCAGCTACAGTTTCCAAATTCAGGTTCCACATTCATTCCATTTACAGTTTCCAAACGGCGGCTTTAGTTTGGGGGAGGGAGCGAAGCAATGCGAGTTGTAGCTTAAGCATTTCACATAAACAGAAGAAACATGCCATTAAAATATCATGAGTAGCTTAAAATACATCGTTACCCGGAAGGGATTGACTTTTTCCTCTTCAAGCTTCAGCATAGAGATTCAGTAAGTGCACGTGGTAAAAACAATGGGATTCAGCTGACAGTAAATACAGAGCGATTATTAAGTAAGTGCTTTACTTCAGAAGGGAGCAAATTGTGCCCTCTTCAGGGCTGCATTAGGAACTTTGGATCCATATCTATTTGACTTTAAATGGAGTAGGTTGTAGCTGCCTTTTATCTTTAGAGTGTGGCCTGTTTCTCAAAGTTAGGTGCTGGATCTGAACCTCTCCCAACTGTAGGAGTCTCCATATTTGGAGTTTTGATTTGAGCCCATCTCTGTCTTTTAAAATGGAGTTGTGGCCCATGGAGGCTACGTATTCCATCCTGCAGTGGACCACACTCCTGTATTAAAAATGAGGACAGCCACAGTCTGGACTGAAGAACGTTGTGGTCCTCTGACCTGTAGGCCCCACTTTGACTATTCCCTCTTCATTTCTTGGTACATGTAATCGTTGTGAACCTGGTTTACTACTTTTGTATGTCCATAGTTCGTACTACTGTTTCTGGGTCTGATTCAACCAAGTGAGATGTTAACATGGCCAGCATTACTCCCTGGGTTGAATAGAAAACTGAAATACCAGCCAAGGAAGCTCTCTGAACAGCTGACGCAATTCTTCAGGAAGAATCTGCAAAACACCACCAACAAAGGCAGTTATTGTCTGTGACAGTTGTGGTTGAAGATTATCATTAGTAATGCTGTACGAACCCAAAGCTGATTATACTTTGAATAATGACGACAGGCTCAGCTGGGTAATGAGCTTGGGCAAACCTGTCATGCGAAAGTTCTCAGTGATCCACTGATATTTCTCTAACATTATTGGCTAGAATTTTCAAAAGCATATACGTGACAGATGCATAAGGACTGTTGACTTCAGGACTTGTGCTCCTAAATCACTAAGGAGCTTTTGAAAATCTCACCCATTATTACTTTTTAAAATACATTTTGTTTTGCTGTTAAAAAAAGCAGGAAAGAAAAGGCAAGAGAATGGGGGATACTACAGTTTTTCCTACCTGCTTTTTTAATAGCAAAACAAGACATATTTTTAAAGAATTAACATAAAATAGCAAATGGATTACAAAGATTTTTAAATTACTGGCTTTCATCAAATGTGTCAAAAACCAAACTGCTGTAGAGAATCATATTACAATAGAGTCCTCTCAATAGAAACACCCAAATACCTACTCTCTCCGCTAGCAGCTGTCCTGATTAATTTTTAATTAAGAGACTTAAAATTAAATATTATACTGAATTCAAATAATCTCACCTTTTCACTTTACTGCTTCTTTTAGGCCCTGATTCAGCAAAGCACTTAAGCACATGCTTAAATCCCTGTGGGATTTAAGAACATGCTTAACCTTAACCATGTCCTTATTTGCTGAGTCAGGGCCTTAATTTGTGACTGGCCACTTCTCTATTAAGGGAGGGGATCTTAAACTTTTCTGGCTATTCAGCATTTGATTAAGCACTCTTTAACTGCCTGCATGGTAGCAACACATCCCCATTATGCAGAGTTTTGGCTATTACAGCCTGTACTAAGTACCAGTCCTTGTTGCCATTCACTATTATTAGGCTAACTAGATCTCTTGGGAAACATCTTAGAAAACGGACAGTCTTTATTATACTGCACTGTATCCAGGACAGGTTTAATGTATCACATTCATGAATGCTGGAGGAACGGAGCAAAGCCCACAAAAGGAGTCCTGGACTGAGAGCCAGAATCCTCAGCCCCAACTAGGGGGAGGGATAGCTCAGTGGTTTGAGCATTGGCCTGCTAAACCCAGGGTTGTGAGCTCCGTCCTTGAGGGGGCCACTTAGGAATCTGTGGCAAAATCAGTACTTGGTCCTGCTGGTGAAGGCAGGGGGCTGGACTTGATGACTTTTCGGGGTCCCTTCCAGTTCTATGAGATAGGTATATCTCCATATATAACTACTTGGAATGCTGACACAGCTGGGCTGTGAGCCACAGAGCATGGGTAAGATGCTTACTCCATGCACAGACCCACCCTGGCAGTCCCCCAGAACAGAAATCCAACCTCCAGCCTACCCCAAAAGAGAGCCGTGGAGGGGAGTGCTGCGTCCTCCACTGTGAGTCTTCCCCACTGATGCCTCTTTGACTCGCAGCTACTAATCTGCATTTAGCCTTGGGGTGGGCCCCAGGATTTGGCTCCGGAAACAAGATGGACCAAACCCTATCAAAAATCTCTCCTCTTTTAAAGTGCGTGCGCGCCTCCCTAACGCCGAAGCAGTCATTCTTCTACCGAGGGTTTGCCAACCCTCCAGGATTGTCCTGGAGTCTCCAGGAATTAAAGATTAATCTTGAATTAAAGATTATGTCGTGATGAAACCTCCAGGAATGCGTCCAACCAGAAATCGCAACCCTACCTCTACCACGCTGGTTCTCAACCTTTCCCAGACTACTGTACCCCTTTCAGGAGTCTGATTTGTCTTGCATAGCCCAAGTTTCACCTACTTGCTTACAAAATCAAGCATAAAAATACATGGGTGTCACAGCACGCTATTACTGAGAAATGGCTTAGTTCTCATTTTTACCATATCATTATAACATAAATCAATTGGAATATAAATATGGTACTTGAGCCTGTTTTTCATTTGTGAGCCTTGTCTGAAGCCTGAGCCCAAGTCGGCGGGGCTAAAGCATGTAAATGAGCTTCACAGGGCCCCCGACCCGCTTGCCACCCTCTAATGCCAGCCCTGCACTTGTGATCCCCCTAAACCCGTCCCGTGACCCCCCCAGGGGCTGCAACCCCGAGGTTGAGAACCACTGATCTAAATGAGTTGAGTGCCCCCTGGAAGACCTCTGCGTACCCCCCATGGGTGTGTGTACCCCTGGCTAAGAACCACTCGAGCATTCCATTATAATCAATCTGTGTGCACCTGTGTCTGGATTTAAGAATTATGCATTGCTGTAAAAGATGGTGCTGGTTTTAAATAGTGTGACATGTGAAACAGTTTCACAGCATCATGGCCCGTCAGTTAGAGCACAGCAATCGGGAGTCCTGTCTGGGTTCGAGCCCCGGTTCCCCCCCACAGTTTGTAAGAGGAATGAAATTAAAAGACAGTACACCGAGAACTAATGCAAAGAAATGCTAAGTGTCTCAAGCACAGCCAACCTGTGGAACTCATTGGAAGCTGGATTTTTTTAAAGGGCTGGATAATTATATATCTATTAATAATAGCTAGGCACGTTTAATACAATCTGATACCTGAGGGCAATTTAGTAAAGCAGTTAAGCCTGTACCTAATGTCCGTGGGACTTCAGCATGTCCTTAAATGCTTTGCTAAATCAGGACCAGAATGATTTACCTCCAGGGTTAGGAAAAAATAACCCCCAAACACTCTCACTCCATGCCTCCATGTATAGCATGGCACAACTGAGCTGATGATTTTGCTTTCTTCTGAAGCATAAAGTTTCGATCACTGTTGGAGGAAGGCACAACTAGAAGGTAGATTAGTGGCCGGAAGAACAATTCATGTCAATGGCAAAACTCACGACATTCAGTTGTAGCTGACACCCCATCTACAGTATTGGAAATCCTCTGTTCTGTGAATGGGAGGGGTTATTTTTTAAGGTGTAAGGGGCCTGATCCACAGCCCAGTGAAGCTAATGGGAGTTGGGGTTGTTTATAAAGTCTCATTTGCTTTTTCATTTCACATTACTTCTGTGCAAGCTATCACATTAAAACCTGCTTCTCTGATATGCAATAGATCACCCAGTGATATCAAATAGCTGATGCACAGGTTGTGTGTGCATGTGTGTCTGTCTGTCTGGCCACAAACAAAATGAATGATCTTTCTCTTTACTGCCAAAAACCAGTTTGTTTATTTTTATACTGAGTTTGCACAAATCCGGTTCAATAACACCTGGAGACCTCAGCACTTCATTAAAAAATCTAATGCCGCAGGTTTGGGCAGCCTTTGAATGTAAACCTATTTGAATTGTCAGTTTCCTTTAACAGCTTCACTTTGTAGACTGCAGAGGGGATAAACTCACACGCCTGCTCACTTTCTAGACCAGGCGTATGGGCTCAGATTTGAAATTAGCCTTTGTCATGGAGTTTTCCCAAAAATCATAGAATATGTTTCTCTGGCAAACCACATTGGAGTATTTGGCAGGATGCAGAAATAATCGTTGGCCATTAATAAGCACCATCTTGTCTGGCTTCACCCGCACAGGTTATCTGTGGTCATAGATGACCAGTACAAATGAAGCAAGAGAGCTGGAATGCCAGGCGTGGAAGTTTCAGGTGGAAGCTGACCAATTACAAAATTAAGGGGTTTTGAATGTTTATGCTGCAGCTGTGCAGGGGCAAGAGCGATTTTTCACCCCCTCCATTTGTTCGTGGGATTTCAAGTGGTAGACAGCAGAGCAATCCATGCTGCTTTCGCTGGGTGACTGACACAAACCTCTCCCATTGTGAGGAAATTGCTGGTTACGTTGTGGATAAAATCAAATGCAGGGTGGGACTTGGAGTGGACAAACATTAAGTCACTTCTGGGTGGATTCAGGCCCATGAGGCTAACAAAATCAGCCAGGGATGCTTCATTCTGCAACCTGCCCTTTGGACTCCTATCCTCCTAGCTAGTGAATGGCACTGGAAAAATCTGGGTTCATTTCTGGTGGGGATTGTCAACACAGCCCTTAGGGCTGCATTATGATACCTTTACGCATGCCGAGTAGTAATTTCCCACTCAAATCATCCCATTGACTTCTGCTGTGAGCGCTGCTCACTGTGAGCTAGGGAAGTCTGGCCCTTAGGGAGTGCAGGTGGCCGGGCTATTGTGTAGCCTTTGCTAAAGAAACCATCACTTGATACTGACAATCTGGCCAACTATCGTTTTGTATCTAATCTGGTTGAAACAGAGAAGGTTGGCACAATAACAAAGGGATATAAACTGGCCATCAACTAGTTTAGGCTGGTAATTAGATGAAGGTTTCTAACCATCAGATGAGTGACATTCTGGAACAGCCTTCCAAGTGAGGGCAAAAAAACCGTAATGTGTTTCAAGACTGAGCTTGATAAGTTTATGGAGTGGATGACGTGATGAGACTGCCTACAATGGCAGATGGCCCATCCGCAACTGCTATTAGCAAATATCTCCAATGGCTGGAGATGGGACACTAGATGGGGAGGGCTCTGAGTTACTACAGAGAATTCTTTCCCAGGTCTCTGGCTGGTGGATCTTGCCCACATGCTCAGGGTCTAACTGATCACCATATTCAGGGTCGGGAAGGAATATTCCCCAAGGTCAGATTGGCAGAGACCTTGGGGCGGGGGGGGAGGGGGATTGCCTTTCTCTGCAGAGTGGGACAAGGGTCACTTGCTGGCTTGAGCTAGAGTAAATGGTGGATTCTCTGTAACTTGAAGTCTTTATATGAAGATTTGAAGCCTTCCATAACTCAGCCAGATGTTATGGGCCTACTACAGGAATGGGTGGGTGAGGTTCTTTGGTCTCCAATATGCATGAGGTCAGACTAGATGATCATGATGGTCCCTTCTGGCCTTAAAGTCTATGAGTCTAAGGCTGCTAGATGACTCTGAATAGTGAGATGCCTCAGATCTTCTTGATCCTAGTCACTTTGGGTACAGACCTGGGTATGGAACAGGAACTGCACTGGTGGGTTTGGTAAATGATCTCTTGCTGGCAACAGATGAAGATTAAGGGTGGGATTTTTAAAAGTATTTCTTCTTAGCATATGTGCAATATGCCTCAGGTGGCACGTGACCAGCATTCATCACCGAATTTGGTCCACTGGTTGGATCATTAGCTTCCCCAGCTTGGGCCAGGTATTAACGGGGAGTTTGGGGTGAAAAAGCACTGAAGTGGCTTAGGAGCCCAAGTTCCTTTGAGAGTCACTGGGACTTGTGCTCCTAAATCACTTAGGTGCTATTGAAAATCCTATCCCGAGTGACCATGCTGATAAAGTGAGATCTATACGCTGTCTCTGATACCACTGATCTTGATGTCTTGTTGACTCACCGTCTGACTGTAGCAATAGTAAACATGGCAGCTCCATTTCCTCCTTGTTCCGTTTTCTTTCCCAGAGGCTGGCATCGGACAATTAGCCTTCATTCCTAAAGGTGCTGTTGTCTGGCATTCCATCTTTTCTACCCTCTTATACAACATGTATATCAGACCATCGGGAAAGAGGGGTTAGTGCTTTAGGCATACCGACACCCTAAGTGTATCTTACCACCCGTAGATTCACCAGTGTGTCTCGTTGGATGACAGCTACCGGGTAGGAGCTCACTCCAGATGACTGTACTAATGCTGGTAGGCTGAGGGGGAAATATATGGAAAATATGGTGAGACTCCATCTTAAATATGGGGAGAGAACCATCTTATTGAGTGTGTTCTACGGCCACTTATTACCACAGTCCTGGGGTGATGTTCATTACCCAGCTGCTGTTAAACTAGCACATACTGATGTAAGATTTTTTTTGTCTTGGTTTGGCTAGGAGATTGTGAGCATTTCCATAGGCACTGCTTTTGGTAAATATATTTTTAAAAAATCACAATGAACATCTATGGCCTTAATCATCTTCACTTTTCTAAAGCATGTTATGTTTAGATCCCACTGCGCATCACTCTTTGCTTTTGATTCGATGAGTATTTTATGTGGATATCCCTCCGAGCCCTGGCATTATAGCTCATAAGATGGCCTATATCCGGGCTGGGATTTCACTTCTTCTAGGAGTGGTTAGTTTGAGTGGTTGGAAATTCAGCTTTCATTAGCAATTAAAAATAACTTCAGATTAACAAATCAGTGGCGCACATAGTATATACTGTAAAACTGACACTCTGACTTCTGGCTGACCTGGCATCTGGATAAACCCCTCAAGGATTAGCTAGTGTGTATGATGTGTATAATATTTAAAGTGCTAATTAGTGATTCAGTGAGGGCTATCAAATATTTAAAAGCGGATTTGGCTTCTCCTCCAGCTCAGGGAATACAGTTTTCCTTCTTACGACTCTTCTCTTTTTTTCCTTGTAGTCAAAAGCGCTTCGAGAAAAATGGCTGCTGCAGGGTATTCCCGCTGGCTCAGCCGAAGAAGAAGAAGCCAGAAGGAGGCAGTCAGAAGAGGATGAGCTCAAAGTGAAAAAGCTTGAAGACAACATCCACAGGTAGGTGCAGTTTTCCTTTACTTTCACAGGGCTAAATTCTGCCCTCTGTTGTGCATGCGTGGTTTGCCTTAAACACCTGGGCCAGATTCTCCATTGCCTTGCGCCTCCTGTAGTCATTACAGCAGTGCACAGTGAGTGTAAAAAGTGTGTACACGCTGCTCACCATTCTGCTTTGCACTGGTGTAATTGACTACACAAGGTGCAGGGCCACAGAGAATCTCGCCCAGGGAATTGTATGCGTGCCTTCAGCTGCAGAACTTGGCCCCTACCTTTTTTTTTTTTTTTTATCAATTTCTCATTACATCTATTTGCTTTTTTGTTTCAAATGATGTGTTCTAAAACCAACAAGAGCAAATGCTTTTCCTCCTGGAGAGCAAGCTCAAAGGCCAAATTCTTCGGTCAAGTTATGCCGGTGTAAATCCTGAGTTGCTGAAGTCAGCGCAGAGCCAGCATAAGATTGTCCCACCGCCTTCATGCATTTGCAATTCAGGTCTACAGAGTGGTCTTGATCCTGAAGGAGAGGAAGGATGGTCCAGTGGTGAGAGCACTAGGAGGTGGGAGACCTGGTTTCAATTCCTTGCTCCGACACAGGCCTTCCAGTGTGCCCATGAGTAAATCACTTAGCCTCTGTGTGCACCAGTTCCCTCCTCTGCCACAGCGACACCTGGCCACTAGAGTGAAGGGATAACAAGGATCAAGACCTCTCTGAAGACCTGAATTCTTAATATATAGAACAAGTTCCTTTGACAACTAGATCCCTCCCACCAGATCCCATTGAGGCAGGTGTAAGGGGGAAGTTCATGGAAGATAGGTCCAGCAGTGGCTACTGGCTAAGATAGTCAGGGCTGCAGCCCCATGCTCGGGGTGATTCTAAACCTCTGACTACCAGAAGACAGGGGTGGATCGCACCAGCTGCCCTGTTCTGTACACTTCCCCCAAAGCTCTGGCACTGGCCACCATCAGCGGATACTGGGCTAGACAGACCATTGGTCTGACCCAGTATGGGTGTTCTTATGTTCTTAGGAGTGGTGGAGAAAAGGGGGAGACAGCAGGAATGTGAGCTAGAGGAGGGAAGCAGGAAGAACTGCAAACAGGCTAAAATGCTGATTTTGGTTTGGTGTTGCCACCCAGCCAGGGGAGAGCCTTGAGATGCTGGGCTTTAGCCCAGGATGTGTCCCAGTAGCCAGAACACATTAGAGACTTGAGAGTGATGGGAGGAGTTGCATGGTAATACACTGGAGCAAGATGCTTAGCCACATGGCTTCAGTGGGACTTCCTATATGCTTACAGGTAAGCACATGCTTAAGTACCTTGCTGAATCAGGGCCAACGGCCCCTGCCCGCTCTCCCTTGGAAGCATGCTACTAAAGAGAGACCCTGTCCATTATGGATGGAGCTGGCCCAAACCCCTTAACTAGACAGACAGGAGTTTGGCTGAACCAGATACCCAAGAGCAGAGGAAAATTATTGTCTGATTGTACGACAAGCCAGAGGGGTGAGACTGCCATTGCACCGTATGCCCAGTGTGCCAGGGACCTTGGTTCTCCATTAGAGATTCCGGCTGTGTCATGTGGGTGAGTGCTGAACAGCTGCAGTATTGAGGAATCCTGTAACACACATGCTTGGCCGGGAGTGAGGTGGGGGGCAGAGTCCTACTGGAGAATATGTAAAGTTCAGGGCAAAGAACAGGGCAACTGGCTTATTGTCATCTACCGGCAGTTAGCCTCAGGCGCCAGCTTTAACAAATGAGAAGCACCCACCAGGGCCGGGCCGGCTCTATAGTTTTTGCCGCCACAAGCAAAAAAAAAAAAAAAAAAAAGCCGCGATCGCGATCGGGAACTCTTATGCCGCCGCTTCATTTTTCGGTGGCAATTTGGCTGTAGGTCCTTCCCTCCGACACGGACTGAGGGACCCGCCGCCGAATTGCCGCCGAAGAGCCGGAGGTGCCGCCCCCTTCCAGGGGCCGCCCCAAGCACCTGCTTGCTGGGCTGGTGCCTGGAGCCGGCCCTGGCACCCGCTCATCCCCACCAGTTTGCAGCAGAACCTGCCTGTTGTTTACTGAGGATTCAGCTTCTTTCACTCAGATTAACAAGTTCATAAGGGTCACTCTCTTACTACTACTACTACTACTACTACTTATTGCTTGTTTAAAATAAGAGCCACTATGCTGTAAGAGATTTCACTGTGCCTTTCCAGGTCAGAAATAAACACCAAGGCTTGGGAAGCACTCCGAATACAGTGCCAGAATAGATACTGTGCATACCAGATTGAAGTTAACACAGACGGCCTACAGTCCCACATGGGCCTGTTTTCCTGTGTTGTCAGGGGGTGGCATATATCTCTACCCTCGGGCAGTGTTACAGCTAGCTCTGGATTTATCTGTAAAATCTGGGGCCTAGAACCCAGGTTGCTCGATTGGAGCAGACTTAGGCCAGTGCTCAGTGCTACTGAAAATCCCACCCTAAATCTCTCTCGTTAAGACAGTGCCATTCCCTTTGTGCGAATTCATAGCACAATGTTATTTGCAACAAAGGTAAGGAAACATTTCTAAAAACCATGATTTGTAATCTGACAATCTTACTTTAAATTGGCTGGAAGATTAGGACCAAAACCTGGGAATCCCATCCTTTTACATGGGAAGGGGAACAAGGCATTTGGAGAGGGGTGTCTCCCCCTTTGTGACAGGAGACAGCTGAGGGAAGTGGGAAAGGGTCTGGTGAGAGATCATTGGGGAGGATTGTCCCTCTCCTTGTATCAGAAGCAAACTCAGCGTGTATGCATGGAGCTCGATGGTAGAAGGAGGCACTAATACTATCATGGTAATTGCATGAGCCCACTTACAGCCTATGGCTCAGAGTCTGAGATCTTTCTTTTTCTTCTAATGTGGCACCTCCATTACTGGAGGTTTGCAACCATAGTAGCCCATTCTGTACAATCCCCTGCTAATCTCTTTGTGGATGAATAGTCCTTTTGATCCACATCGTCCATCCCAGGTCTTTTTTTTCTGCCTCATGTTCTTCTGCCATCAGCTTTCCCTTCCAGTGCCCATAAACATGCATCGCCTGTGAACCTCTTAAAATGTGTCCTGCAAATCGAACGTTTCTCCTCATAAGATCTCTGACCAGTGTTTGTTGAGTTCCAATACTTTTTGTTGGTTACATAAGCTATCTATCATGTTTTCAGAATTCTTCTATAACTTCATAATTTGAAGACTAGTAGTCTCTTTATTGTCAGTTATTTGAATGTCCATGTTTCACAGCCATAATTTAACACAGACCAAATGCCTGTTGTCAAGAGTCGGAATTTACTGACACCTTTTCTCACATTGAATAGCAACTTACTCCACAAGTGGACCCATTGAAATCTTTAGGACCACATATACAGTAAGGTCCACCCACAGGAGGTGAGGGTATCAGAATCTGATCCTTTGTTGAAAAGAGTTGAAAAAAATCAAGGCAAACAATGTTTAACTTTTTTTTTCCAGTTCTTTATTAGATTTTCATGAAATGCAAGAGACAAGAAATCATAAATTATGGCCCATATCCTGCAAACTCTTATGCATGTGAGTAACTTTACCCACGTGAGTAATCCAACTGACTTTAATAGGACCACTCCTGTACAAGTGTTTGCAGGATCTGGGCCTATCTTAGTCAGCATTTCTGTATACACAATCCCAGGCACATCCAGAAAGTCAGTATGTCTCATAGACATCATAAAAAACCAGTAGTAAAGTACAACAGTCCATAATATAGAAGCCATTACAAATAACTAAATACTGTTGTATAATTAAGCAGATAATTACCAACAAAGGGCACACAGAAGTACAAAACATACATAAAAGACAAAGCAGGGAAAGAAAGACGATGGCAAAATACAAGCAGAATAAGAGCCTTGCAGTAAAAATCACAGGCAGAGTGACCACTTGATGTTTGAGATGATTTTAATTTGCTTAGAGAGTGAGGAATCATAGGAGCATTAGAAGCGTAATTAACCAAGAAAGAAAAGGCAAGATGGGTAGAGACACAGAGTTGAGGGATCTTTGTATCCAGGGATTTGGTTCTGACCTATCCGACCGAATAAGACTGACTAAGCCTAATTGAAAGTGACTGTAGTTTGGCGTTGTATGCTTTTTGAGAAGAGAGAGTCTGGCAGCATGAGAGGGTGTTCTATCTGTTTTGTCAAACTTACTTGAGCAGCTCTGTAGGGTCATAAGTGCCTGGAAATCTGCTTTTTACACTGGACCAGAAGAAAACTTCTTCCCATGAAGAATCTTACTCCAGTGTCAGATAATCTAGTACTGGATGCTGATTTGGTTCTAGACTTGGGTAAAGATTCATTTTGAGGGGAGAGGAGATATTTTCTTCTAAACACTTGCACCAATCACTAGCTGAAATTTTTAGCATATATAGTGGGTTTGATCTTGCTTTGAAGTCCCATTAGACTCTTGCCTTTGACGTCAATGGGAGCATGATTGGGTCTAAACAGAAGTCAGACGGAACTTGGTTGAAAAGCATTCTTTAACTATTAGATTCAGCAAACATGATTGCAAGACTGTGTGGACTGTTTCTTTAAATCTGTGGCAGCAGTGGGTAGGGGAATGCTCTAGGCAGGAATGCTACAGAGCAGCTGAGAGCAAGGAAGAGAAGCATTAGCGATAATGCTGTTTCCCTTTTTCTTATAATGTTTCTTCTTCAGGGTTGGAAGAAAGTAACTCTTTCTGTGATTCTTTGCCATTGTCACCTGACTGATATTCCCTGGGTTATACAGTTGCATTAGATTTTGGGCAGTAAATAATGTTTGACCCCCTCCTTTCCCCGAATCACAAACATGAAATGTATCCTTTGGTCTAGCAGCGAGATAAATGCCTAATGAACTTTCGCAGACACATTCTTGCCTAAGTGCTGTAGGTGAAGCAAACATTGGAATGCTCTGTCTGCCTGTCGTGGTTATTTTTACCACATGACTGTCTGTTATTTTACAGCAGTAAATGGAAAATTGGCATTCGACATCTGGGTATTAACAGCCGGCCTTCGCAGAGTATGGCAGCCCACCCACAGCCTGCTGTTCCTTCCCAGGATTTGAAAGGCTTCCAAACTTACTTTATTTTATGAGATTATGTTATATAGTGTCCCAGAGACCTACATTTACTACAAAGGGCGGAGGATTTTTCTTTGCTATGAAACCATTATGCCAGATGTTTACATGTAATAACCTCCGTGACAACATATTTCATCACTTGATGACTGAAGCCAGTTAACATGGCTAGTAACTTCCCTGATTGTACCTAGCTTTCACAGGCCCGCCACAAAACCAATGGGACTTCCATGAACTCCTTAGGAGGATGAATGCTATTCCCAGAGACTTGCTTGCCACCCTGACTTGCTTTTATAACACTGTGCTCCTGGGGGGAAAAAATCACTCAGCTAAATCCTCAGCTGATGTAAATCGGTGTCTCTCTATTGAAGTTAATGGAGCTACAGCAGTTTATGCTGGTTGAGGATCTGACCCACCATCTCCAAAGGGGAGACAAATCATAGCTGGTTCTTTACACACTGCAGTCAGAGTTGGATTGGGGGGTATGCGAGCTGCACATATAGTGCATTGGTTTTGAAGAGGGTCTCAAAGCACCATGCACACAGGAAAAGGGGAGAGACCTTTGTAACAGAAATGTGGCACTGTGACAGCGCTCGGGGTGGAAAAACTGAAATGCAGTGGCTAATGTGTATGTCCACTGCCCTTTACTGGAGAATTTCAGAGCTACTCAAGTGTTATGTGCATTCATTGGCTAATGTCTGTAAAAGCCCTTTGAGGTTATGAAGTTGTGTGAGTGAGCGGGCGGGCGTGTGGGCACTAGCACGCTAAGCAGGATTGGTTTTAAATTGTGACTTTTCTTGTCCTCTAGTGACTTGCCTCACAAAAGAAAAGCCTAATACTAGCCTACTATAGCTAATGGAGATCCTCCTTTACTCTAGGGTTCAGGCCTGTACTTTGGAACAAAGGCCATGAGTTGTTCCCTCTGACTGGTGTACATTTTTGCTAGTGACTCTCTTGATAGCATGCTTGTTTGGGAGATTATAAAACAAGCATTTTTAATACCTACGGAGGATGCTCGTGATAGGTGTGTTGCAAGTAAGAGCGATTTCCCACTGAGAAAAGTTGATCACTGTGCCTACCAGGTCAATCACAAGGAAGGCTTCCCTTCAGCATATCTGGTAGAGCTGACCCTTGGAGTGCTCGGAGGGAGGGGAGGACGTGGGTGCTGGGGGGGCGGCCCAGGGGGGAGCCGCAGGTGCTGGGAGGGGTGGTCCAGGGAGCGCAGAGAGTACTTGGATGGGAGTAGCCCAGGACCACCTCTGGTGCTGGAGGGATGGTTGGCAGGGCTGGCAGGCTCCCTACCCGGCTTCTGGGAAACGGCAACATGTCCCTCCCTAAGCTCCTAGCTCCACGCGCTGCCAGCTCCGCAGCTCCCATTGGCCGCAGTGCCTGTGGGCGGAGGCAGTGCGTGGAGCTAGGAGCTCAGGGACATGTTGCCACTTCCGGGAAGCCCCCTCCAAGTAAGCGCCGTCCAGGGCCATCACCCCCTCCCACACCCCAGCCCTGAGCCCCCTCCCACACCCAAACCCCTCCTGCTGCTGTTGGGGGGGCAGTGGCTGAGACTGCCCCAGCAGCAGCCGGTGCGACTGGCCCAGGAACTGCCTGAGCTGCTCGGGCAGCCCCAGAGCCAGATGCACCGGCCGCTGCAGAAGTCACGGAGGTCACAGACTCCGTGACAAACTCGCAGCCTTACCCATCACCTCTCATACCTCTGTGTTGCGCTTGCACTGATGCTTCAGAGGAAATATAAAACTATAAAGCGCATGACTAGTAATGTTATGCTGTACATGAGGTGACAACATTCCTGCCTCATGCTCGGGCTGATATTATGCCTTAAAACGTGACACTCCATGACCCCTGTCTTAGTGTGTATAACTACCTAAAATCTTCTAGCCCCTTATTAAATCTAGCTACACTGACGCTGACTTCCTAAAGTTGTACATTGTGTTACATCATATATGGGAGGCTTTGATAGATATTCACTTTATACTAACTCAGTTAAGTCCGTCTGTCCCCCCACCCTGTCCCCGCTGCCCCATGGCCAACATGATTTGACCCCAACTCCTCTCCTTTCATTGCTACATTCGTCCTAGTTTGTGTTTATTGGTTTGCCAACTCTCCTTACAAGTGAGCCTCAGTGTAACAAGCTGCAGGCCAGTCCTAGCATCTGAAAAGCTCCCTCCATCCTTTTAGTTGAACGCTGACCCAGAGAATGATTTTTTTAGTAGGGCAGGAAAAACAATATCAAAGAGACTGCTCAAACAGAGTCTAAGAACAATGTCTCTCTCCCTCACACACACACACACACATTCACCCCTCTAAACATTAGAAGCCAATGATTGTTCTGCGGTGCATTTACAAATGGCATAGAACTAGGCAATATACCCTGAGGCACTTCATCTCTTCGCTTCTTTACACTGCTCGTTTCCTTTCCTTTGACCTGAAGCCATATTAATTCGTTTTGCCTTGGTAAACATCTTCCTATGCACAATCTCTGCTCTTCGCCAGGCTAGGGATAACAGCCTACCAGCTGGGGGCAGATAAAATAGATTTTAGGACTTGACAGGGCAGTGGCCTGGACTAAGCTAAAGTCTTCCAAAAGCAGCTTTTAAAAACTGGTGAGGTTCATGCTGATCTCTGTCTCTTAGGGCATGTCTACACTGGGTCCGGAGGTGTACTTTCCAGCTCAAGCAGACATACCCGCGGTAGCTCCAATCAGGCTAGCACATTGAAAGCAGAGGGTAGCCATGGCAGTGCCAGCAGAAGGATTGGCTAGCCGCCCAAAATACAATCCCGCCTGAGACCCTAAGGATGCACTAGCCCTGCCTGCCGCTCATGCTGCTGTGGCCACATCTCATCTGATCCCCTGTANGTAGGGCAGGAAAAACAATATCAAAGAGACTGCTCAAACAGAGTCTAAGAACAATGTCTCTCTCCCTCACACACACACACACACATTCACCCCTCTAAACATTAGAAGCCAATGATTGTTCTGCGGTGCATTTACAAATGGCATAGAACTAGGCAATATACCCTGAGGCACTTCATCTCTTCGCTTGTTTACACTGCTCGTTTCCTTTCCTTTGACCTGAAGCCATATTAATTCGTTTTGCCTTGGTAAACATCTTCCTATGCACAATCTCTGCTCTTCGCCAGGCTAGGGATAACAGCCTACCAGCTGGGGGCAGATAAAATAGATTTTAGGACTTGACAGGGCAGTGGCCTGGACTAAGCTAAAGTCTTCCAAAAGCAGCTTTTAAAAACTGGTGAGGTTCATGCTGATCTCTGTCTCTTAGGGCATGTCTACACTGGGTCCGGAGGTGTACTTTCCAGCTCAAGCAGACATACCCGCGGTAGCTCCAATCAGGCTAGCACACTGAAAGCAGAGGGTAGCCATGGCAGTGCCAGCAGAAGGATTGGCTAGCCGCCCAAAATACAATCCCGCCTGAGACCCTAAGGATGCACTAGCCCTGCCTGCCGCTCATGCTGCTGTGGCCACATCTCATCTGATCCCCTGTATAACACAGACCATAAAACTTCCCCATGATCATTCCGAGGGGCAGATCTTTTACAGAAACATCCAATCTCGATTTTTAAATTGCCGGAGAATCCAGACAAACCCTTGGTAACTTGTTCAAATGGTCGATTACCCTCCCTGTTAAAAAAATCACACTTTATTTCCAGTCTCAATTTGTCTAGCTTCAACTTCCAGCCATTGGATCATGTTATACCTTTTTTCTGCTAGATCAGGGGTTGGCAAACTTTTTGGCCCGAGGGCCACATCGGGGAATAGAAATTGTATGGCGGGCCATGACTGCTCACAAACTTGGGGTTGGGGTGTGGGCTCTGGGCTGGGGATGAGGAGTTTGGGGTGTCGGCGGGTGCTCCAGGCTGGGATCGAGGGGGTTGGAGGGTGGGAGGGGGATCAGGGTTGGGGCAGGGGGGCGGGAAGAGGGTGCAAGCTCTGCCTGGGGGTGCGGACTCTGGGGGGGGGCTGGGGATGAGGAGTTTGGGGTGTCGGCGGGTGCTCCAGGCTGGGATCGAGGGGGTTGGAGGGTGGGAGGGGGATCAGGGTTGGGGCAGGGGGGCGGGAAGAGGGTGCAAGCTCTGCCTGGGGGTGCGGACTCTGGGGTGGGGCTGGGGATGAGGAGTTTGGGGTGTAGGAGGGTGCTCCAGGCTGGGATCGAGGGGTTTGGAGGAGGGGAGGGGGATCAGGGTTGGGGCAGGGGGGCGGGAAGAGGGTGCAAGCTCTGCCTGGGGGTGCGGACTCTGGGGTGGGGCTGGGGATGAGGAGTTTGGGGTGTAGGAGGGTGCTCCAGGCTGGGATCGAGGGGTTTGGAGGATGGGAGGGGGATCAGGGTTGGGGCAGGGGTGCGGGAAGAGGGTGCAGGCTCTGCCTGGGGGTGCGGACTCTGGGGTGGGGCTGGGGATGAGGAGTTTGGGGTGCAGGAGGGTGCTCCAGGCTGGGATCGAGGGGTTTGGAGGATGGGAGGGGGATCAGGGTTGGGGCAGGGGGGCGGGACGAGGGTGCAAGCTCTGCCTGGGGGTGCGGACTCGGGGGTGGGGCTGGGGAGGAGGAGGTTGGGGTGCAGGAGGGTGCTCCAGGCTGGGATCGAGGGGTTTGGAGGGTGGGAGGGGGATCAGGGCTGGGGCAGTGGGTTGGGACGTGGGGAGAGGCTCAGGGATGCAGGCTCCGAGTGGTCCTTACCTCAAGCGGCTCCCGGAAGCAGTGGCATGTCCCTTCTCCGGCTCCTACGCGGAGGCACGGCCAGGCGGCTCTGCACGCTGCCCCATCTGCAGGCACCGCCCCTGCAGCTCCCATTGGACACCAGAGGGGACCATTGGAGCGCATAGGAGCCGGAGCTAATGAGTCTCTATTTCGTATTTTAAAACACACAGGTGCAACTAGAACTACCGGAAAACAGTGGTTCATCAGACTTAACAGGAGCATGGTCAAACAATGGAAACCACTCATCATAGATGAAAATGTGAGGAAATGGGTCTAGCTACTACGGATGTGAAAAAAATCAAAAAATCCATTGTGAAGTGGTAAAACTACCTAGTGTATCCAGTGATGCGACGCCTCTGAGGTGTGACCAGGTCATGGATGAAAATAGGGATCTGTTTTATAGAGATGCTAAGCGAGTACCACTGGCAGGTGGACTATAAGTTTGAGCCGGTACATAATCAGATTTTTGAAGTACCAGAACTCTTAGAAGCAGAGCACAGGGCAGAAAGAGACAACCTTGCAGGAGAAGGTGTATGGAAAAGAGTCAAAGTGATTCGGATTGACCGGCTCAGTAGTACAGTGGCATTTAGAAAGCACGGGCATGGTACAGATCTGCACTGATCCAAAAGACCTCAACACAGCACTGAAGTGTTCGTGTTATCCGCTGCCAACCATCGAAGAAATATTGCCATGCAAAGCAAAAAGATTTCCGGTCCTTCACCCCAAACAAAGTAAACGTAGGCTGTGTCAGTAACAGAAAAGGTTTGCTGGAAAATCTATACAGGCATAATTGTGCCAACAAACCCTCCCATTGTAGATGCAGCTTCTACTACCCAAAAAAAAGGGCTTTTGCTAGTATAGTTTAGACCAGTTCCCAAGCAAAATAAGCCATACCAGCAAAGGGACTTTTTTGTTAGCATATCTGCAGTATAAAAATGTAAAAAGATCACACCCCTAACTGAAGTTGTTATACCAGCAAAAGTTCCTAGTGTAGAGCTGGCCTTGGACACAGGAACCAGTTAATTGAAAACATTCTGGACCCATCTGTGCAATGTAAGTGGCTCAACTTGTCCTTTTGGAGTTGTTTCTGCTCCAGAGGAGATTATCAGTGATGACAGCTTGAGGCCCGGAAAGTATTACTGGGTTAAGTTCCTAGCTCTGCCACAAACTTCCTGTGTAATCTTGGGCAAGCCCCTTGATCTACCTGGGCCTCAGCTCCCAAACTTCTATTTGTATGTTGGGTCTCCTTCTCCCACCCTTTTCTACCTTGTCTATTTAGATGGCAAAGTCTTTGAGGCAGGAGCTGTTTCTTTGCGTCTAGCCCAGTGGGACCCTGATCTTAGAGCTTGGCTACACAGCCCCACCATTACAGGACACCAGGGCTGTTACAGCGCAACAAGTTAGCGCCACCTGCAGTTGACTCCCCCATGGTCCACGTTGTGGGGCTGTGTAGACAAGCTCTTAGTTGGAGCTAAATAATAAATGTCCACACTAATATTGGCAATAACGTGACATCGTAGTTTATAGCAGTGATGAAACCGTGTAAGAAGAAATGAATGGCCAGGAGTACAGGCGCCGACTTTTCCTTTTCCCCGGGGAGGCTCAACCCATGCTTTGCCCCAAGGCCCTGCCCCCACTCCGCCTCTTTCCCCCAAAGCCCCGCCCTTGATCTGCTTCTTCCTGCCCCTGCTCCGCCCCCTCTCCCACGGCCCTGACCTCGCTCTGCCCCCTTCCTGAGGCCCCTGCCCACCTGCCCCTCTCGCCCTTCCCCAAGCCCCTCCCCGAGCCACCAAACAGCTGTTTGGCAGTGCAGTCCCCATCAACTGTTGGGTGGCAGCGCCCCCCCCCCCCCACACACACACACACACACCCATCAACTGATGAGCCAGGGCGGGGAACAGCTGTGGCCAGTGGGTGCTGAGCATCCACTATTTTTTTCGGTGGGTGGTCCGGTCCACCCACGGAGTCGGCACCTATGGCCACGAGCACAAATCAACTGTGCTGCTAGAGAGAGCAAGGAAGAACAACTGTACGCCGTATGAAAAGAAAGTAAGATTCCAATTTTTAGCTGGTCACTATGTTGGGTATGTGCTCCCAGCTAAGCATGTAAATCCAGAACTTGAGAGCCTAAGCCACACTGGACATGCCAAAGACAGACAGTGTGCAAGCAATACAGTGGGGACGGGGTGTGTGAATTACTTTGCAAAAGTTCTGCCTTACCTATCTGATATTCAGGGCCCACGAGAGGGGGGGGAAGCCGGTACAAATTACCGGAGCCCGGCAGTCCGGAAGGGGGCCCGATGTTATTGTCTTTCTCGGTTTTTTTAGCCCTTGCTGGGGGGCCCGAAAAAAATTTTTCACCGGGGCCCGAACCTGCCCTCGGCGGCTCTCGGGCAGACACACAGACTAAGGGTAAAATGATCAAAAGCACCTGAGTGACTCAGAAGCCTAAGTCATTGAAAATCAGTGGGACAAAGTTCCTAAATCACTTTGGCATTTTGAACATTTTTCCCCACAGACTATAGGGTCAAAGAGTGCTATTGTCTAGAATTGCTTGTTTTTTTAAAAATTAGGCTACCAAAATCTGTTTCCTAAATGACTCACTTCCATCCCCCACACAGGCTGGTGTTTTTCTTAGACTTGCTCATTAATGACTGATGTTTTCTTTTTAGCAAAAAAAGTGTCTTTCAATCATTTGTTCTTGGGGGAGGAACAGATCCAGCAGAGTCTCCTAAATTCACACTGCTTTTGGGTGGGCTTATTGCAAATGACTGTATTTTGTAGATTCAGAATGCAAACAAATGCAGTTTTGTTTTTTGGCTCCTCCACTCCTGATTGTGTCTGTCCTGACCCCACCTCAGACCATGATTCAGGGTTCCATGTCATGCAGAGACATGTGCAACATCAAGATTATCATTTATTATTTGTAATACAGTAGCCGCGAGGCCCCAGCTGAAATCAGCACCCCATTGAGCCAGATGCTATTCACACACACTGAGTCCCCCAAGAGCTTGTAATGTAAATAAACAAAAGGTGGGAGGGGAAACTGAGGCACAGGGCGGTGAAGTAACTTGCCTGAGGTGACAAAGCAAGTCAGTGGCAGAACTGTGACTACAACCCAGGTCTCCTGACTCCCAGCCCAGTGCCCTACCATGAACTGGACCAAAGATGGGTGAGAATTGTCAGGTTTGCACTTCACTGGAATGAGCTGAATCAAAGTTCTACTCTATAAAGAATTCCATGGTCTCTGCAAACAGATATTAGAGGAACAAGGCAAGTCAAATATAGATCCTGCAAAGCCTGATAGCATCCCTTCCGTAAATAGTTATTGAAACACTGACAGTGTGTTGGTTTTAGTACTTTGCCATTTGATTGGTTTGTCTGATAGGAAACCCACATGGCAAACATGAATTTGCTTATGGAATCTCATCTCTCGGAAAATGTATACAAATTTGACATTCACAGCAATCTACAGTATTGATGTTGGTTAGAGGTGCTCTCCTCTCTGTAGCTGTATTGTGGTGGTCAAAGAAATGACCAGAGAAGACTGAACTTTAAATTAAGACTTGAAGCCCTAGATCTGGTTTGCCTGTGCTGGCTTGGACTAAATCAATTATTTAGTTTGGTTTCAGTCGGATAATCATTAATCCTAGTGCAAGGTACAATACATCCTCTATCTCTTTAAAGTTAGAGGAGAGTATAAACTGCAGACTACTATAGAGAATTTTATGCAACAGCCTGCATTGCATTTGAGAGTCAGAGTGAAGTTCTGGTGCCCAGTGATACGTATTTCTAAGATTCCTCAGACAGAGATCCAGTCATAACTATAGCCTTAAGAAGCTGATCTGTTTCAAGGTTCTCAGATAAAGCTAAACCTCTTACTTTCCAAAGGATATAGAAAAAAAAATCATATGTTAATAAAATTCCCCGGGAAAACTAAGGGGAGAGGAATGTGCTTCAGGACATTGTGGTATGAGTGGTCCCATTCCTATGAGTGTACATAAGCATTTATTTATAAGCTGGCACACCTGGAATAAAATGTCAATCCTAAACTTAGATGCATGTTTCAGGCAGGCATGTTTCAATAACATGCAGCCAACGGAGTTGTGCTTGTAAGCTTCATTTAGCTGAAATGGAAGGCAGGAAGCCAGAGAACCAGTTTACCCCTCTAAATGCCATTCCGAGCGGATTGCATGGAAGTCAATCATTGATCAGATGCTATGGGGACAGTCAAGCTTACTATTCACGAGTTACTCCAGCTCCCGCTCTCATACTCATAGTCCTGGACGTTTAGCAGTGGATCAAGTTGACACCATTCCTAGCTCTGGGAATGGCAGCTCGTATCTGTTACACTCAGATTCCAGCTTTGCTGCCAGGGGATTTTCAGCTAAGAGCTGTGAACAAAAAAGAAGTCCTCAACCTAGGGCCAGTAAAACAGCCTTCCAGTTTTGGAAAAGGTGGCAGCATGAAATATATGCTGTATGTACATTTCACATAAATCTTGGAACTACTGCAGATACATTACAAACTTCCACTCTAGTTTGCAGAGGGGAACTTTTTCAGAGGTTCCACCCAAAGCCCTGAATTGGAATACTCCAGAAGTTTGGGGCGTATCAGATCTGGCGTAGGGGAGAACAGGAGCTACATTTTATTGTTTGGGCCCATTGCCACATGCCAGACTGAGACAGATACAGAGTGTTGCTCTGCCCAAGACCTTTTTGATCCCCAACTGTGCTTTATTATGCTCAGTAACTCCAAATTTGTGGGGGGGGGGAGATCAACAGTGAGTTGAAACGCCAAACAGTGAGGAAAAAAGTCAAAAAGTCCTTGGTGCTCTTGAGGTTGGAGGTTGTGAGCAAGGAGCTGTCCTAGAAGCTGAAAAGTCACTTTAAAACTAAGTCAGGATGGTCGGTGGTCCCTAATATCAGAGTGGAGCTGAGTGGGAACAGCCAGTGGATCCAAGTACTTGATGCAGGTCTCTCCATCCATGTCCCACTCATCTTTCTCCTTCTCCCGCACATCAAGGCAGGCAAATTCAGCAGTATCAATGAATGGCAGACCGGGTATGGTACAGCATCACCCCACATCTCCCTGCTGGAGTGTTAGGGAAGCCACTGGCTCGTGGCACAAATGGACTCACCAGCCACTCCCCACCTCTGTCATCAATGGGGTGCCCGTCACATTTTTTGGTATTAAAATGTGTACTGGTTTTTTTTTTTTCTATTACGCTTTCAGCCCTAGCTGTGTGTGTTGGCACAATCGCTTTATTAACTTCCAAGAGTGGGACTAATGAAGGCTCTGCAGTGCTTAACCCCAGCTCTGCCAATAGTTCTGCATGTGGGCAATAAAGGTGTTTTAGGTCTCCATCCTGCAAGTTTATACACACAGGCAAACTGCTGTGTCCCATTGACGTCCACATAAGTGCAAGATCCTGCCCACACGTAGTTCGTTACAGGATCAGGGCTCTAGTTATTTGGAGATTGTAAAAATATTTACCATGTTTTTTCTCTTTGTGCAAATGCAAGTGATTGTAGGCAGAAAAATCACAGCAGTTTACAACCCAGTGTTAAGACCCTGGCAGCATTAAATGCTTTCCTGGTAGCAGCAGCCAAGACTCCATTATAGGGTACGTCTACACTACCCGCCGGATCGGCGGGTAGTGATCGATCTATCGGGGATCGATTTATCGTGTCTAGTGTAGACGCGATAAAATCGATCCCCGATCGCTCTGCCGTCGACTCCAGAACTCCACCGTGGCGAGAGGCGGAAGCGGAGTCGACAGGGGAGCGGCAGCGGTCAACTCGCCGCCGTCCTCACGGCCAGGTAAATCAACCTAAGATATGCCGACTTCAGCGACGCTATTCGCGTAACTGAAGTTGCGTATCTTAGGTCGACCCCCCCCAAGTGTAGACCTAGCCATAGTCTCATCTTCTAGGGAAATGATTGCCAGGGCCATCACCCTAGAGATAAGAAAACACCACAATGCTTTTGTCTTTGCACTCAATGTGGGGGTAGCATGACAAATGGGAAAACCCAATCACACTAAGCCCTTGCACATATCGTAATGAATGGCCCATGTTTTCCCTACCAGGTTATCAGGAAATGTCCTTTGTAATTGTTCAGAGTTCAGTTTCATGTGACGATGCCTTGCCTCTGCTCTCAGGGGCAGCAACCCCGAAAACTTCAGCATTTTCTAAAAGTAGTTTAATGGAAACACTTTAAATTAATGAAAAATCCCCTTCTTCTGACCATCAAATAGACTCATAGACTTTAAGGTCAGAGTGGACCATCATGATCATCTAGTCTGACCTCCTGCATGTTGCAGGCCACAGAACCTCACCCACCCACTCCTGTAATAGCCCCCTAACCTCTGGCTGAGTTACTGACGTCCTCAAATCATGACTTAAACACTTCAAGTTACAGAGAATCTACCATTTACACTAGTTTAAACCAGCAAGTGACCCATGCTGCAGAGAAAGGCAAAAAAAAACCCTCAGGGTCTCTGCCAATCTGATTGGGGGGAAATTCCTTCCTAACCCCAAATCTGGCGATCAGTCAGACCCTGAGCATGTGGGCAAGACCCACTAGCCAATCACCTGGGAAATAATTCTCTGTAGTAACTCAGAGCCCTCCCCAGCTAGTGTCCCTTCACTGGTTATTGGAGATATTTGCTGCTAGCAATCGCAGATCGGCTACATGCCATTGTAGGCAGTCTCATAATACCATCTCCTCCATAAACTTATCAAGCTCAGTCTTGAAGCCAGTTAGGTTTTTGTCCCCAGGGCTCCCCTTGAAAGGCTGTTCCAGCACTTCACTCCTCTGATGGTTAGAAACCTTCGCCTAATTTCAAGACTAAACTTGTTGATGGCCAATTTATATCCATTTGTTCTTGTGTCCACATTGGCGCGTAAGTTAAATAACTCCTCTCTGACTCTAATGCTGCTAGAGGATTATCTGCTGCTTGAAGTCGCCAAATCAGGATTTGGGGACTTCAACAGCTGAGTCAAGGGTGAGAGTTATTTCAGGGGTGGGTGGGTCAACTTTTGTGGCCTGCATCATGCAGGAGGTCAGACTAGATGATCATAATGGTCCCTTCTGATCTCAAGTTCTATGATTCTATGATTTGGTATTGGCGCTGTCTGACCACAGTATTATTTACGTTACAGTAGCATTGTACAGACGCCGACTAAGAAACAAGAGTTTACAATCTAAACAGACAAGAGGAACTCCACCCAAAGCAGTCAATGGAAAGACTCCCATCAGGGTCAAGGGATCAGGTGCAGGGTGAGAGGAAACAAGCGGCACAGAGACGTGAGGTGACTTGCTAGCAGCAGACCTGGGAATGGAGCCCCGGTTTCCAGAGGCCCTGTTCAGTGCTCTGTCTTCTGGACCACACTGCGGCTCCAATTCAGTATTAGGAATGGAGCGTTTGTTCAGCGCCATAGCATCAGGACCCTGGTCCTAGCCAGAGGAAGCCCTATAGTGTGCTGATCCAATTGTGCAATGCTGAATATGAAGACGGGGTGGGGAAGGAGATTTCTTCCTGATACCTGCAGAAATCAGCTTACACTCTAAGGCAGGGCCTGATAGTAGATTCATTCCTCCCTCTGCTGAAGCACCATATAATTAAAATGATAACATCAATTAAAACAGTCAGTACACAGCCCACCCCGGATCGGTGTAACTGCAAGTCATTGCTATCAGACAGCTGGTTTGTCTGTTTTATAAAATGCATCTCCTCCCCCCCCCCCGCCCAAAGCTATAGGAGCATGTGCAAAATAGTGATACCTCTTCCACATGCATTGGGCCAACGTCTAAAACCTAAAAACCATTTGAAATGCCCCTCCAGCCAGTATTTCATCTTCCACCACAGCTGCCCATCCCTTCAACTCTCCTCTGCCGGAAGAGTCTGGGAGAAAAGACAGGCTTTGCAGTCACCTGAAAGTCATCAAATCGGTGCCCTGGCGGAGCCGAGAAGGAATTGTGTTGCAGAGGTAAAGGTCCTCCCTGAGAATGCCCTAGGACCCCTCATTTTTCTCTCTCTAAAATAGGGATAATATCTGTCTGCCTTTGTAAAATGCTTTAGGACCCACAGATGAAAAGTGCTATATATAGGGTCCAGATTGAACAGAAGGGCCAGGTTCTGCCACCCTATTGCATGATGAGAAGCATCTTATTCCTCAAGTCGTCCCAGAATGAAATCATCCTCTGGTCCTCAGTGATGACTGCTAAGAAGATAAGATCGGCCCTACTGGGTCAGACCAATGGTCCATCTAGCCCGGTATCCTGTCTTCCGACAGTGGCCAATGCCAGATACTTCAAAGGGAATGAACAGAACAGGGCAATCATGAAGTGATCCATCCCCAGTCAGCCAGTCCCAGCATCTGGCAGTCAGAGGCCTAGGGACACCCAGAGGATGGGGTTGCATCCCTCACCATATTGGCTAATAGTCATTGGGAGACCTATCCCCCATGAACTTATCTAATTCTTTTTATGAATCCAGTTATAGCTTTGGCCTTCACAAAATCCCCTGGCAACGAGTTCCACGGGTTGACTGTGCGTTGTGTGTAGCAGTACTTCCTTTTGTTTGTTTTAAATCTGCTGCCTATTCATTTCATTGGGTGACCCTCTGGTTCTTGTGTTATATGAAGGGATAAATAACACTTCCTTGTTCATTTTCTCCATACCATTCGTGATTTTATAGACCTCTATCATATCCCCCCTTAGTTGTCTCTGTTCTAAGCAGAACAGTCCCATTCTTTTTAATCTCTCCTCGTGTGGAAGCTGGTCCATAACCTTAATAATTTTTGTTGCCCTTCTCTGCACCTTTCCATTTCTAATATATCTTTTTTGAGATGGGGCAACCAGAACTGCACACAGTATTCAAGGTGTGGGCGTACCATGGATTTATATAGATGCATTATGATAGTTTCTGTCTGACTATCTATCCCTTTCCTAATGGTTCATAACATTGCTAGGTTTTTTGACTGCTGCTGCACATTGAGCGGATGTTTTCAAAGAATTATCCACAGTGACTCAAGATCTCTTTCTTGAGGGGTAACAGCTAATTTAGATCCCCATCATTTTATATGTATGGTTAGAATTATGTTTTCCAATGGGCATTACTTTACATTTATCAACATAGAATTTCATCTGCCATTTTGTTGCCCAGTTACCCAGTTTTGTGAGATCCCTTTGTCACTCTCCGCTGTCTGCTTTGGACTTAAATACTGTTGTGTATTATTGCTGTTGGACTGCATGTTGCAGGCACTAATTTCACTCTAAAATGATATCTCAAAGGAAAAAAACATTTGCCTTCTCTTTGAAACTCAGCATCTTCTCTCATTATGGGGTACGGTGCAACACTAACAATAGACAAGGGCATCCTGTGGTGCAGTGTTTTTCTGGTAGGGGAACCATTTGCTCAATTATATACCAAATTGTAAAAAAACAAACATACACAAAGGGCCTGACTGGTGACTTTATGGGCAGGGACTCCTGCATTTGGGCTTTGCGTTGGCACAGGGTTTGGTCCATGAAGAGTTACTTGCAGAATTGGAGCCTTATCGATTCTCTTCGTTAGAGTCTAATCTCACTCGCACGAGTGCAAATATGGAGTAATTTGAGAGAAGTCAATGGAGTTACTCCAGATTTGCACTGGTGCAAGTGAGATTAGAATCTAGCCCTTCTTGTCAGAGGCTTACCAGACCCTTAACACCTTTCATTAGGAAGAGCTGTCAACCAAAAAAACAAAAGGATTAAACATTTTTGTATGTTCTTAGGTTTGGTACGTTTTTTTCATCATCCCTCATATCTTTAGGAGGAGGCTGCAAAATTACAGGAGTCTCAGGTTGCTGACAGCAATAGAGGAATGTTATTTAATGACATCACAGCTCCATTAAGTGGGTTGGTTTACAGCAGGGGTAGGCAACCTATGGCACGTGTGCCGAAGGCGGCACGCGAGCTGATTTTCAGTGGCACTCACACTGCCCGGGTCCTGACCACCGGCCCGGGGGGCTCTGCATTTTAATTTAATTTTACATGAAGCTTCTTAAACGTTTTTAAAACCTTATTTACTTTACATACAACAATAGTTTAGTTATATATTATAGACTTATAGAAAGAGAACTTCTAAAAACGTTAAAATGTATGACTGGCACGCGAAACCTTAAATTAGAGTGAATAAATGAAGACTCGGCACAGCACTTCTGAAAGGTTGCCGACCCCTGTATTAAATCACCAGGCTGGGCAGGTTGAGTGGTTTGATTAGAAAGATATGAGATAAGATGGGGGAATTGGGGCCGATATGAAAGGTTGCCAACCCCTGGTTTACAGCTTCTGGAGCAGTAAAGGCTGCAGAATTCACACTGGTATCTGCCTTATAAAGAGATTAGATCATTGTTGATATTGTACTATCCCAAAACCAAACCACTGAGCCATCCAGTCCCCCTAACTGTAAAGATGTTTGAATTTATCAGGAAAAACTATCCGAAGCAACGAGGCAGTGGTCAGAAAACTCTTGCATGAGAGAAAGTCGAAACAATAAGGTGTGTGAGAAATCCTGGCTCTCCCTTGCCTTGGGATGAAAGAGGGGTGATTGTGCTCATTAATTAGTCCCTGGCTAAATTGCCTTTTATTGAATTGTGTGCGCTCATGGGGGTCTGATTCTCCAGTGCCTTGGACACTGACACCTATAAAAGCAGGTGTCAAATGTGCTAGCACATCAGAATTCTCTTCCCATGCATAACAGTGGTTGCAGTTAGTAGCTGCTTTGCACAGGTGCAAATGATTACGCAGGGTGCAAGGGCTGAATCTGGCTCAGAAAAGGGTGTTGTTGCGTGTGGGTTTTTAGAGAAACTTGACATGACTTAAAAGGGTAACCAGAAAAGAATGTACAATGTAACAGTGATGGTCTAGTCACATAACTGTGATCTGAGCTTCCTCTTTTAAAAACGTTTTGAAATGAGTAAAAGAGTTTACAGGTCAACACAAAAATTGTGTAGCTTGATTCTCAGCTGCCATAAATTAGCCTAGCTCCATTGGGTTTAATTTTGGTCTTGGCTATGCTCAGTTCTTTGTACCGATGTCTGGGGGGCAAACTTGGGCCTAGAACTACTTTTAGTGAATGGAGATTTCCCTGCTGGTTGTTAGAAAGTAAAACAGGCTGTGGAATATCTGGACTCTTTCTAAATAACTATATTAAGTTTTCTTGGAGAAAAGTTCATGCTGTTCTACGTACAAAGGCCTATTTTCCAGAGCTGTGTATGACATACTGAATGATTATGTTGATGTGCGTACGTGCATCTTGGACCTTATCCAGATGCTGTGGTGTGACAGGTTCCCCTTGGGGTGCCACTTGGAACTGGGGTACCACTGTGCCTGCCTGACCCACCAGCCGTGGTTCCCTTTACACTGTACCGCTGTGACAGGCCCTCAAGCCCCTTCCAGCACACATACAGGTAGGGACACACCCAGCTGCAGCTTCACACAGATGCTGAGATCAGCTCTGCATGGGGTGGCTCAGTTAAGGAACTGTCCCCTTACTCAAGTGCACACCTCCCTTTGAAGGGTAAACCCAAAATTGTACTGTCTTGCGCTACACAGGGAACGGTACAGCGTAAGCTCATGAAATTCACCCCCTCCCTCAATGTGGAGGGAGATATGCAACAGCTTTCTGCCCCTAGTTATGATTTCCACATACTGGTTTTAGACAAAACAAAAACAAGTTTATTAATTTTAAAAGGTAGGTTTTAAGTGATTATAAGTGATAGCAAACAGATCAAAGCAGTAAATAAACAAAACCGCAAACTGAGCTTAACACACTAGATAGGTAGGATATGAATTAGCAAATTCTCACCCTGAGTGATAAACAGGTTGGCAGATTCTTAAGGCACAAGTTGCCTCGGCTTTCCCAGGTTTTCATACACAGGCTAAAAATCTCTCTAGCCTGGGACCATCACTTCCCACAGTTCAGTCCTTGCCCCTCAGGTGTTTCCAGGTGTGGTGTTGTAGGGAGAGTGAGGTCCCATCATGACGTCATTGTCCCCTTTTTATATCTTCTTCCCACTTGCTGGAAAGCTCTTTTGCTGTGACCTGGGTCAAACAGTTCCCATTGTGTAGTGCTATCTCTGAGAGGTTTCTATTGTACACAGTTCCTGGGGTAATCCTTGTGTTTGTGTGCATTTCCTCAATAAGCCATTAACATTGTTTGGCCTTTTTACTGTCGTACCTGAAAGGCTGCTCGGGGGTGTTTTCAACCTCACAACATGTTTCAGTAACACATACATAGCCACACTTCATAACTTCACATACGACGACAGCACATTCAATCCAACGAGATACTACCACCCCGCACGTACCCCGTTCTCCTTATCCGCTCATCCCCACTACCACCCCACACCTCACGCACACTGTACATACCCCACTCACTTTTCTAATCCCCCTTATCTCATCCACTCCGTCACCACCTTCCCCATGTGCCCCGTCCACTCTCACACCATTGCTGTGGGCCCCATCCACTCCCTCACCACTGCCAGCCCACACCTCACCCATTCTGTCACTATCTCACTGCACCCCATCCACTCTGTCGCCACTGCCCCTCTCAGCCCGCCCATTCTGTCGCTACACCCCACCCACCCCCTGCAGCCCATCCACTCCCTCACCACTGCCAGCCCACACCTCACCCATTCTGTCACTATCTCACTGCACCCCATCCACTCTGTCGCCACTGCCCCTCCCAGCCCGCCCATTCTGTCGCTACACCCCACCCCCTGCAGCCCATCCACTCTGTCGCCACTGCCCCTCTCAGCCCGCCCATTCTGTCGCTACACCCCACCCCCCACCCCCTGCAGCCCA